>QLNU02015360.1:79859001-79914035 GCA_006491805.2 Dysdera silvatica
ATTTTTGAAAAGTATCGATTTTGATTTCCGACAAAACAAAACGAATGACGTCCTTGATATTTCGATTGCAATGAATTGTCGACCATTTGTATATATTTTGCGGGCTAAAATACCCAATAGGTTTTTGATCGGATTCATATCTGGAATAGCCGCAGACCACTCAAAAATCTCAATTTCCTTCTGATCAAATCAATTTCTGGTGAGGTTCGATGCGTGTATTTATGTATTGTATTGTTGGAATATTAAACCAATTCATATTACATCCTCAGCATGCTCGACAAATGAGGTTTCAAGTACGTTGATGTTGTCTTGAGATTCTATATGAGAGGTTATCTACATCAGCGGCAATTCCCACGCAAACCAAAAAGCTCCCCAAATCATGACAGATCCATCACCGAAGTATTGGCACATTCAAATTTCTGGATCTTTTCTCAAATCATGCCAATAACATTGAAATCCATCGGGGCCATCAAGATTAAATTTATTTTCATCGCTGAAAAGAATTTTTTTCCTTTTTTTTTTAATATGACATATTTTTTAGTCCAGTTCAATCTTGCTTCTTGCTTCACTTTATCGATGCTGATCTTCTCTGTCTTTTAGAAAACTGTAAGTGATCAGAAGAAGAAGACAAAACCTGCTGTACTCAGCGAATTTCTACTGACAACGATAATTCCGCTTTGATTTTCGATGCAAGCATTTGCTTTAGAGATGCATGCCGAATAATACAACACTTGTCTTGTTCTGTCAATATCTGTTCTTGACCACTTTTCTTCTTTGTGCCTTAATTATTACCTAATTTTATAAACTGATTAACCAATGACTCATTGATTTTTTTTTTGCAAATTGAGGATTGGGTAATCCACAGTCCTTGTAGGCTTGAATTTTAATTTTCTCTTCCACAACAAATGATTTTGCATCAGGCATTTTGGATGTTTCCTCGAAAACAATGAAACATTTAGTTAAACCTTATGTATTCTGAGATAAAATAAACAACACGTTGTCCAATAAATATTACCAAAATCAATATTTAATTTTCCATATTATTTTTGCAATAAAAATGCTTTTTCAGTAAACTGCACGTATATTTTTTTGCATGAAATATTACGATTTTGCAACAATAAAAATTTATTGAAAGAGAAATTAGTATCCCACTGGATACTTATTATCACTTGATACAAAAATTATCAAATACTTGAAAAGGCATTTCCATTTTATATTTAAAACAGGACATACAATCAATTATATGGGTGAACCTATATCTATTTCGCTAGCTATATGTTCTTCATTCATAAGCTCCCCTCCTTACCATAAAAAACAGAATGCAATATTTTTTGTTATATGGAAGCATGTTGTTGTTTTTCTGGATTCTTTGAAATTTCAAACGATTTGGGTGCGATTGACTTTTCAGAGTTCAGAACTATGGATGCAATATTAAAATACTAGAGAAGATGAAAAATTATGAAGTTACGTTTTTAGTTACTCCTATATATATTGCATTAACTGTCAGATAAGTACTCAAGGCACGATTAAGGAGTTATGCTTTATTTCTCTACTACTGCGTTGCACTTTATTTCCAAACTACTGAAGGAACTATTGAAGAATTAATAACGAATAAAAGCTAAGTATGATGGGAAAGATTTTAAGAAGGATCAGGAACTGTAAGAGGATTCTACAAAAGTTATGCATCAGGACGTAATTATTTAAAGTACTGGAATTTTTATAGGAGACTTTCAACTTGAAGAATCCTGCCATATATATTTCCAAACCGTCACCAGAAATTTACAGAATTTTCACCACACATCGAGTTGGGATTGGCCACTTTGTATCATCCGTTGTGGAAATTTCTCCAGATGAGGATTCCCAACACGTAGGTAGAAAAACTTAGGACTTTCACTAAGTCTCCATTCTTCCTTTACTTGCCAAACTGAGCAGTTGGATCGTTCGAAACGTTGTCTTTTTAAACCTTACATCAGTATCGAAATAAAAATAGTTATAGAATTACCTGGAAAATTTATATTGTCTTGTTAAGAATTAAATATCGATATTTCCTAATCATCGTGCTTGCAAATGGAGGAGTAAACAAATGCTCACCTGAACTTTCTACTGTAAAGAAAACCGGGGTTTGAAATCCCATTGCTACCGAACGCTTGCCCATTCTGTGACCAATCCGTATCAGGGAGGGAGGTTCCTATGCAATAAAGCTTTGGATCACTTAGAAGACTGTAGGTTCTGGAGCAATATGATTTTGGCTAGCTTTGCGCCATAAAAACCCAAACCATGACTTTATGAAAGTGGAAGTAAAACAATATTCAATCTTGTATCCAGTGCTTTATTCGATTTCTCTCTCTATCCATAGTCTATATGTGGCAAAAAAAATTTCTTACGCAGAGGAAATTAACTAACTGATATATTTACGTTTCAAGGGCGCAGAAATGATCAACTGAGATGCGGCTGGTGGCTTTGCTTTACTCCCCAGCCACGCTGCTTTTACGCGCAGCTAAGCTTGACAAGAACTGAATCCGACTCAGTGAAATTGAAGATCGTGTTTCTACGATTTAGACTTCTCAGGCTTGGAGCAATCCGATCTTTGCAAACTTAAGCCGCTATTCGTCACTGCAGATCACGTCAACCTTAATTGGATGCAGAAACAAAACTGACTGATGTAGAACTGTGTATTACGAAGGAAATTCTCCCCAGTCAGCGTTCTTCGAATAAATAAATGTTTTTATTTTAGTTCGAATTTGATCACCGAGCCTGAAAGGGGAGATATAAATTTGCAGTAGATTTTCTGCTCTCTATATCGCGAAAACTTTTCGTTTTCTACTTAATTCTCTTGTGTTTTTCTTCGTTGATCCAAAAACACATCTATAAAATTTCCCACTAAAATACGTGGCGTCGAAGGCGCTTTCAGCCTTATAGAACCTTTCACTTTTCAAATGCTTTAGGCAGTTCGTCGGTTTATGATACTGGAATTCGATTTTTTTTTCAGATTTCTAAGAAATGTAAGAGGTAAGAAAGGTTCGAGTTTCTCCCTCAGCACCACTATATCGCAATCAAAATTCGCGAAAAGATTTGGAAGATTGCTCACGTTTTTCGAGATACCTGAAGTAGCAAACATAAACCGCTCAAGAGGAAAAGCTTTGAAAGGGACAGCTATTCAGTTACGAGTTTTCAGATATAAGACACGGATGGAAAGAAACAGGATGGTTACTCAATATAGAATTTTTAGCGCGGATCTAAATAAAGAACGGTTTCTAACATATAAACTCTCGACCTGTTATTTAATATCCATCTCCGAACAGTTAATGCGATAATAAATAATCAGTGAAAAGGGGGAGGGATTTTCTTAAAATGAATTAGTTATTTAAATGGCGAGATTTTTATGTCATGAGAAACTATAAAAAAAAAAGATAATTGGAATTTAAAATGCAAATGACCACAAATATGTTTCATCTCCAAAAACAATCTCCATTTTCGAAATAAAAAAGAAAAAGCATTTTTCCGTTTGAAACGAGGCAAGTAAAGAAAAATCGATATGAGAAAATAAAATCGTGAGAAAGGAAAAAACGTTTCCAAATTTTCATCCAAATTTAATTTTGTTCTTTTACTTTCGATGCCGCTGCTAATATTTTATCTTACTAAACTCAATTTTGTAGGCGTTAA
This sequence comes from Dysdera silvatica, assembly GCA_006491805.2. Taxonomy (NCBI): domain Eukaryota; kingdom Metazoa; phylum Arthropoda; class Arachnida; order Araneae; family Dysderidae; genus Dysdera; species Dysdera silvatica. The sequence continues at coordinate 79,862,665 of QLNU02015360.1, forward strand.
TTAAAAATTTAATTGCCAACCTGGAGAATTTTATTATTTTATATATCCTCGGGAAAGATATCAAAGATATTATTTTTTAGTTTACTTTTCACTTTGTAATTTGCATTTTACTCTGCATTTTTGAATGCTTTTGCGTTTGGAAATCGATTATCAGGTGTATGCTGCGTCTCTTAAACGCCAAGTTCCTTCGTTGGCTCAACGTGTGACCATAAAATCTCAACGCAATTAGTATTCAATTGTTTTTAGTTCACTACCAAGTCAATATCCTTAATACCTAATTCTTCGATGCGAAATAGACGTACAAATGAATGGCTTTGGCTGACGTTTCAGGTACAAAAATAAACCATTCTCTGATGGTGAGCTTGAGATGTGATGGTTATCTTGAAAGTGCGCGAATAGACATAAGGCATGTCCTTTTGTGACGATCTTCACACTGCTAAGGGTATTTGCCATTATTTCAATTACTTCACAAAGATAGCGATAAAGCTAACTCGATTAACTCAGTTCCTTAGTTTCAGGTTCTCATCCCTAAGGTAAACTTGATACTTCTTCAGAGAATATACGCCCAGGATATTAGCACTTGCTGCGAAAGCATGACAACTTGAAGGAAACTTCAACAACGAAAATAAATAGTTTGAAACGTGATTTTGAGTTTGGAAACTTCACTCTATTTAAACTAAAGTAAAAATATATAAAATGTCAAGGTTTATTCAGACAACATGATATAAAAAAATTCTAAGCCGATGTCTACATGCGGTTTGTTATTGTAGATTTGTGTTACAGCTAGGATTAAGTTTACTTTTAGCATTGATTTCTACATACGAAATAACCCACATAATGTGAGGTCGACATCGGTCATGCTTAAATTATTACGTTTAGTATTGTAATTACATCAGTATGTGTTATAATTACATGATAATCACAGTTTTATTTCTATTTCTATCATGATATGATCGATTTCAATCATTTTACTTTGTTTTGTATGCACAGTGGTTTACAGAATCGTAAAGATTGCTCTAGTTTGATGGGAAACTAACACATAAATTCCATATTCTTGTCAACGATTAGCACTTGTACATGTTAACAATTGGATTTGCAATTTATAAGGAGGACAGAACATTACGCAATAAAGTTTTCAGAATGTGCAGCGACAACGAAACAAGTGCTTCAAAGCTTGACTGACGTGACATTTTAATAGAGCTGCTTTGCTACTTCCCTTGCTTCTTGCAGTCTGCTACAAATGAATGATAACTATTCCGTAGAAGGCAACAAAATATAGCTTTCCGTTTAATAAGTGATAGGTATAATGTGTCAGTGGAAAGCAGCCATGGAGAGCTCATTCACTTTTCTGAATCGCTATCTTTTATTGATTTAGCAAGTACCTTGAGTAAACGCCGGTGTCGCTGTCCGTTACGTCGTCCAGGCTACGCCGACAGGGTGCCATCCCGTAATGATGCCTAATGACTGCTAAGGACTTCTCATCAGTCCTGTAGCGTCCCTCAGGACGTCAGTGTTGCGGACTGAAGCCAAAGAACCCTCAGTCTACTTTCGCATCCTCATTTTTCCCCATTCCAGCCTGGGGAATTCTCTTTCTTAAGAATCCTTCTCTTTCCGCAGGTTAGTGTTTGGGTAAGTGATCTTCGTTAACAGGGCAAGATCTCAGCATTGAATACGATAATGAATTCCAATTTGCTTTTATTTCCAGAAACGAGTTGACCATTCCACTAACCAATGTCACTCTTATCAACTATGATACAAACATTACAAACTAGAGCAAGTCTATAGAATAAGTGTCATTTCACATAGAATAGCTTTATATTTTTAAATATGCAGTGGTTTCTTAATAGTCAAATTTTCCTAATTGGAATGATTAGATAAGGCGTTTCAACATTCTTAAAACAGTTTATAGGTTCTTTTTTTTGGCTTAGAACTAAACTCTTTCTTTCTATTAAGCTAATATCCCTCCGGATACATTGCAAACAGAGAAAAGTACGTCAATGACATTAATGCTGATTTCTAGAATCAATCAGTTTCAAATTTCAGTACTAGAGTTTTTTCTGGGGTTTCATTTTGTCTCAGTCTAAATTAGGATTTAAATGTTTAAACAGAAATGTGTGTAATTGACTGTTTCTTTCATTTCACGCTGAAGAAATATAACAGATATTAGACTTTCTTCGTATTTTAAACGTAGACAGAAAGGATAACCATCCCATGCCGTGCATTTGGTGCAAGGCGGCTGATAAACCAGTATTTTACAGTGATATCTTCGTAAGATAACGCTATAGTTTCATTTATATTCTATTTATGGTGCAATAATAGAAATACGCAATATAGCCTATATACATTCATTTAGTCGAAGGACGTCGTGTGTATGCATAAGTATTGTATAATACTCCTATATTTTATCACTGAAATTTCAAGCAAAACACTACTTGAATATATATACCCTTTTCATATGAAATTAACTACGAAGTACAATGGACAGGAATTTGGCTTTTTACAGACCTCTCAATTTTCACTTAAAGCAACTTTGAAGTTCTATGAACAATGAAAAGAGGATTCTGGATCCATTCTGAAAGTGTTTTGCTGTTTATCTCCACGGAAGAGGAAAAATCCATTATTTTTTGCTCAAAGAATTCCTGGGGGTAGACTTTAGAGGAAAAGCTGTTCGACCATAATACCGTTAGCTTTAAAGATAATGTGTGAGCTGTCATTCTTAACCTCAAATTCTCATATATCATTTTTGCTTGTGAAAACGAATAAGTGGAAGAGGAAGTTTCTTCCCAGTTTTCGAAATCATAAAGTAAAAATTTACAAACGTATAAAGATGAATCCATAATTGCATTTGGATAGTTTTGTACTAGTATCAACAGACCTGAAACTTTCGAAATTGTACGGCGAAATCATTAACATTTGTCGAGGAGAAGTATAATTATGCAGATTAATGGTTCTTCTGCTACAAATAAGATTGTGTTTTCATTATCGCAAAACACCTTTTGCGTTGAAGTACCACTTCTTCACAAAATTCTTTTTCAACGCGCACGGTTTTTGGTTCTCTAACACTTCAGTAAAGACTGGAAAAGTGACGAACACTACGCAAATATAACAATAATGGAAAAATAACAACGTTTTTTGGCGTAGTTGTAAGTTTAAACTTATAACTACGCCAAAAAACGTTGTTATTTTTCCATCCTTGTTAACACTTCAGCGTTAAGCAGTTTAGACTACCAGACGGAGACGAATATTCGTCATTTGTTTGTGGTAGGGGTATCACGTTAGGCAACTTTCTCACCCTATTGACTCACACAGTTACATTCAACCCTGTTTATCTAATAGTCGAAGTCGAGCCTAATATGGCTATGGAGATGGTCGCTGAGACGCAGAACTGGAAATAGAGAAATGCGATTTTTTAACGTTGTTCATCGTCTTCGTAAATAGGTTTATAAACAATCGCTACAACCTAATCGGGCATTTTATATTAACCATTTTATCAGAAAACTTTTATATTCGTTTATTTATAATATTCGTTTATTTATGATTCAAGAACAAAGAAATCGAGTTGAATGCAATTCGCAATAACATTAATTTTGAAAACGTTTTCCCTTTCCTCAACTATTTATTTTTTCCAAAGTATATTCAAAATTTGAATGAAACTTTATATCGAGTGGTTGGGGCGCTATCTAACATACTACTAAAAAATTTCCAAATATCGATTTATAAGTCAGCTGGTGATGTACTTATCTCGTGGATGACCACCATGTAATAAATATACCCTTCGCTGATGGTAAATGGAATTCCTCGATGTACCCAATATGACATTCCTATAATTGGCGAAATATATTATGGAATCCCGCCATGTAAATGGTTTAACGTGAACTACAGCTAAATCATTTTCAGTGTTACAGCATACACAATAAATACGTCTTAAATATATTGTGATAACGTAGGAAATAACATGCAATTATAGAAACTGACAAATTTATTTTGCATTAATCATGTACTAACGTAACAATAGCCTAAATTAATATCGAGAAAAAGTAGAACGTTTTTTAATTTTTTTCCTCAACTCGTCTTTTTTTCATTTTAAAGTTTTTAGTACGTTTCAGTTTTCATTAAACTTGTATTTTAATAAAATGATTGAGAAGACAAGAAATTGATAAAGTTGAATATTATATTTGTTGTCGTTCGGATGGAAATGGCCCAGGACTTTCGAAACAGTTGTAAACTGTTTAAATATAGTATTCAGCTATGTTGATTTGTTGTCTTTTGGCTCATTTTATCAGTGTGCAGTGCGAAATTAAATCAACGTTTATTAATTATTGAAATTTGCAAGTTACTATATATTTCACGCAAGTCATTGTATATTTTAATGAGTTATCTGCGTTAGATATGTGATAAATTATTTAAAATTAATATTGAACCATACATGGCTCTATCTACATTATATTTTTTGACTGAAGTAGGTTTTGAACCGTTTGTACCATAACCTTTTCAAGAATTGAATAAAACTACCTACATAGAATGCACTCTCTTCGGCATGAACATCGTTATTTAAAGAATTTTCTTTATTTCTCAAATTCTTATAAGGAGCATGTAGCTTTACAATCAATTTTCAAATACTGAATAAATAATATAATATCAAAAATATGTTAAAACATTTTAAATATTGCAATGATTTTAAAATCACATAAATGCGTTTATATTCTCATTCGACTTATGGAAACTGATTAAGTAAAGGTCAACGGTATACTGGGGGTGCAAATTATATTTTCTTGAATATATAGTGTGAAATTTGTTATTGTATCTAAATTGAATATCAAAACTGGATGCAATATGTGATCCTTGTGACAAATGAACATTATTATAAAATATGTATATGAAAACTGTATGAAATCGAACATTTTTAGTTTCACTAATTTTTAATGTTAAACATCAGAACATGAAAATATCACGTTCTGAATAATTTTCTTTTTCCGCTAAATATGTGCTTTCTTTGTGTATATAACAATGATATAGTGGGTTTATTGATCTAGTGGGCTTAAAGTTTCCGAACAGGGATTACTCAGTTATAAAATATAAATTATTATTTTTCATATCTGTTTTGCATTACATTTACGTAGACATGACGTGCATGAACGTCTCAATTTAGACTACTAAATGTAATTTAAACTACCTTATATCATTAATTTTTATATAATTGAAATGCGCATTCCAATTCCTTATCCAGTATATGATGACACGTTATTTTGTGGCCTTAATTTTTATTATATTAATGAATATTCACAAAAATAATACATCCCCTATTTTTACAGTGCAACTTCAAATCTGTAAAAAAAAATAGTCTTTAAATAATTAAATATGTATCTGCACAAACGAATAGAAGAGTACTATTAAAGTCCAAGTGATGTAATTCATGTTATTTGCATTTAAAAATGTATTCATCCACTCCTACATTCATTTCCCTTGTAATTCACACCCTGGAACACAATATAATAATTACATATGGATGAACCAATTCATTAGAACAATGTTTTAAAGGGAGACTAGAAGAAAAGGTGACATCATAGTTAGCTTAACAAGTCCCGTCCCCAATTAAATAAAATGGTATGGCATAATTAATAAATAGAAATGAAGAAAACTGCACAAGAAAATGAAAAATAATTTTCTAAATTAAATATATGAGGAAAAACACTATGCATAAATGTATACAAAATTTATGCCAGTATCCAGAGGGGGATCTTAGGGACTGGTACCCCAACGAAATGAAATATTTAATGGGACTTGGCATGCTGTGATTGTGAATCGATACATGATGTAAATTTTTTTGAACTCCTCCGCCCTGAAATTAATTCCTGTCTACGGCTTAGACAAAAATATACAGTTTTCAACATATTTAAATAAATTTAACAAATATACCATCCATAACATTGTATTTTCTGTAATATAGAACGATATAGGATTAAATATGTAGCGCTACCATCTACGCAACCTGTAATTAAATTGGGCCTTCACTGTTTAAAAGTTAGATGCATTTACATAATTATTGTATTTCAGGGCAATTCATCTTTTTAAGCCGATTTAAATTACTTTGGCTTTAATTCTCTAATAATTATATTACTCGGCAGGCAGGAAATACTACCCGTAGTAGATTTTAAATTTACATGTGAAATTAACTTAAATGGTATACAAATTTTGTTATGCTAGGTGGTTAGACGCCTATTATTTTTATAATGGCGTTCAACGCACATGGATATGAAAAGAAGCCAAATACTTTCTTGCAGCATGAGAAGTATTTGTCATTGCAAAAGGTAGAATTAGTATACGGCTTGACGATCGTTTATTAACTCGACCAAATGATTGGTTAGTTTTATTCAGAATCATCGACTACAGTATGCCATGACCCAGACGCCAAACGAGATTACCTTCATTCTTGATGAAGCCCTTGGCATGGCGACCAACGCCTCAAGGCTGATGATGAAGTCACACGTTCCTCTGAGCTCTCAGCAACGTGGGGAATATTTCCACAGACAATTTGTCTATAAATGTGCTAATTAACTAGGGTGATTCCGCTGTTCGATGTGTCTCGTTCCGAGTAGTTCGAGTAGTTGTAAATCATTCCATTACTGAACCATTTGACCGAGTTCATTATAGCTCGGTTTATGAAATTCCTCCCTTCGTAGATATTGGTCAGTTAACAAATATTGGCCACCGAGAATATTTGTCAAGGGCTACTAAATTAAACCATTCCCATTGGCTCATTATGATTGTTCTTGTAGATACAACAAAATGGTATCGAGGGGATCTCTCATATCAGATCATGAGATGGTAGACGTTAAATTAGTAAGATTTTTAACACTCCCGCGATTTTCATCTCAAGAAAAAGAGAGAGAAAGAGATTTAGAATTCTTTCTTTACTTGTGAATGTTAAAGATAATCTATCTTCATGCTATCATACCTGACGCTCCACCAATTTAACTAATGTGGTTAGCAATTGATAGCTGCCATAAGTTCGAAGCTTATGACACAAATAAAAGTCCTAACTTGAGCTAAAACTGTGGTTGTGTTAAAATGAAATATACTAAACGGTTGAGTTTAAAATACCTATGTCAGCGATTATCAACCATTTTTATCTTGAAACACACAGAAACTAATTGCTAAAATTCTGCAGCACACCACAAAATGTATGTTTCTCCTGATTTGACAAGAAAAATAGGTAACTAACAATAAATAAATACAAACTAGATATAATACGATTGACCTACAAAATATTAATAACAAGCCTTATCTCTAAGTCGTATATTAGCACATCTCTGTCCCCCTCAGATGTGCCAGCGGACAATGTATTTTACTACAAACTCAGCTGGGTTGCTAATTTATTCTATTCTTCGGAATAGTTGACCACCGTTCCATTATACGCCATAGTTGTGATGGCTATTGCCATATTTATTTGTTTACTTGAAAATCTCAGGTAAATGGGATCAGTGCCTGTGACTATATAGTCAAGTATTGCATGTGTTAAAAATTCTCGCGCCACACTGGTTGATAATCGCTGATCTAGATAAATAAGCAACCATTCTTCGATTCCAAATTTATAAATGTTTCATCTCATGCGTTTTTCTTTGCAGAAAGTTTCACGTCCTACAGTAAAGAAATCATCGTTTGTGGTACACCCTATCCTACGTAAGTCTCTTCAAATTTTAAACACAAATGTGAGAGGTAGTTTTCCAAAAATTATTTGATCTCTTAAAACTATAAACGATTTAAACATGTTGATGTATTTGGTACTCCTAACTAACAGGCGACTTATGGTGCCTTTGAATATTTCCTGTGAATAGAAAGTACAAATACAGTAGGTGAACAGTACATTAAAACATGTACAAAGAATAAGTTCTATGTTAATATTCAAGTATATTATTATTTTTTAATTGGAATCGTCCTATATTTATAAATGTGCAGTTAAAGACTGAACAATCGATGATTGAATGCTACATACAGGTACAGTAGTTAAGAATTCCTTGTAAGGACTGACATACGCATGTAGATATGCGACTGGAAAAAATTGGTTCTATATCTGTATTTAGATATTTTTACAGGATTTGGTCCTCTAACTAATATTACCGTATTTGCATGTCGGGGAGCCATGTGTTGTTTGTAAAGGAATCGGGATTCTTGTCGAGCTTTCAAGTGAATGATAGGTAACTTAGTCTTTTAAAATGAACTCTTGGTCAGCGACGCAGTCGCCGTCGTTCATTGACAGTTTGGTCAGCTGCTTAATTTCATTCACATAGCTAGCCAGTGAACGGGTCTTGTCAATATTTCGGTCGTGATGCAATATATTTTTTTTTATTCTTATAAACCGAATGACACTTTCGTTTCTGACATACACACATTTCGTTGGTGCTGCACTCCCTGTCATATTTATGCCACTGTATGAATCATTGTTAGTAATTTTAATTTTAATAATAATTTTTAACTATTTAATTTCGGAAAACCTATTTGATGAGGGAACAGGTCAGCACGGGCTTGGTCGATGGCTTTAGTTGCTTACTGTATAAAATTAATTCCAATTCTTCAGCATATTACGGCGTTGCATAATATTTTAATATTTATTCATAATTCATAAATTATTGCTTTAAGATCACTTGATGACTACCTATGAATGGAATTATATGGTAATCCACATAAATTGCTACTGCTATGATGTTGAATTACTATTAACAAAATATATGAGTAGTTCCCAGATAGCAATGATACTCCTTTGGACGTTCTGAGGACGTTTTGGATTTCCCCAGGATATTCCTAGGATGATCTTTGCTATCTGGGTTACGATACATACTATAAAAGTCTGTAATCAGAAGGTTAAATTTCGTTGTTGGAATGCAGATAGGTATAAGCGCAAGTGTCCACAGAATACTAATAAATACAAGATTTCAGTTATTTTGCTTCATCGATATTCTTTTTTTTTTTTGCTTTTTTTTTATTATTTATTTATTTATTTTTTTAGTTTGACGGTTAGGTCAATATAAAATTTTTATTTTTACGAATATTAGCTTAACTTGTTGCAGAACGGAAATTTAAGATATAACCAGGAATTTTTAGCAAACTATAAAATAATAAAGAATACTGCTACTCGGTATTACGGCATATGTCAATAATTAAAACTTTTCTGTAGTCTTTTATTTGGCCAGAGAAGGCTATGACTCCGTGTGCGCGGTACGCATTTCCATCTTGAAATTTAAATATACGTTTGGACGCAGCGTCACCTCACAATATTCTTCTTCATATTAATTTAAAAATATTTATAAAATATAAAAAATATTTATGAAATGTAAAAAATAAAATATTTGTAAAATACTAAAATATTTATGAACTTTACCGAATATTTATAAAATATAAAAATGTTAAAATAAGAAAATATTTACAAAATATAAAAATGTTAAAATACAAAAATATTCAATAAAATATAAAAATGGTATTAAACACAAAAATATGTTTATAATATAAAAAACATTTATAAATCTCTAAACCGCTTTTGTAAATTTGCATGCGCATTTAAGGTGAACGAGTGACTACGTCGAAAAGAACGAGTCACTTGTTGAACTCCGACCCATTGACACAATCACCAAAGTGTCCGACCACTCATTGGGTCAAGCCCGTTAACTAACCCGCAGTAAAAGAATTAAGTACCAGTAAGTTCGCATTTCTGAATTCTGCGGTATTAAATGGTACCGCGTTCCTTAATCTTGCCGTTTATCCGAGTTCGACACCCGACGCTGCAAAAAAATGTATAAAATGAAACGTTTACAGGGTGATTTCTCGCTATAGTTTTGGGGTTGGTTCACTAGGCCTTAACAGGTTGGGATTATCCCTGTAAACTGCAGGTTCCAGCACAGTATGACCTTTGCTGTCTTTGCGCAGTAAAACACACACACACTTTTGAACCACATGCCAATTTTTAGAAACCCAAAGGTTTGTGACTTAGTTTTAAAGAACGAGGTTGAGAGAAGACGTTTCTACACACACACACACACACAAATATACATATAGAACCTCCTCGATATATATACATTAGTTTTTTAGATATACTTTTTGATGTTCTATCCTTTCTTATATTTTTTTCATATAGAGTATTGCAATGGCATTCTCGTAATGGTTACTAGTATCTGATGAGCACGTATATTAAGTAAAAGATACACGAGGCAGCATGATCTTAGGGAATTATTAGAGTATATACCAGTTAAAGCAGAGTCCATATACAGAGCTGCACAGAATTCACAGTACATGGAAAGAAATGTAATCGAATTTAGTAGCTGTATTTGTGAATAGCAGTCTCGCAAGCAGAATGATTAATCTTCGCGGGAGCTTTGTAACTACCAGGGATGGACATCTCTGTTTTATTGGTTCATGAAATGAAAGTGGAATACTTTGTTTTGTGCTTTTTCCGCTCCCATCTGTGTGACACATATAGGTTTCATGCAAATGGACGTATTTTACTTAGAATTTCTATAATTACGTTATAGTAATAAACAACCTTAACGCATTATATTGGGCATGGGCATTCCGTGTGGAGCCGTGGATTCTTCCGACTTTTGTCGATCATCTGTTAATTTTGAACACTAGCGTGCACCATTCATCGTCATTATCACTAGTGTGCACCATTAATCATCATTGCCACTAACTTGCAATTAACGCCCAATAGCATACAGCCATTACATGCAAAACATGACACGATGAACCATGTTAAAATGAAACCATTATTTACATCCGCATTGAATGAAATCGTTTCGTATCTCGTAACTCGTTTCGTATGGGCGGAAACTGACGCTGACCATGGAAGACAACAGTTCCGACAAAGAAACTGACAATAAAGGAAACCGGAAACAAAAAAGTAACAATGGAATCTTTTAATCACCCAATAATGTTCTATAGCGAGAAAAATCCGACTGTAATCCAGGAAAAGCTTAGGAATGCATTTACGGACACTTTGGGTTCCAAAGATCCGATTCACAATAGACGGAACAACAGAAAGAAAAACCGTTGCCAAAACGCATTTAAAAATCTCCCGCAATTATTTCGCTTTTTTATGTTTCTCTGAAGAAAGGAAACCCGACGTTTTGTTGTATTGCGTTCTCTCCTCCTCTTTGAACAATTCACACTCCAGTCTTCGCCTGTTTTTTCCTTTTTTATTTTAACAAGTTCGAGCGTCTCGTCCTGGTGCCCAATGTGCACTGTGGTGTTTTGCTGTTGGAGGAGGCATTCTAGTCGCCGAGAGATTTCAAGAAAGAATGGGGGGATTTGTGGTTTTTTTTTTGTTTTTTTTGAATAATTTGAAATCTATTGAGTTGAACAATCCCAATTCAGTGATGATAAGCACGCTTCGTCACCAGGACCACACAGACCATAAATAATCAACTCACAAGCGATTACCCCTGGTGAGGTAATATAATTTATGTTTCTATTCTTTGTGGGACACAATTATAATCTTTCAATTCAAGGAGATTTATTCTTTTAAGGTGATATTTTACTAGTATCTAGTAGTAAAGCTAATACAGTAAGATATTTTACTAGTTTCCGGAGTTTGAATTTTTCGACAGTTGTGTAATCATAAGCAGAACATTTTCTTACAAGTTCTTAAGTTAAAAATATATTCTTTATTATTACTTTTTCGATTATTTTTTTCTGATGTTGTAAGAGACGTTAATAAATTTGAATGATATGGTAGTTATTAAAAGTATATGATATTTTTTCTTATTGTAATGTGAGTGCTTCTACTTAAATTTGTACTTTTTCAAAGCGATTCGAAGAACAGTATGGTGTACATGAATTATGAATAATTCACGGGTGTGGTCGAACTCAGTTCCATAGCTCAATATCGTGATATTGTTCTTGAAATAAGAGGAAGACCGTTTGGATTCTGTTAATCATGGATGTTTTTAAAAACGTTTGATGATTCAAATGTCACGTAAGGGTCTTCTCTCTCTCTCTCGGATAGTTTATTGAACCGTTTTAAGATATAAAATTCAAAGTGGTAAATACACAAAAGAACTTAAAAAAAGTGCATGTGGTTTTTCATAGCACTTGGTGCCCGGCCGGATCATGTATTAATTTAATATTGAAGTCAGGGTGATATAATATAAAATGATATTATATTTTTCTGGCTTTAATATAAAATTAATGTATTAAAGTCAACAAGATTTATAGTGGCTATAAGTTTTCTCTAACGATAACGGCCTTACTACAAAATTTGGAAATATCCAGGGGGACCCTTTATTTTTACTTTCGGACTTCTCACTGTCATATACACCCCATTTCTCTTCTTCATAGCTCTCAATGGAGAAATTAAAATTTGTTATCTAGAAACGTAGAGAGTGTTCTAATGAAGGTATTTTGGACATCGTTCACAATATGATTGAAACGAAAACCTCTCCTAACTAAAAATGTACAAAAACGCACACAGAATGAATCGGAGAATGATTCCTCCCGCCTTTGGTAGGTGGGCACTATCGTTCATTCACATTCAGTCGTCGTGTATTTCACACATCTCCATTTAGGCTCGCTGTAAAGCACCTTGTTGAGTATAATGAAGAAAAGCCTTTTGACATTTATCTGTTATTTAGCATCTGGCCTTTCTGTGGTGCAATGATAGATAACACTTAGGCCTAACGTGCGGTTAACCACGGTTCAAGTCCTAACAGTGAAAAAAAAAGAAGCTTATCGCCCAACTGCTCACTACAGTTCAGGGGTTGGTTCCCCAGGCCCTCAAAGTTTCGGATTCTTCGGGAAATTGTAAGTCCCCTTTCTGTCCTTGCGCCGTAGAAGTACAAACAGCCAGCTATATTCTCTAGCATTTAGTTTGCTGCCGAAATAATTCAATCGTGAAAAATATTAGGCGCAAAAAATAAATCTAACCCTGCGCCAAATGCATTGAAGTTAATGCATAATAAACCCTAATTTTGAACGTCAGAGGGGACGATATACTAGGGTGTATGATAGACAGACGAAGTTACTATTCTTCGATTTATTTGATTTTTGAAGGGCAGCTTTGGCTCTCTGAAATGCGTTGATACATCTCTCCTTAACGTTCAAAACACGACGTTTCATAACGTTATTAATGGCTTAAAATGTATTGAATATATATTTATGCAGTGGAACTGGTAAATTTTCCACCTTCGTAAATTACCCACCTGAATTAGATGACCACTTTTCATAAGGGAGAACTGGTAGGGACTTAGTCATGCCTGTACTAAAGTCTGTCGTGTATAGTGACTACCTCTCTTTGGTGGCCATTGCAATCCAGTCCTAAGAGTGGTCACTTTGGGCAGGTTTTACTATACATATATATGTGTACACTCTATAACAAACAAATCGACGCACCAAGGAGGAGTTGTCCGATTGCAATAAAAATTGGTGGATGTGAAGAACATACATAGAAAAAGAAACGATTAAAATTTCAGAACAATTGAATGATTTATTGCAGAGTTTGACCGTTACAAAGGGAGGAAGTCAATAAGGCGTTGGTCCACCTCTGGCCTGGATGCAAGCTGTCACCCGGCGTGGCATAGACTGATAAAGATCCCGGATGGTGTCCTGCGGAATTTCTTGCCAAATTGTCTCCAACTGTCGGGCTAAATCGTCAACATTCCGGGATGGTTGCAATCGCCTTCCCATAGCGTCCCAAATGTGCTCTATGGGAGAGAGATCAGGAGATCTAGCTTGCCAAGGAAGTGTTGGGCAAGCTTGAAGACAATTCATAGCAACACGTGCCGTGTGCGGCCGGGCATTGTCTTGTTGAAACGTAAGTCCAGGGTGTCGCAAAAGGAACGGTAACACAACCGGTCGTAGAATGTCGTCTACGTACCGCTGTGCTGTAAGTGTGCCAGAAATGACCACCAAAGGGGTCCGGCTATCAAAGGAGATGGCACCCCCTGACCATAACGCCCTGTTGTGGGCATGTGTGGCGTGCGATAGTAAGGGCAGGATCCCCACGCTGCCCTGGACGTCTCCAGACACGTCTGCGGTTGTCGTCAGGACACAGTTGGAAACGGGACTCGTCACTAAAGACTATACGTCCCCAGTCAGCGCAGTTCCAAGTTGATCGAGCCCGGCACCACTGTAATCGGACTTGACGGTGTAAAGGCGTGAGAGGTAAGCGGCGTAACGGTCGGCGCGAGCGTAAATTCCGCTCTCTCAGTCGTCTGCAGAGGGTCATGTTGGACACATGTGTGCGGGCCACACGTTGGATAGTTGATAACGACGAATCCGGTGCTGTGACAGCTGCTCTGACAATTGCTCTGTCTTCCCGTTCTGTTGTGGCCCTAGGTCGACCGCTGCCGTCCCGACGCTGACATCTGCCGTTGTTGACCCACTCTTGCCAGCACCGTCCAATCGCCGCATCGCTTCGACCCACATGTCCAGCGATTCTTCGATTCGTCCAACCAGCCTCTTTCAATCCGATAGCACGACCTCTTTCAAACTCTGACATATGCTCGTAATGAGCACGAATCTTTCGGCGAGGCATTGTTACAGTCGACGTAAGATATCCGCAGTCAAAATGCAACAGAAATTTTGACCACATATTGAGAATCGCTCCTTATATACACCTGCTGAATGCGTAGTTCCGATGCACTGGAGTTCCCGCTATTCATTCATTGGACACCAAATTTTAATCATTTGCATGTTCGGTCAAAATGTCTTTGCATACGAAATTTCATTACAATCGGACAACTCTTTCTTGGTGCATCGATTTTTTTGTTACAGAGCAGCGTTTCTTAACTTTCCTGGACCACGGACCCCGTTTAGATATCACTCGCCGACACGGACCCCCAAGAATTAACTCAAAGTTTAAAGCCCGGAATTTGCATCATATGTATTTATTTCTAGTGTTTCATCACTAATTTTCACTATTTAAGGAAAGAATTTTTCGTCCCCTCATAATTTATTCTTAGCATTAAAGAGCAAATGATCTTGGCATAGTATTTTTCCGAACCTTTTTGGAACACTGGAATGATCTCGCGGACCCTATGATAGAGCCTTGCTGACTCCCAGGGGTCCGTGGACCACAGTTAAAGAACCGCTGTTATAGAGTATATATATATATATGTGTGCGTGTGTGTGTAAGTTGATCCATTAGGAAGAGGTAAATAATTTATTGAGTGTGGGGTCTCGAACGGAAGATTGTTATATAAAATGTAATTATAAGAAAAAATATTTTACTAAATATTTTTATGATTCGGCCTTCGTCACCAATTTTCTATATTTAGGGATATGTGGGTCATAACAATATTCAAAAAAGGATGTTATATAAGCGTTAAATAACTAAATACTCGCAATCGCGTTTGCTCTCAGAACTCTGAATGAAGAGATTTTTATACCCCGCCGTTTCAAGAACAAGTTTTCTGTAAATAGTTTTACGTTTATAATAAAAGACCTTAACAAATACAAACTGCACGGTAATTGATTAGACTTTAATTGCAATTAGAACAAAAATTACAGTAACTTCTCTCAATAAAGTCTTTATAATTAATGAATATTTCTGTTTAGCGACAGTATCTTAAGGTCCCAGAAAACGTTCGTAGAATCATACACATTCCGAATAACGTCTTTTATTGTTTAACGATGCTTCTTTTCCCCTTCCCTTGAAAGTCGTCAATTGATTGTTGTCATTTTCAGCTTCACTTTCTTATGTCAAAATTCTTCAAGGAATACCGCTGTGATTTATTTCCACGAGCTAGGAGACGCCCTGTCTATTTCCTTCGGTAATTTTTTTTTACTTGCGATACCGCAATCATATTCATGATGTGTATAGAAATTAATCTTTCACATCTGATTAATATGTCAATGGAAAACAACTTAAAAAATTATGGAATGAAGCGTGTGCTCGTAATAATAAGGGATTAAATGATAAGAATATGTAGAACTAAGAAATTTGGTAAATATGGGTAGATCCAGTTATTTTAATAAATCTCCTCTAAACGATCGCCAAGGCAGAAGTGTAAGAACAAATTCAACTTATGTATACTTGGTTTATTCATGCGTAAATATTTAAAGCTAAACAGATGTATTATTTAGTAGCGCGTCGAGGTAAATGAAACCGGAATTCTACAACAAAATGGCGGCTGATGCGTCGGCCTAGAATTCTAGGGGCTCTAGCCGCATCTTAGTTGCTCTGACGTCATATAACACAAAGTTTGTAAGCATTCCTTTGAATTATCCCATACTAAGTCAAAGTATTATTCCACAGCCAATATCGTTTAATTGTAAATCATCGTGTGAAGTGTGTCATTCCAGAATCTGTGTATGAACAAATTACGAAAATCATGAGATCTCTAAGGAAAGCTTTAACCCTTTTGGCAAATACGATCAACTACACAAAGTAATTTCGCCCCTTTATCAAGGCTTGTAATATTCGTTGACACGGGATTCTTCAAAAGCTAATTGATACGGATAACATTTTTTACTTACCCTAATTTCCTAATAAAAATCATAGACGCGTTTAGGTGTAAGAGTTCTCACTTGAGAGTTTGTAAGGTTCTGGGAGAAAATACCACATTCTTCATGACCCACATGAAGTGACCTGTCCCTGGATCGATAGCAGAAATCGATCCTGATGATTAATTATTAAAACGTTGTTTTATTAGACTCCTTTGTCCAAAGTAACGCGAGACAACGAATTTTTTAGCCTTCCAATTATTTTTTTACGCATAATTATAATAAGGTACGTTTTGCGGTGAGTCCTTCTAAGGTCGTGACTTTCATCAATTTCATTTCCGGCCAATCACTTTCAAATTGTCGCTTTTAACACGAAAGGGGAAAACTTCATAAAAAAAAAACTCTAAGCCGTTCCATGGTGTCATTATTCGAGTAAGAAGTTGTTTAATCTCCCTTTAAAAATGTCAGGAAATATCTGAAACCAATCTAAACAAGACGAGTTTGTTAACAGTAGTACTACAAAATTGCTTAAAAAATAAGCCACATTAATAAATTCACTTACTATACGCTTCATTTACATGAAATGAAAATAGCTAATAAATTAGTTTCATATAAATTAACAGTTTTTCTTAATAGAAGGTGCTCTTTTGGGACTGCACAATGCAGAAAAAATTCAATAACTTTCCATATAATGCAAACGATGCACTCCCCGCTGAGTAGGGACGAATATATGAGTCCTGCATGCCAAGGTCGTAGCCAGAATTTAATTTCGGGGGTTTCAAAGCTTTTTCGAAGTGTATCGATACAATCACAGCATGCAAATGCCGTAGCCAAGTCCCATTAAAAATTTAGTTTTGGGGGGACCGGTCCCGAAAATCCGCCCCTCTGGATACGGACATGCCATATACCTTCTTAAGAGTACATGACGAAGGAAAAATATATTTAAATGAAATAATTGTTCAAATAAAAATTTGGTGTAAAATAATTTAAATTTATGTAAATTCTGTGACTATTTTGCTATCACAGATCCATAAAGCATTATCGGATGGTGAAAATGTATTTAATATGGAGAGCAGGAATAAAGTATAAAAGTTATTGAATTTTGTTTTGTTATAAATATGCACCTTGCTCCTGAGTTACGTTTACACAATTTCGTTTTAAAATAATCCATTCTCTGGGGTTTCACAGGGATAATTTCTGGTAATTTTTATTTAATTTATGAAGCATGTAAATACCGAAGCTTGTATTCAATAATTGTCATTGTTGTATATTTATAGAAAGAATGTGCGTCATGTTAAAACTGATATATATCACAGTTTAACGTGACGCAAATTTTTTCTACGTTTCTTCAAATATAAACATTGGTATACCAGTATTTTTGTTTTGTAATTTGGATTTATAAAAGTACTTTCTAAGTGGTACTTTTTTTAATTTTATGTTTGTGAAATTCACCTTATTATTGCTTTTGTGTAAAATTAGGCAAATTATGGGCAGAGATACAGAATAAACCATCTAAAGAGACCATTTTAAGTTCCTTGAAAAAGTGGTCGCTCTGAGAGAGGTGGTCTGTCAACGGAAGTCTCTAATGAGGGGAGTAAACATGAGATCAAACACACAATTGAAAATTGTATTCGTAAATGGCAAAATTTGTATCTTATTAACATTCAAATATCAAATTAAAAAGCGCTATTTCGTACTTCGAAACTTTAATTGCAAGCTGTGAAATTTACAACTTCTTAAAAAATATATATGTAGTAGTTTGTTTTGATGTTACAATTTGTTTTATATAATTTTTTTCTAAACAATATTGAAATTTAGATAATAAATATGGTATTTTAGCATCTTTAACAAATACTAATTTTTCCATTAATCTCTCAAATTAAATCAGAATTTTCCAAGATCAGGAATTTTTCCTGTGAATGTTCCGATGATGATCCTTCATCAAAATCGAACTGAGTGTCTGAAAAGCCAGGAAAGGATACTGAAATTTAAATTCAATTTTTAATTGGAATACTTTTTTTTGTATCGATTGAATCCTGAATTGCGTGGGTCATCATTTTCAATTTTCTATTCCATTTAAGGTCAGAAAGTAAACAGGAAGTAAAATTCTGCCCACCTCTTTTATTATGCAAAATTTGGTCGCGTCCAGAGGGGAGAATGGTTTCTGATGGTCTGTGAATAAGAGTAAATTTAGCACTAAGTCTGTGGGACAAGAAGGCCGTTTCGAGGAAAATTGTCTTAAGGGAAATGGTCACTCAGAGAAATATTCTTATATCCAAATGGTTTTACTTAAATTTTAGATGCATTAAAACTACTAAAATTTTTCTTCAGTTTCCAAAATTAATTTCTTTTAAAGTTTCCTTATGGCTTTTGACACGGCACCAATAAAGTAACATTTCATTTTAGAACAAAATCTGTCAAGTAATGCATAACATACACAATAGTAACATGAAAATAAAATGCATTAATTCCATTGACTTTTGAATGAAATACAGAATGATTATAATTAAAGTCTTCTAGCTTAGAGCTTGCTGTGTTTAACTTAATAAGGGGAATGGTATCAAATTTTTTGCATATACAATTTAAAGCATGGGAAGGAGAATTCCGCTAAAAAAAATAATTCCAAATTTCGCAGATAGGGAAAGTTTGGGGCTCCAAAAGGAAAAAACCTGGCAAAAAGCAAAAAAACACAAAAAATTAATAAGACAAATCCAAAATGAGATTTTCATTTTTTAAATTGACTCATTGCAAAAACAAAAATGTTAATCTATAGCTCTTCGTTGCTTGAAAAAAGCGTTTTATGCAAATATCTAGGTGTATTATTACATTTCGTTTTAAATAAAAATTTTAGGGCAACTTACGTATAATTTTTTTAGTTTTTTCAAGGAGTTAACTTAGAAATTGAAAATTTCATTTAATTTAATTTTTTTACGGAATCCTTCTCCCCATCTCTTAATACTAGACTGTGTGTAAAAAATTTGGTGTCATTCCTCTTATTTATTCGGACTACAGAGGGCTCTAAACAAAGGGATTTTAATTTCAACCACCCTGTATATTATAATTGCATACGCTAAGAAGAACAGCGTTAAATATTAATTTTTAATAACTTAGAAATTTTTTACTACTTATAAGGTTCTGTAATAAGTTTTTGCAAATATTAATCAATGGTGTCAACTCTCCAAAATGGACAACAAATAAATACAATATTGCGTAAAAAATCCATTTTGACAAGCATATTGCGAGTAAAAATCTTATTCTAGTGTGCATTAGAAACCACCAAAATTTATTTCGTTAATTTCAATCTTATTGATGACCTCCTGATTGATAAACTTCTCATTTTCAAAATCTTAATACTTACCTGTTCAATGTTATAAAGTCTTCAGCACATCCATATCTTAGTTCTCTTCATCTGCTAAATCATATATATCTAACGAGAAACGCTACTAACTTTGTACCAGATTTTTCAAGAACTAATATTGGGTTGGCACAAATTGGCTGCTTTGGCCCTAGAGTATCGAACTCTCTTCCCTCAACCTTGTACAATTTTTAAACTCGCTCCCATTATTTAAAAAACACCTTTCTCAATTTGTACTAAATTAACACTTATCAATTTCAAAAATAATAAAATTTTCTACCTCAGGCAGCACAGGTTTTGCCAGACCCTACAGTGTGTACCCAATGCTGCCCAGGAGAGTCAATCAAATATTTTTGTAATATATATGTAAAAAATGTAATGCATCTGAAACTGTAACTGATTCTCCTAAATAAAATTTGTATTGTATTGTAAGTAGTACTTTACCCTACAGATGTACCAAATGGTTCATTAATTCCATAATTGGACGGTTTGGTACATCGCTATCTAACATTTACTAAAATATGTAAAAATGTCTAGTGTAATTTTTGTAAAGGAATTATATAGTGGCAGTAATATAGTCTTTTGTTTCGAAAACATTTAATGGTTATAACAAACCGAAGTGGTTTGCCACGAACCATCAAAATTAACATAAGCTGAATATGTGGTAAAATAAATGTAAACGAAAAGGCATTTTTAGTGCGGTCATTATAGGGCTGAGAAAAAGGGATATATTGATATTGAGATGTTTAGTCTTTATTGCCATGAGTACTCTCCCACCTAAATTTTTCGAAAAAGTAGGACGGAAATAAACCATGGAACGGATTAAAAGAATAGAGGGATTTCGGAGGACACAAACTTCCAAGAAGACGCCAAGTTCTTTACGGATATCCTGATTCCGCAAGAATAACAGCAGGGCTTCTTTATTGACAATCAGTGGCCGATCCCGCATTGATCTGCAGAGTTGAATAAACTTTGGATTGCAGGCTGAGAAACGATCGAGTGTCAGCTCAGACGCAATGTACGACATTTACACGTTTCTCGTAAGCGCATAGCCTTGTCTTCGGACATGTTCCAGCCTTAGGACAAGAAAAACGGCAAAAAAGATCCACCCCGAATCTTCAACTTAGGCCCAAGGTATTTTGTCGGGGATTTTTTTGGCAGCAGGAGAGTGATGAACCAAGAGAAAACAGATTTCACAAGATAAAACACACATTTTCTCCTTACTCGGCACCGTTAGTGCAAATACCATATATCGTTTAGACATGGATTTAGATGTTTTTTAGTTGGCAGATATAAAGGAAGTCGAACAATCGCTACTGATGTAATATAGTGTCCCACAATTCAAAATGGTTGTCTAATATCTGTACTGTCGTCTCTCCTAATCGAATGATTTTAAACGTAATTTTAATTAAAATTTGATCGTATAGAGCAGTGGTTCCCAACCTGGGGGTCGCTGTAACTGTTTCTTTTTAAACTTATTTTTATAAGAATGTCGTACCAAATGTTCCCAACTCAATTATATATATATATATATATATAATTTTATATTTAATGTGTTTTCTTTATTCTGTTAAAATAATTTTATTTTGCAAATATGGCTGCGGCAGACAGATAGGGAGTCGCAGATCTTTTAGTTATTATAAAAGAGTGTCGCGTATTATTTGACTACTATAAAAATGGATCGCAGCTTGAAGAAGGTTGGGAATCACTGGTATAGAGAATTATTTAAAAATCGAGAACGACGTATTGACCCTCTTAAAGAAAGGAACAATAAAGTTTTTAAGCTTTATTGAAAATGACTTTGTTTTTGTCAGTTACTGCCATCTTAATCTCCACTTTCATTCAATTTAAAATCCTTCCTCTGTGAAAAAATTATTCGGAAATTTCCTTTGAAAGTGTTATTGCTTTTAATTTTGCATTCAAAGGCGGCGTATTCTTGTTATTCTTAAAAAGGACGATATTTTCATTAGCGACATTTATATCTTATTTTCAATTAATAAATTTCTTAGTTCATTAACTAAAAAGGGTTTTTATAGTAGTTAGAGATTTATTTTCTGTTCATAAGATTAAGGATATTTGCAACGACTGCTAAATTTTGCACCAACAAAAGAGAACATTTTTTCTTTTTGATTTGGGAAAAACGGATTGCTAGATTATTTTCCCTATTGAAAGATTTACGCATATTATATTTTGTCAGGAAAGTTTTAAATAACGTTTAAAATGCAAATATTTAGGACATGTTTAGTCATTTTGGGAAAAGTCAGATTTATTTTAACATTTCAAAGAATCTCTGCTTTTTATTACAAATGCCTATTAAATCAAATACACCTTAAAATATTTTTAAATATATTAAACCAAAGGTTTGGCTAAGCCTTGCTTTATCTCTTTACTGAGTAAAATGAATTAAGCTGTAAAATCTTTGTCCATACTTTAGACGTTCAAATACGTTGACCAATCTATTAACTACTCCTTTAGGCTATGAATTCAATAATAAAGCTAAAAACTGAAAATATTTGTACATAAGCATATGGTACGCCAATTTAGATTTTAGACAGAATAATTCAGACAGAAAAAGGTTCATGAGATATATTAAACATAGCTTACGTAATTTTCACATACAGAGGGTTTCAAAACTAATGGAACAAACTTTGGGGGTTTCGGAACACACCAAAATGAACACTTTTCTCATCAGAAAATGCATGATCGTAAGTAAAGAGGTCACGCGCTAGAGGACGCTTTCCATTTCTTCACACATACGGAGCCTTACGCAATGCAAAAACAGGGTGGGCACGAAATATTCAAATAAATCTCTATTGAAGACAATACAATATGTCAACAACTGCTTGATATGACAAAATGAAGACAAAATTGCAGAAATTATGTAAAGGTGTAAATTAAATCGCATGTAAAAACATCAGTCACCTCACGTAGGATTTTTTCTGACGTGGCCGGCGTTCTGACACCTCTGCGACGATTTGTATGGCAACACTGAAGGATTCCATTTAAGACAGTTCGCAGTGCAACGAAAAAACAGTCTGTGATCGGGAACACGCCTGTTGAGAAAGTGATTCTCGGCATAGCCTTTGCGCTTCCCTGCCATTACCATTGGCGAGACCCTATGTAAAATGTATATCCGCCTTCTTCACATCTCTATATCGATCCATTCCGAGTCGTTAATGACCTCGCTTATGAAACTGTCATTTTAATATGCCCGCCTCAAAGTGCTCTCTAGCGCGTAACCTCTCCACTTGCGACCATGCATTCTACGATGAAAATCGTTTGTTTCGATGTATTCTATCATCCCTGAATGTTTGTTCTCTTCGTTTTTAAACACCATGTATACAAGCATATATAATATTCATATATAACCATATATATATATATATATGTAATATTATACAATTCTACAATATTCATACTCTCTAATATACATATATACTATATACATATATACTATATGCATATATACAATTATACAATATACATATATACTATATACATATATACAATTATACAATATACAATTATAATATTCATATATACAAATATACATTATCCATATATATACAAATAAACAATATTCATATAAATACACAAGCATTTCATAAAACCATTTGTGTTTATTATGTGAAAAGAAATTTGCCTGCCTAGGTTGAAAGGAGAATATATTATTAACTAAAAGCAGTCGGTTATCGACATTGGCTGTTTCGTCACCACTCTAATCGTGATTGCTAGGATATATCGGTAGGTTTTATACCACACACAATATATTCATTTAGCTTTTATAAAGTATCTATAGAGGAAAATTTTTTGGCTGAACTCGGTGGTGCATTTTTCTAGCTCATCACCTATATTCCATTAAATAGAATTATCAAATATAGAGCATATGTGAAGAGAGAGTTATACATCTATGCTCTTTTTCTGTAAGACTGGCTATTGCACCGGTTTTTTTCCTACAAGACCGGCTAACGCAGCCCCAATGCGAGAAAAAGGGGATGTCCCGTTAAGGAACCAACCCAGCATGAAACAGATAATGTAGAATGACCACTGTAGTCATTGCAGCCAACCAAAGTTGGACCGACCACATTCTGATATACTTGACAAATAGGTACTACTTTGTCCTTTGGAATGAAGTGCCAGAATATTCCTGCCTGCATCGTGTACATTTACTCGGACAAAGAAAACGGAATCGTTTTCATGCACACATTGAAAGAATATTACTTTTCGACCCCGCCAAAAATGCAAACTTCGCCTGACGGGAACAATAGCATTGAAATTTTCATTAAGGAATTCTCAGATCGCGAATCAATTTTCGTGTTCGTTATTGGACATTTTAATGCGCGGATGATGCCACGGACATTTCATCTCATTAAAGGGGGCTCCATAAATGCTAATTGTTTGTTTTAATAAATGACGTGCACTTAAATTAACTGCGCTTTCGAATAATTAGGTTTTTCAAGAAAAATGAAAATCCGAAGGGAGAAGGAACGATACGCTGGACTCTGGAAATGGTTCCTCAAATAATGAGATGCGGCCCTTTTACTTTGGCTTCGAGAGTTTTAACTGGGGAGAAGTTTTTCCTGATGACTGCTTGCTACAAGAGAATTCGTTATGAAGCTCTTTTTTACGTTACTCCTCTCTTAATTACCTGCGATAATTTGCTTAGATGGCACAGAACCTCGTAACTTGAATTTTTCTCCCCAGCTTGCTTGAGGCTCATCAGCATGTCATAGACAAAACGAGTTCGGCTTTTTCCGCTGTATATTTGTTCAAATATCCTTTGCAGTAGATATGGTGCTGCTTGTTTTCTTGATACCACAATTTGTATGTGCATTTTTCAAACCAACACCAGGCCAGCCACTGAAATATTCCCTGTCGAACAGCACTATTACTTAAAAAGCCTTATATACTAGGAAAAGGAGCATCATTCCTACGCCTTGGTGGTCAAGCAGGTTGAGGCACTTCAGTCTTTACATAGGGTCCAAGTTCAACCCTGGGCCAGGATGGTCTTTTTTTGCTTATACATAAAAAAAACTCTAGTTTCAGATGAAAGACGTGGGTGGTAAATATTATCCGCTATTACTGAAATACAATTTCCACATGCGCCTATCTTATAAGTAGCCATAACATGTTACTATTATACATTGGTTATACTTAGAAAATGTAAATGGTATCCCGTCCAGAAACATCTATGATGTATTGAATTCCTATAATTGTTTATTGTACTAATATACTTTACCATAACTATATTTTAAATGCTGGTTAACTACATCATTTTGACAATTGCTGACAAGCATGTCATACGGTAATGCAAGGACAGCGCGTTTGTATATAGTGCAAAAAATATGAGTTTGACTCTCTCTGACACCTGCCATTTTTGCTACCGATCCGTGGCCGGGTATTTGATTTCTTATTGAACAGAGATTTGGCTCCCGCGGAAAACTGTACACCCATTCACAACATGATTTGAGCTGTGACTGTATACCAAATATCACAGCATAATCTGAACTGCGACTGTATATCCAATCACAGCATAATCTGAACTGTGAGTGTATATCCAATCACAACATAATCTGAACTATAACTGTGTGCCCAATCACAGCTGCTCTTGTGTTATAAAACACAGGATAATGACCATTGGTTGTTTGCGTTATGAATATTAATTCCTTATTCGATTGATTCATGCATTTGATGAGACGCTTCGTTAATCATCTGCATTTTACTGTCGCAATGCAATTTATAAGTACTATCGTTTCCTCTCGACTTGAATCCCCGAATACTTTCCACCACACAGTGTGTATTTTGAGTATCTATCACAATATACAGGGTGCTCTCTAAAATCCGGTGTTTCACAAATAGCATTTGAAAGAAGGGTCGTAGACTGTAAAAGTTAGGTGTGTGAATAGTAAAGTGCTCATAGCTGATGAAATGGGATCGACGACAGCGCCCTATGTGGTGAAATCGGGAAGTTATTGAACTTAATTCTGGAACTAGACGAGATGCATAAAATTTTTCACTTACAAAATTATTAAGCACCAACTAGTTAGTGAAAAGCGATTTTTCTTCACCACCTAAATAGGACAAAATTCGTGATTTAGGAGTTTTTAGGTTGTCAGTCCAGCAACGCCATTGTTGGTCAAAGTATCGATTTCTCAATCTTATTCTAGTAGTTTCGCCCAATGTTTCATCTTTACAACCTTCTTTGAATTTTATTTTACTACAATATCAAGTTGTCAGAAAATCCTGTTTTCCAGAATAACGGTTTTATACGTGCATATTAAAATCTGTGTCAATGAATACTACATACGAATATCTACTAAATCTGGTTCCAAAGACGGTAGAAACGAAATTCAAAATGAAATTACAAAATTGTCAATCAGCAAGTAATGAGTATGAAATTGCATTATGCACGCAGATAGGCTAAACCGAAGCCGATACTACACTAGGGCTCTGCAAAGCTGCGAGATTCTAGAGCACAGAAATTATCATAAATTTGTCACAAGTGGCGTCACTTTTTCGGGAAATGATTTCATTCCACAAAAAAAAAATTTGAGCTACTTATTAACCCCGAAAAGATAAAATTAAAACCTTCAAATTTTTCCTTATCGCTTTCCTTTTGAGTGCATGATTAGTACAATGACTGATAAAAAAACGTTCATGATAAGAGTGAAACATTAGTGATCGTGAGTGCAAGAATTAATAGTACCGTAAGTACGTATGAAATGGCGAGTTATTCAAATTTGGAATATTTCGAAATGGTTCTTCTGTATGGGGAGTACAGAAAAAAATTGTGCAGAGGTTGCACAGCAATATGCCTTACGTTTTCCTGCCAGCCCACTTCCATCTCCCTTTACCATCCTCCGTTTCGTTGAACGGTTCAAAAACACGGGCAGTATAAATCCTCGTCCTTGTTCAGGGTGACCACTCAACAAAAGCCCTAGTGTAGTACAGGCGCTTCTGTCTAGTCTATCTGCGTGCATAATGTAATTTCCTACTAATTGCTCGATGATTAGCAATTTTGTAATTTACTTTTGAATTTGGTTTCTACTGTCTTTGGAACCATATTTAGTAGATCTCCATATGCAGTATTCATTGACATCGATTTTATTACGTACGTATGAAGCCGTTATTCTGGAAGCAGGCATCTCTAACAACTGCTTCTTGCAGTAAAGTAATATTCAAAGAAAGTTGTAAAGATGAAACATTAGGTGAAACTGCTAGAGTAAGATTGAGAAATCGGTACTTTGACCAACAATGGCGTTGCTGGACGGATACCTTTAAAACCTCTTAAATCATGAACTTTTCCGTATTAAGGTGGTGGAAAAAAATCGTTTCTTACTAATTTGTTGGTGCTTAACAACTTCGTAATTGAAAATTTTTCTGTATCTCCTCTAGTTCCAGAATTAGGTGTAATAACTCCCGATTTGGCCACGGAGGGCCCTGCTGGCGATCCCATCTCGTAGGCTATGGGCGCTTTACTATACATACACCTAACTTTTACAGTTCTACGAGATTTGTCCAAAAATTATTTTCGAAACACCAGATTTTACAGAACACCCGGTAATCTAGCTGTACTTCGAAAGTACTAAAATTAAAATTTGTGTCATTTTGCGATATAAGTGCCAATAAGTTAGCTGACATGTCCCTCTCGATTCTGAAATTGCAATGTAGTATACAGAATAAACGATAGAGAAATAATGACTGTACGTTACTCCTCCATCTAACATATTTGTTTATTGAATAGTTTAGAAATAAAGTCAATATATAATCATTGATAAAATATTTACCTTCGTGAAAGGGGATAAACTTCGCTTATTTTAGCACAAAAATACAAAGATGGCTTCAATATCGATTGCATCTGTATATTTTAGCGCCTTAATGGAGAAAATATGAGACAGTCCCTCAGCGAGTTTGGAGATTCTGGAAATCGCGAAAAATTTAAGTTCATTTGCATTGAAAATCCATCATTTTTATTCATTGCGAGATACGGAGGCTCTAATTTATATGTCATACGGAAATGCCTTAGAAACTTGAGAAATTAACACAGTATGATGGAAAATATTTATAAATAATCGGCAGGAGAAAGTTAACAAATAAGAAAAAAGGTAAAGAGAAGAAAACTCGTATAGGAGTAAAAAGGAGAAGAGAGGGCAAAAGAGAAAAATACGTACAAGAGAATGAAAGAAATTAAATAGAGTGAGAAAGAAACGTAACCATAAGAAACTCGCGGTATTTAAAAAATGTAGGTAACTGTACGACAGTGGCGTAACCAGTCAGTTGCTGATGGCAGGTAAAAGGGATCCCGTTCATTTAACTTTTTATGTTCTTTCTTATAGGTGTGTTCCAAGATGTGAGTCTTCCATAATCTTGGACACTTTGGGTCGCCTTTTTTAATTTAGATACGCACCACGCGCCAATAGCAGATTTGAATATTTACGCCTAAATGTATAAATTAGCTTGATGTGTTTCATTATCCAATGGTTTCTAAAATTTTTTGTCATTGCACAAACTTTTAACTTTCGCCTTAATTTCGGATAGGCATCTATGAGGTAAACTGAGAGTGTTCGCGTTATATACGTTTCCAAGCTTGTGGTGGCGCATTGGTCCCGCAGCGTAATGTTTATCCGCTTTCGATTTCCAACTGTGCTGAAAAAAAGAACGTTTAACTACATAATGCAATCTGAGGGTTTATTCCCTAGACTGGCGTAGAGCTTAAAAGATTGGGATTCCTTGGGGACAATGGCGGCCCATCGGTTTACGGTAGCTTACTGGTAATGCATTCGTACGTTGTGCAATTGACCTGGGTTGGTCTTCTGAACGTATCGTCGAACGCTTACCATTCCCTGCCCAAGGTAGTTCTTTTCCCAAAGGTACTCCTTCTTCCATAAGGGAGGAAGGAGCCGTAATACAGTCTGCGCCTAAGAATAGCATTTTCCTAAATTTGCCACTAAATACGTGAAACATTAAATTAATGTAACACTTGATTGTTTCGTGTCGCTATTCTCAAGTTGAGACGTTGAGATGTTCGCTCACGTTGAGACGTCTTCAAGATAAGATGTTGAGATGTTCACACCAACGGCTGTCCCAAGGGGTGGCGATGGAGCCATCGCCCTCTGTAGAGCTGGGATTATATCATGGAAAATAAAGTGAAAAATACCAGACTCTTCTCTAAATCTAAATAGGAATCGGAAAAAATTCGCCCCTCCTTTGAAAGATTTCTGAATCCGCAACTGTTCAATACCTGTTCTTCAACATTTCTTCCCTTTCTATATGTGTGCCGCTTTACCTTTCAGGACTAGACTGCCTTTATTAGGCGAAAAATTAAAATTTAAAAGATTAAAAATGCATTCCAATGGTGGGGGGGATCGTATTTGCTACCCTGTGATGTAAGGACTAGACTATTTCATTGAGGCTGCTTCATAAAATGCCTGCTCTTGTACGTTTCTTCTTTTCTATACGTGTGCCGCTGCATTTCTCAGAGACAGACTGCATTTATTAGGCGAAAAATTAAATTTTGAAAAAAAAATGCTTCACCCTTGTTGGCAATCGCACGTGCTATCCTATGTTAAAAGCACAAGACCGTTTTACCGACGCTGTTTCTTAAAATACCAAAGGTCGGATCCAAGAGGGGCAATGGAGCGATTGCACCCCTCCTAGATCAGGGACTATATCGTGGAAAATTCAATGGAAAGTACACCAGACACTTATCTAAATATAAAAAGGAATCCGAAGCAATTCGCCCCTCTTTTGAAAAATTTCTGGATTCGCCATTAGTTCACACATGTCAAATGTTTCAACGTCAGGTCAACTTTAAGTAACTCCATATTCCTAAAGATCCAAAGAGTACTTTATTCCTCCATCTGGCATATTTGTTTATTGAACAGTTTAGAAATCAAGTCAATATATAATCAAAAGACCTTTGAAACAAACACGAAATTGCACGTTGAACCGCTTGCTGAACGGTTTTGTGCATCCATAGTAGACATGCAAAATCAGTTGTTCACTGAACGATGGTGCCCAGCTACTTATGGGCTCATCTATAACGACCTTTAATATTTCATGAAGACCATCATTCAAAGCGTGTAAATTTTAAAATAACAAATGAACGAGAGGCCTTTTCAAATCATCACGTCTGAACAATAACGCTGTGTGTTACAACGTCCAGCACACTATCCAACTTTGCGTAACATCGGTGCGTTAATTTAGGTAAACAATTGCATTATGTTCTATGATATCGTAACAGTAACATGTTCACGTGTCCGAACGTTAACCCGGTTTTAATTCTAATGATGGCGTAGAACGCCTGTCGTTTTATTGCCCCATCGTAGCACAGAAGTTAGATCCTTAGACAACAGAAGTTTAACTTCCTTAGACAGCAGAAGTTCAATTTTCTTAGACCACAGAAGTTCAACTTCCTTAGACAGCAGAAGTTCAACTTCCTCAGGAAATTGTAGGAGCTGGCGAGGTGACCTCAAGTCTCTTTACACCACAAAACCCGAATAAACGAAGCCGTGTGTTATAACACAAAGAAAAAAATAAGTGTTAAAGAAAAATACGACAATACTGAGACTTTCATTAATTTTTAGCCAGTGTTGTCTATCATAAAGATCTGAGCCAAGATGTGGATTCTCTTCTACGATTAATTTATATTTTGGGTTTAATTTTCTCTGTTGTATCTTGTTATGTTCAACCACAGTGATATTTATCCACTTCTTACACAGAGGGTTCACTTTTTGGCATGCATGTCCCCGTGATTTTCTCCAATTTCAATAAACCTACTTTTTGGTTTCGTCTACTCGTTTGGTCTAGAAAAATGTCCTAGGTTTTTGATGTTTTTATTAAATTTTCAGTTGAAAGAGACGTCGCATATCGCGTCAGCACCGCATTAAACAAATCTGTAAAAATTTACAATTTTCATCTGAGGAGCAGTGACGTGGGAAAGGGGGGCTCAAAATGCCCACCCCCCATTAGACAGAAAGACCCATTATTCTGTGGAACGCCGTCTCACGTGATCTATCTTAAAACCATTTGAACCCCCCCTCCCCTCTAGTGTTCAAATTGCTACGTCCTTAATGAGGACTGTGGTAAAAGTAAACTCAATCTGACTTTTTTTTAAGTTTTTACTGTTCAACTATGCTCTGACTATTTTATTAGTATTGTAATAGTATGATACTGATAGTATAAATGGTGGTGCATTCTATACGTGAGCTTTCATCTACCTGTGTTGAAGCATACTAGCCATACAGGTGTAAATGCGATTTTCTCGGAATTAGAAATTGAAAATTCATTAGTTTAGCTTGATGCCTACGATATACGCACGTGTACTGTGTGTGTGCGGGTATAACTGCTAGTGTATAAATATAAGCCCATTGACTTTGAATAAGCATCAATCGTCAACGATAATTACGTAGATGTTTTATTTCGAAGCGTAACGTTTCGTTCATATATTTTCCACATTTATCTGGAAAATTTTTTGCGTTTACGAGGAGATAAAAACCCGATTTTTAAAAATGACGAAACAAAAGGCTGAAGGAATTCGTTTTGAAATCTGTCAGCTAGCTCTGGCGTCTTCAGATTTTTTTAGAGTTTAACCGACTCTAAATTACCACTAAACCAAAATCAATTTTGGAATACAGAGAAAGCAATTAAAACTATTACAAGTGCATGTATGAAAAAGCAAATCAATATCTGCATTAATTGGTTTTTTATCCTTTCCTATTGCGTGAAGCTTAAGATAGTATATACATGTTTCATATGCAAATAACCATAGTTGATCTTCGCTCATTTGTTTGTTTTTAACCGATAATATTTAAGAGTATATTTCTTACGTGATGTCATAATAAAGAATTTAATTTCTGACGTTTAGGACATGTTCCCTAACTTTAGTACTCACTATATTTTCATCATCAACGAACATTTTCAATCCACTGCAGGATGGATCTTCCTATAATCACACGTACACTTAGTACGGTGGAGGAAATACAGAGGAAGCGGTTTTAAGCTCACCACGTTGGCCAGACGGGATGACAAGCTGGACCCATAGTTTAACGAAGAATTTTAACTTCTGTCACCACAGCAAAAGTTCTGATTTAAGGCGGTACTCTTTTTGTCACCCGCTCCCTACGTAGTAACCGCCACTGATGCTGCTTCGCAGCAGCGGGCTCTCGGTCGAGTGCCAGTATTCTTAGCAGCGGACAGCTGTGGGACACTCGTTATATATATATATATATATATATATATATATATATATATAAATAATGGAAATGCATTAATAATATAACTTCCACCTTTTGCTTCCCAGACGGTTTTTATTTGGAAGATCTGATAGCAGTTACGTTATAGTATAATTATCATAATATGACTGTTATGCTATAGTGTAACTACTATATAAAAATAAGATACAGGGTACCAGGGAGGAAATTTACATACAAAAGGTTAAACACTGGTAAAATAGGAACGAAAAAGATCACCCAAGCTTTCAAACGCGTCAGCAGCAGTCCTTCATTAGGAGTAATGAACTGATTGTCTGCCTCTGCCTCTGTTTCTGTCTCTTTTTATACTTGAAATTTCTGGAAAAAACGAAAAAACGATCAGAGCAATCCCGCAGAAAGGAAACCGCAGTGAGAACCAATGGGAAACCTCCAATTGGGATCATGGAAAACTAGGGTTTTCCATTCTGCGGGACTACTCTGATGAAGGGTTTTCCAGAAATTTCAAGTATAAAAAGAGACAGAAACATAACATCGTCATTACTCCTGATGAAGGACTGCTGCTGATGCGTCCGAAAGCTTGAGTGATCTTTTTCATTGCTATTTTACCAGTGTTTAACCTTTTGCATGTAAATAACCATTATATTATAGCATAGATCTTAGGCAACAGTAACGCTGTGATAGGCTATGGTAATAATGTAATAAAATGTTGTATTTTTTTTATTTCCTTTTCAAAAATTGCTTTTAAAATCGTTGGTGATTTGTAGCACAAAAGATCATGCTGCAACAGGATTTATAATGATTTTACCGGGATTACAAGGAATTTACCGGGGAATCTTAATCTTTTGTGCCGAGGATACCAAACACTGAAACACAGATCGGTTAAAAAAAACCAAGTCCTCGATTTCAGCATGACTCAAATCATTGTTTTTGCACAATAAAGAAACACGTTATAACTACACGATCATACAACTGTTTTTAAAACCAAAGCAATAAACTCTTACAAAGTATTGAAATTTAAGTATGCAGTTATCATTTATGTAAAAACATTGTTATATTATTTACACTGAACCACATCGACATTGCCCCACCCAGAGAAGAAACACTGACTCCTCCGTGTGGGGCAATATCGATGTTCAACAATGTGCTGCTGAATCACTGAATCACACAGCAGATGTTCATTATAAAAGCTCTGGGAATGTCAGTTATAATCTATGTTCAGTAACATGGGTAAACATTGCCATTAAGTCGATGGATGCATTGCAGTGAAAATTATGGCTATTACTTGCTTTCATAAAGTGTGTAATGATCTGCAGAGTAAGATTTTACATTTGATAGGGTTTAAACTAATCCTTGTAATTTGTGTGTTCAGTGAAATAACAACCTAACACCGTTTTATGATACCTCTTTGTTAGTATTAATTAGAAAGGGGGTAATATTACACGATTACTCAATTTTTTTTGTTTTTATCATGGTGTGCTCGTCACTATTTTGACATTTAAATTCCCGTGTCTGCAAAGTTATATCGAACAATTGATGTTTTGTTCCACTAATTAAAACAAATTTTCTTAAAATTTTCAATCTTATCATTTGCTTCGATGCCTTGTGGTTTTCTGATTTCTTTTTTAAATCTGCAACTCAACCAGCAGTGCGTTTGCAATGCATAATTTTCCCATGTGCAAAAATAACTTTTATGCCTTTAGAGTTATTTATTAAAAAATACTTGTGTTCGAATAGAAGCTGTATTTTGTGCACATTTTAAACTAGGATTATATTTTAAAGTATATTCGTACACCTCTGTATGTTGATTTTATTTCATCATTTTAGGGACCACAATAGCTAAAGGGTAATTGTAATTAAATAATTAATATTTCTTTTATACTGCTATTTAGCCCTAAAGACTTTTTCTGCCCTGTTTGCAAGAGAGAAAAAACAGAAAAGATATAGTCCCGAAACAATCAGTCGTTCATTTACTCGTAAATTCAAATATGGCAAACTAATTAAAATTTGCGCAAATGAAGGACTCCCGAGATGATGTCAATTGCAACGCCAGTTTCCAAATTGTTTTCCTCTTGCGCTGACGAAGCGTTTAAAAACAAGCATCGATTGGTACACCACATAAAAACACTTCATAAACTCATTAATATTGCATTTTTTATGTCCCCTCATTTGGCGTGTGGCAATTAATAATTTTTTTTTGCACTTTCAAGCAGGTTTTTTTTTTTTTTTGTATCTTCCGTGTTTCTTATCGGGAACAGACTATGAAGCTCTCTAGTACATGATCTTAATTTTCCGCTGCGTTTTTTGACACTCCTTGTGAAATTGATTTTTTGTCGTTGAAATATGCAAACTATTTCAGTCTGTCAATTTCAAAAATGATCCTCGCGGATTTCAATTATGCTGAGAAAAAACAATAAATTGTCGTAATTTCCTTACGTCAAAGTTGAAAGATTGGCAACTTTATTGCATATTAAACGTTAAGCAAATAAAAATATTGCGTTAGGTGCAGAAATCTAGCTCGAAACATTAATCATCTTGTCGAGATTAAAATTTTTCAAAATGCAATTATTAAAAACCTTACGATAATTATATTTGCAGCTCATAACATCGGAATATTATTAATTAATCCGTGGCCATTATTAATGGAATCGGGGTATTTCTGCGATAGGATATTTGAAATCTAATTATTTTTTCCTTTTGCATCCCAAGCAACGCAAAATCCATCTGATGTAATTATATATAATACATTGTTAATAGCTGATTCAACAACGTATATATTGTTAAATATGATAGTATTATTTGCCTTCTGTTTCCTGTCAAATTGGATTTAGAAATAATATGTGTGCTTATGCCTTTAATACGACTATTAATGTATAAATTTATGATCACTATTTTAGAGGGCGCACCTTTTCCGCCTTATCTAGTAAAATGATAAACGATTTTTCAACTTATAATACTACAGTTTAAATATTAAACCATAACGATATTTTTATTAAAATTATTTTGAACACAAAGAGTCAAAATATATAATTGTTTTCCTTGATTAAATCACAGCCCTCTTTTATTTCTGCCTGTGACCTATGACATCTCTTCTGGACTAATAGGAGACCCTTTTCCTTTAATCAGTAAGTTTAAACTAATGCGAATCTATGACTGTATCTCTAACGAGAGCCTCTTTCCCCGTGGGAAGTTGAATCTGTGATCTACGTCTTTTGGACTTCGTCCAATCCTTCCTGGAAATACAATGTTACACATAATAAATACAACCAGTTCGGCCAACTTTTTCATGATGTTAGCAATTTTTTTATTGCACAATTAACAACTGGTGCGAATAAGCATTAAAATTTATTATTCCAAACTCAATATTTCCAGTATTATGTAACCTTCTTCGAAGAGGGCTAAAAGCCTTCGAAAAAACGTTTTAAAGCTATATTAAAACATATGCTTTTAAAAGCTTTGTGTTATTTTACCAAGTTTTGTGATATATTCAGCACAGTGAGTCGTTTTACTTTAATTCAAGGATTAAAGGCTTAAAGAGAAAATTGGCAATTCTTCTTCTTCTTTATTTATTTATTTATTTTTTTGCGTTAATTTTCACAAAACTGCTTCACTTGGTATAGTTATAAATGTAACTGTAGCATGTTCTATTCAAATTCTAGTTGTGATGTTCCAAAATTCTTTCTTAAATACAGTGTGTTTATAAAGTTCTAGTATGCATTTAAACGTTAACCACTTTTTAAGGAAAGGACATAAATTTAAAAGGAATATTGTGCTGTAAATGCCTAGCTTAAACATATTTTTAAATAATAAGCAGCTATAAATTGAAATTATTCCACATGTACCCTCCGTCTTTATCAACAGTAGATAAGATGCATTTTTTATATTCAACTATCACACTTGCCAAGCTGAAATGTGTTATAAAATAAATTTGGTCTATTATACAAAGCGCCCCGACCTTTTTGAATAACCTGAAGCAGAAAATAATTCAAATTGTACAATAAATTTCAATTGAAATATTGGAAAATATAATAGCTAAATGTGAAAAACGTATCTTAGATTCTATTGAAAAGGAGGAAAGATATGTGAAATAACATTAACTTATAACGTTAAATCAAAATATAATATCGAAATTATGCAGCATTATATCTATATTAATTTTACGATTTTTATTTTAGAAGTTACTAACGTTTAGACGCGCACAGGACTTTATAAACACCCTGTATATAATTAAACGGTCCAAACTAAAAGACTCCAATAACCTTCATTTATAAGTATATCCAAATTTGCATCGATTTAGTATTTCCTTTTTCATTTGTTTGAACGTTTTATTATTTATGAAATGTTGGTAGAAAATCCAATTTAAGACAGGTACCATCGCTTAAAAGAATAAAAAAGCTATTTAAAATATAGCAAACATCAACAGACTGGTGCGCATTAATTTAACTTTTTAAGAATTAAGGCAAAAAAATCGCCACCATATCTTTACTTGATAGAATGTAGCGGGAATTTTTGTTTAACTAATTTCAGCTGAGTATTTTCTATCTACCTAACGTAAGTAGAGTTCATTAGCAAAGGTTTGCTGCACATGCGAACAGGTAACTGATGAAGCCGATAAAATTATGTCGCCGCCACCAGTGCATAAAATAAAACTGACATAAAAAAAAGAAGAGGAAAAAACCTTACAGCGCTAAGCAAAAACAGCTGAAATTGATCGAATTGTGCACACACAAGCAAAAATAATTAATATATTGGTTTTCTGAAATTTTTTTTCAGAAATTTCCTAAATTGCCAGAGGTGTTCCAATTTATTCCCTTGTATAAAAGATCTAAAATTTTAAAGTGTGTCAAACTTTAATCCATCCACGATTTTTCCGATCATTTTTTGTCAGGAAATAGATTCAAAAATTAATAAAAGATAAAGCTTCGTGATTTATTATGGAGAGCGTGCCCCTCAGTATAGGAGAAAACTGTTTAGTTTTCTTAAAAATACAGATTTTATTAGTCCGCGACATATTGTTAATTTCGTGACAGTGAAGGAAGGAAATGCCAGCAACACGAACCCACTTCGCCCAGGTGTCCCTATTTTAATTTTTGTCGGGGAAATTAAAATCCAAACACTGCCTTTTCCCGAGGCTATGTCCTAACGCTCCATTAGCTAACACCTTAGAAAAGAAAACAGTTCTTCGACGCAAAATTTTGCAACAACACATTTGATTGATGCTGAATAAATTGAAAAATAAATTAATCGCCCGTGATAGAAGTCAACGCTTCGAGAGCGTAAGGCTTACCATATATGATACTTTAGCGCTGGGAGATATATCAGCATTTGTGAGGAATGGGGTTTCCGTTTAAAATAACTGCGTAATTTATTTTGAGAAATGCGACACAAGTGTATTATACACTATAAATACTACTCCTCTTCCTAGGCACTGTAGTCCATCTCCTCGTTGTAGGTTTGGAGACAGTAGGTTTTTCTAAGGGGAGGTAGGTCATATCATGTCCAGAGGAACTGCAATTTTAGAGGAAATAATAATACAATCGTCTGTTTAACCTGCGATGCATACTGAACGAATGCATATTGAGGGCAATAGATGAATTGCGTACGTTGAATATAGGTTTAAAATGGAAGAGTGTGGAAAGCATAACTTGTTGCGAGACTCTCTTCAGCGGCTAAGACAATCTGATAAATAATTAGGGGAAGACGTTTGTTTATAAAAACGTCAGTTGCGTTTATGGCAATTCAGTTTTTACGCATTTTTATTTATTGCTGCATTTGCTCGTAAAGAATTTGCGCATTTGTTTTTGCTCTAGTTAACATTATCCTCAACTCTCTTCGTTAAGAAAATTGCGAAGTCACGTGGATTAAACGATTGGGATGCAAAGAGTAATTGGAATCAAAACATATGCCGTCTAGGAAATGAAATTCCCAGGAAAATGTATTGGTAAAAAATCGAATAATGCCTTACTGAATCAGTGGTGTCAAAACTGGAGAATTTGGTACGGTAGAAGAAAAAAGTCGTTTCTACACCCCAAATGTGGCGTAGAAATGAAGCATATTTATTAAGCACTGATATACAAAACTCGACCGTTAAAAACTCCATTATCAAGATAATATATCTAATGGAAAGTTCTTTATGTGGTTAAAGGTGCACGTTTACGAATACAAAAGAATAAAGATGGCTGCAAATATGCAGATGATCATATAGAAAGTAAAGCGAATCAGTGCCATATACTACGCTCATATATTAAAGAGCTTTTGATTTACTGCTTCAGATCTGAGGCCCAGTGTACGTACGTATCACGTAGTTAAAACTAAAGTTTCCCCCCTATTCAGAGCTTATTAAAATAAGATAAGCTTTAATCAGGAGAATCATATATGCACTAATATATTGCTGAACATAGAATGATTCACCTGGGCTGCAACGGGTATTGTGCGTTCGCGCAGACCTGACGCCTGATACCGTTAGCAGACGGGTTAGTCCATTGCAGTTTAGGGAAGGGCGTCTTGCCGAAACTGGTTTTTCATGCGGGAAAAACCAGTTCCTCCAAGACGGCCTTCCCTAAACTGCAATGGACTAACCCGTCTGCTAACGGTATCACGCGCCAACTGAGCGCGAATGCACAGTAGAAACTATTATGTCTGATAGAGCCCATACTGCCTCAGGTAGAGATATTTCTTTGCATAAGATAAAACAGTGTTAATTCAATAAACTATCTGTAGTTCTAACAAATAAGCGGAATTATATCGAAGTTTTCAGATATACGCTTTAAAAGATGGGGAGAGAAGAATCCCTCTTGAAAATATTAATTCATAAATTTACCGATAGGGGAAAATACGGCGCTATACAAGAGATGCTGAGTATGGGGGGGGGGAACAAATACATAACTACAATTAAAATAAAATAAAAGTTTCAATTTTCGTTTTTGCTTATTATGAAAACAGGAAGAACTTCCACTGCCACACGGAATGATTTCACTACTCTAACATATTAATTAAGCATTTATTCACCACGATATTTGAAGATAAAGCACTGACATTAAAATTGATCTTATACATGATTGCCGTTATTTGGGGCCAGAAATTGCATGCATTACACTGATTCGATTTAGATTTTCCTTGGTTATTTAATCTTTCTTGATTTTCCACGTATTTCCTGCTGTACAGCGCCATATTTTCCCCTTGTGGCACATACTATTTGTTTAGAACTATTTTTTTCTCTGTGGAACCCTTTTCCCAATCCTCTGACCGTGGAATAAATTTGATGTCATTCCACTTATCAGAGCTACAGAAAGCACTGAATGGGGAAATTTTAGTTACCACTACCTTGCATGTTAAAATAAATTCGTAATATAGATATACGTACTGCTGAAAATGGGTATTAATAATTTTATTTACATCAGAAAGAATGGAATGGAATTAATATTTAAAAAATAATGAGAAAAGGAAAAGAAATTTTTTCGTGCTCCCTACTCCCTTATTTTTAGTTCCTTTGGACGAAGCAAGAAATAGTCAACAAAATATAAAAGATTTATATTGTTTTGTGTTTTACGTGAAGTTACCGCTGCACGCATAAAACCCCTGCCCTCTTTTAATAGGGAATATACCCCCTTCGCATGCTATTATTGTGGGTTATTTCAATATGGATCTATCTCTATATTTTGGACCCTTTCTACATAGATCAGTCACTAAAGAGGCCACCATATATAATTGGGTAAAAATAACATAACACATGGTATGTATAGCCTGTGAAACAAAAACCTTAACACTTGTTTGTCATTCGCGTAATAATTGTGCTACAAAAAATTCAAGGTGCCAGTCGATAGCGAACAATGAAATCTATCAGTCCACATGCACAAAATTTGTATAGGGGGACCATCTTCATATTAAAACTTTCAGCAACTTTGAAAATTTCAATGGCAACACCTAAATTTGATATCGTACTCGGATTTTAGACTATTTAATTGGGCTAATCCAAAATTTTGGCGTCATTCTGACTAATAAAACTCGAGATATTCTATAAAATGTTTGGGGGCTTCCACCATGGTAAAAAAAATAACTTATAGGTCGGGAATCTAATTTTCTGTTCAAACCTGTTGAAATCAAAAACTTATAATATTTTTGATTTTCTTCTTCTTTTCTCTCACTAATATAAATTTATCAGTATGCCTGCTGAATGGTAATTAAGAAATGTTACTAAACAACTATTTCAAAGCATAAAAAATCTTTATTTTAGTCTTTTTTTACTTGTTGTAACTATACGAAACCGCCGCTTTAACTAATATTAAGCATGAAAAAATTACTGATTGGATTGCGCTGAAATGTCTGTACAGTAGGTAAAAAACCGTAAGGTTTCAATTCCCATCAGAAAATTAATGTTTCTATTCATATTTTTATCAAATATGATTTTCATAATTTATAATTTACAGTAGATATCATTTTAAAAATGAAAAACATCATAAATTTTATTTGGCCTGTGGAACTTAAATGAAATAAAAAACATTGGAAAGAAATGCTGAAAATTTCGAGTGATACTGATAGAGATACCATGAAATATTTTAACATTATGAGCTTAATACTTCTAATATTCAAAAAGCAAAAACTCTTGAATCAAATGAAGGGAAATTTAGAATTAGATGGTTCTTTTGGTTGCAGATTCGAAATATTTAATTAAAACTAGTTGTTGCCATTGGAATTTCCAAAGTTGCTGCCGGTTTTAATATGAAAGTGGCCCCTTATGCAAGTTTTATGCACATGGATTGCTATATTTCATTATTCCCTATAGATTGGCACCTTTGAATTTTTTGTAGCATAATTATTACGCGAATGGCAAACGAGTGCTCAGATTTTTGTTTGACCGGCTGTACACATTTATAATACATACATACACTTGGCGCTTTTTCTGAAGGTAAGATGTCAGATGTATACACTCCCTTAAGCAAAGCATTTAGTTAACAACATAACTAAGGCCCAAAATTTTAAACATACAAAACAAGAACTAATGAATGTATGAAAATGTATGAATGAAGAAAGATGAATGTACAATAGCATAAACAGGTGAAAGAAGCAAAATTCGAACGTAAATGACTTGTGCGCGATTTATTATTTTTACATTTAATTTTATTGTTAATTTTAGTATTAATTGTATTATACAATAATTTCGGCACCCACTTATAATTAGCTCAAACTAGAGCTTATATTTGGTTTGGAGAAAAAGAGACGCTTTCCCCATCCTGGATTCGAACCAGGGTCCCTCCGTTTAGCCCGGAGTGTCTTGGACCGCTAGACGAATGAGGACAGGAAACAACGCTCTCTTTCTCCGTATGTAAAGGTGTTAAGGTATTATTACCCTCCGCAGGGATAACACAATTGCCAAATAATGGTCAACACAAGAAAGCCTCCGGGGCGAGAATTTTGTAAGTTTTTGTGGGGAATTTATTATTAATATTAGACCCATTGACACTAGTTATCTGAGTTTTGTTTTGAATAAAAAACGGAGGGACCCTGGTTCGAATCCAGGATGGGGAAAGCGTCTCTTTTTCTCCTAAACAAATAAGCTCTAGTTTGAGCTAATTAATACGTGGGTGCCGAAATAATTTTATATCAAATTCCCCACGGAGAACTCACAAAAAACTTTCCTTGGTGGCTTTGTGTGTTGACCATTATTTGGCAATTGTGTTATCCCTGCGAAGGGTAATAATATCTTGCATCGTTAATTGTATTTTTAATTTTATATTTAAATTTATTGTTACTTTTATATTTAAACTTCTATTAATTTTATATCAATTTCCATCGTTAATATTGTATTTCATTTATTGTTAATTTTATATTTAATTTTTATTATTAATTTTATGTTTAATTTTATTGTTAATTCTATATTTAACTTTATTGTTAATTTTATATTTATTGCTGTTATTATTACTATGATACGAGTATATCCTGTCATTATTCTTATTTTACTAAATTTGGCGCTAGAAAATGTTAATAAAACGATACATCCGTAAAAATATTACGCAGCTACTCTTTTCTCGTTTGCGAACTGAAAGCTTGCAACAAAAAATTCAATTTCGGGTGCATGCCAGCGTGAGAGTAATATGCTCCAGAAAATTGTTTTGAAATTAGTAGTGCGATGAAAGGAAATATTTCAGTAAATTTCAATTTGAATTTTTAAAATTATGTGCGAATTTTCTCACTAAGTACATTTGCAGCATTCGAAAAAGTATGTTTCTTTACTTAGCTGCCACCTCGCAAATTCATATCATAAACAAAGCATAAAATTTATTTTCTACAGCAATGTTAAATGAAACCATCAAGTTTTTGCTCATTATCCATCACTTTCCCCCAATAAATCTTTTCAACCGCTACATTTTAAAAACTTTCCGTCACTGAAAATCAATTACTGTTTGTATATTATAAATGCGTTGCTAGGTAGAAATTGACACTCTATTTGTTTCGAATTAAAATTAATATGTCGGCAGACTTAGAAAATTCCTATCGTCAATTTCTAGGTTGTTTTGATATTGTTTATTGTAATTAGTAATGTGGCTTCGTCTTTATCGAAAAAATAAACCATACACTTGCGTTCTTTTGTTGCTTACGCAATTATTTATTCCTTCTGAACCATTTTATTTTTAATTTGTATTTTATAACAAAAGGACAGCCTTGGCCATGCTGAAACAAAAATTGTGCTTTTCACCTCTAGGTGATGCTGCATTGTCACAAGTCATATCTGTGTGGTTTTCCGTTCTTTTCAGTGATTTATGATAATGAGGTAAAAGAAAATTACATTTGCGATTACCAGGACACCTTAGTCATATCTGTTGGTCAAGACATGAAATTCCGAATCTGTGTTAGCAAGAACAGATTAAAGCTTGTCACTCACCTGGGGGATCAGTGATAATCACTCTGAAGAACATGTGTATTGCGCACGGCTCTGTCTGTGAATAAAAGATGATTCCTTGTTATTTCAACCCCTCTAAATACGCAAGTGTACTTTATTTTAAGTAGTTTGAAATGGCTTTTTCTACACAAGATTTATTTCATACCTCGTGCTAAATTATGGAAAAATAATTTTTCTTTACAATTTTGATTTAAGTCGAATTTGTTTTTAATTGAATCATTATCTATGTTCTCCTGCAAGTCTTATTCGTTTGCGCGCCTACTAATAAAGTGTATTTAGACTTAAGTCTTTCGACATAAATCATTGAGGAAAAGGTGCATAAGTCGTGTATGTGCTATCTTATAGCCTGTTCGTTAATTACTCAATCCGAGTTGAATTCATGTATTATTTGCTAAGGCAGCTTTGGGCTTTCATTTGTAGATCGCATGTTTATTTGTTGGAAAGCGATTTTATTGCTAGCTATTAGTGAATTAGCTTTCACCTTGATTTATATATATATATATGTGTATATAATGTTTTATATATTTATCTTTTAAAAGTATACGGATAGGGTATGTAAAATCTATTTTCACATATTTGTAACAGTGAATTTATTTTATT
The DNA here is from genome assembly GCA_006491805.2 of Dysdera silvatica. NCBI lineage: Eukaryota > Metazoa > Arthropoda > Arachnida > Araneae > Dysderidae > Dysdera > Dysdera silvatica. Next base: position 79,906,154 of record QLNU02015360.1, read on the forward strand.
GTTTAGATTTTATTCGACACTTACCCTTTAACCATATATGACCATAAATACCAGACCTAAAAATTTAACAATACCAGTAAACAAGATTTATTCTGAGAAAGCTAGAATAATACTGCTATACGTTTTGGAGGTTGTAAACTGTGCTTGCTTTTTGGGTATGAATAATGCAGCAGCATTATAATTTAAGGCGTAAAATAATCTTCATTTCAGAGTCATAAAATATGAAGTAATTAAAATCTTGTTGGATGAACCGGGCATAAATTTTCTTTCTCGAGAATTTATGTAGCTTTTAAATCTTACATAAAAAGTCTCCGAAAAACGATAAGCCGAACTCCGCACCTTGCTTTTTAAGAAATTAAAGTTTGGTTAATAAAATTTTTAGAGACCGTAAATTCCTATTAAGGTCCGTAGGAAGGTATTATTTAAGCACAGCTCCACTCAGAAAAGGTTTAAAGGACGTTGAAAGTAAATTTAAGGATTGATATTAACCACAACGGTAAGGGCAATATCTGTGTCCGACGGTTTGGATTTAAATCTGGGCCTCTGGGAAAATTTGAATTTTACTTCCTTCCTAAGAACACTATTGAATTTGCCGCACATGAATGAAAAAAAAAATCAGACTTAGTAATGCATGAAACTTGGAATATTAGGAGAAACGTTCCCCTCTGCATGAATGGGCCACAAAAATGTCATTTCAATAAATTTTCGTGTTATGGAGCGACCATTCATCGGCATAAACTTCGGCTACTGTGCTGTGTAGAGGTTCAACATAAAACTGCATTGCGCAATGTTCCGAAAATGCTTCCTCTGTGCCATGTATTTTATAAACCAATGCGCTGTATCAAATTTTTGGAATTTAAGATCGACGGCCCGTTTTCCGTTCCACTCTCTCTCTGATGTAGTTATTATCGTATTATGAAGTTAGCTCAACCACGGTAAATCACATTTCCTATTGTCAATTGCTGAAATTTCATTGATGAAATTAGGTTTATTAAAGGATGCTGTTTAACTCTGATTCTTACATGTTCCTATGTCACAAGGAGAATTCATTTAACAAACAAGGATCTAATAATTCTTGTCAATACCTGCATATAAAAAGCACTGTTATCTTCACTATTCTATTTCTAATATAACTATTGTTTTAATCATCAGGTATAGAGTATTATTTTTTAACTATATACAATAAACAGCAATAACTTTATAAATTAAAATTCGTTACCAACTGTCAAATGTTACTTTATTTTCGAAAACTACCCTACTATAATAAAAAAATAATATAAAATTGTATTATTTAAACAAATAATTCATTGTATTTTTACTTTATATTACATTTTATAGTGTGCATTCACAACTTTAAGGAACACAACAATATTAAGGCAACAAAATTTAACTTTTCATCGTGTAGTTAATACCGGAAAAGAATATTAAATTGTGGCTATATTTCATCCATAAAATGCTATTGAATAATAAAAGAGAAAGCTTTACTGTTCAAAAATTTTGAAAGGCAAATTGTTATATACTGTAATATAAATTATGCTATGTAAGTTATAGCATACCATGTATATCAAATATTTCTACTCAGCTAGCTAAAAATAAACAAAAATCTATTTGTTTTTATTAGTTTGTTAGTGATTTTATTGGTTTTATTTGTATTTTAGACGCAGAACATTGGTTTCTTACGTATGTCAAAAAATATTTCCGAGCTTATTTTTCTATTTCATTTTAAGGGCATGTTTCTTGTTCTTAAGTGTATATTTGCATACATCTTTTCCTGGATTTTTATTTATACAAGTTGGACACTTATAATTCTAACATGCGAACGACGTAATAGGAAAGCATAAAACCGTTATGTAAGAGAGACGTAAAGATTATCCCCTTTAAAAAAGCACACGGAGTGTAATCCCAAAAATTCATAACCATAATTTTTAATGGACGTGTGGTGATGTAATGATAACGTGTTTGCCTAATGTGCTGTTAACTCGGGTTCAACCCATAAAGTTACCAAATAAAAGCGCTTATACCTACTAACTACACACTGTAGTCCGGACGTTGGTTCGCTAGGCCTTAGGATATTTAAATTTCTCGAAAATCTGTAGGTTCAAATACACCTTTACTGTCTTCAAGCAATAAAACGAAAACATTATGTCCATGCATTAAGAATCAGTAAAAAGAATAATCAAAGTAAAATAAAAAGTAAACAGTAATAGTAAAGTAAAGAACAGAAGTATAGTAAAAAGTGAATGTAATAGAAAAAATAAAGTAGTGGCAAAAGTAATAGAAAAAATAAAGTAGTGGCAAAAGTAATAGAAAAAATAAAGTAGTAATAAAAGTAAAGTAATAATAAAGCAAAAATCATAGTAAAGCAATAGTAAAAGGTTACTCACTTGATACTACATATGCTTTAAAGAAAGGATTTCAATATCTCAGGTCCTTGAAAAAATCTGATAATAGAAGCTAACTTCTCTCATCAGAACATATGTGACAGCGCTTACACAAAATAATGAGGTCATGAATACACGAGAAAATTTTTTAAAGGTATTCGACCCTACTTACAAGAGAACCTTACAAGAATTGATTCTAGGATTTTTGAATTATTGGTCTCAATCGACAGGAATTCTGATTGTGATTTCAACGGTACCAATCGCTAACTCATCCGACTCCTAGATTTGGAGATACAGTGTGGTTAAAAAATCAGTAACCCTATTCAACCCCCTAGAGCTATGTTTCCGAACGGGATCCACGGGGAGAGGCAATTGGGTACAAGGGGGTGAAAATGGACTCAGAAACTTTAGACAATATTATTTTTTATAAAATTTCGTACCAAATGTTCCAACAGCATATTTCCGTGGCTAAAAGCATTGCAATATTCTAATAATGGTTGTTAACTTTATAATATGTACATTAATATTTATACAGGGTTTGTCCCAGAAGTTCCCGGAATGATTTTTTGTAGTTGGCAACGCTGGCTGACGGGGCGGAGCTTCGGGCAGTTGTTGAGGCAGGGTCACGCTCCGCGCAGAGGTATCTACTGCACCCTCGTCGATCAAAAAATGGACCAGTTTTTGGAGCAGCGTTATGCAATCAAATTTTGTGTGAAACTGGGTAAAAACGGGGCGGAGACACTCGAAATGCTTCGGAAAGCCTACGGTGACGGGGCGATGAAAAAAAGCCAAACTTTCATGTGGCACAAGCGGTTCCGGGAAGGTCGGGAGTCCGTCAACGACGACGACCGCTCTGGACGCCCGTCGACATCACAAACGGACGACTCGGTGCAAAAAGTGCGTCAAGTTTTGGACAATGACCGACGATTAAGTGTTCGGGTGATTGCAGAGGAGTGTGGAATACCCAAAACAATCGTTCATCGCATTTTAACGGAGGATCTTCAAATGAGGAAAGTCTGCTCGAAAATGGTGCCAAAAGTCCTGACGAGTGAGATGAAGGAGCAGCGTTTGTTGAAGTGCCAGGAATTGCATGAACGCTACGAAACGGACCCAGAATTTTTGGACAGAGTGATCACAGGGGACGAGACGTGGATTTTTCAGTACGATCCCGAATCAAAGCGCCAGAGCAGCGAGTGGCACACCAAGGAGTCTCCTCGCCCGAAAAAAGCAAGGATGAGCAAATCGCGAATCAAGGCAATGCTCATTGTGTTTTTTGACAGAAAAGGTGTAGTTCACAGTGAATTCGTGCCACAAGGACAAACAGTCAACAAGGAGTTTTACTGTGAAGTGCTCAAACGGTTGCGCAACAGGGTTCGACGCGTCCGAAACGAAATTCGCGACAATTGGATCTTGCACCATGACAACGCGTCAACCCACACCGCGCTCATTGTCTCCGAGTTGCTGGCCAAAATGGGTGTGGCAACGCTGCCCCAGCCGCCGTACAGCCCCGATCTGGCACCAGCGGATTTCTTTTTGTTCCCAAGGATCAAAAGAACCCTGAAAGGAACTCGGCATGGGACGCTGGAGGCGGTAAAAGCAGCCGCGACGACCTCACTGAAGGAGATTCCCGTTGACGACTTCCAGGGCGCCTTCAATGATTGGGTGAAGCGTTGGCAACGGTGCATCGAAGCAGGGGGAGAATACTTTGAAAAGTTCTGAAAAGATTGTAAACTGATATTGAATAAATGATTTTAAAAAAAATCATTTCGGGAACTTTTGGGACAAACCCTGTACTAGGTTTATAATTAAGGTGCTTTGGCTACGAGTTTGAAATTGGCTAAATTAACTAATTTTTTTGTATACGGCTGAACCTAACTCGTATTAAATTCATAGTGAAGAAGAAGAAAAAAAGCAAAATCACGTTTTGATACCTTTTCCTTCTCTTTTCTATACTTTCCTATAGCAAATCAGTAACATGACGTCGACTTTTCCATTGTTTCCCATCCAGGATATCGTTGATTAGGGACGGATTTAGAGACCATTCGGCGGGGGGGGGAAGGGGCGATTAATGACTTGATTTTTGAAAATGATACCTCATTGGACCTTTACCTTGTATCTTTTCAATGTTAAATTTTCATTCAAGGGGAGCGATCGCCACCCCGGCCCCTAAATCCCTGTCGTTGGGAGTTGTTAAACCAAATTAGTCATATCCTTCAGTGCTTTCTCTTCTATTGTTAGCCTTGGCCCTCCTATTCCTATCTTGCTGGTTTTCTCTGGCTTACTCCTTTTAATATATGAGATTTTCCGTGCTTCTCAAAATATGCTCCCCACCAGAGGCGTAGCCAGGGGGTGGGGATTGTAACCCCCATCGCAATGAAATTTTGTATATTTAACATAGGAATATATGAGTTGTAGCTCTGTAACCCCTCCCATTAAGCCTATAACCCCCTTATGAACTTTCTGCCTACGCCACTGCTCTCTACCACCATCTCTTCCAAGTATTCATTCTCTAATCTTCTCTATTGTACTTTTTGTTTTAATTTCTCTTGTTATGTCTGCGTTGTGCTCCCTGTCTCTTAGAGTTATGCCTAGGGACATTTTCAACATACGCATTTCTGTCGTAAGGAATATTTTCCCTCCTCCTTTATTTTTAATGCCCAACACTCACATCCATATATCTTTTTAATATATAATTGGGAATTTTTCAAAATTAGAATAGTTTGCATAATTTACCTTTATATCTTTTCTAATGCTTCTTTAACAAAACTATCATTAAAAATACGCGATATAAAGTGTACTTCGTTATACTCGCAGCAAAGCTAACCTGGTACACTGTTAAGGCTACGGGGAGCTATTTATGCCATTGCAACGAGTATTTATTATCAAATTGGCGAAAAATGAGATAGCCCTCAATATTATTAGGCTATTTATCGCCTAATTTGGAATGCAGAAAAACGCGGTTGCCAAACTTCCACGCGACAAATTTCCAGCCAAGCGAACGAAGTCCTCTGAGTGGTCAGTTACTTGAATGACGTCAGCGCTTGCTATAATGAGTCTTTTTTCTAAATTTAATAAATACCAGATTTTATTTGCACCAATATGCCTATGTTTTATGTATTTGAGCATTATTTCAATGTTTTATATGTAAAAAAGTGTAAAAATGGGCGAGCTATATCTCGCACTGACGGAATCATACTGCTCTGCGCCTTGTCAGTGTACCAGGTTAGCTTTGCCGCGAGTAGAGAAAGAAATTTGTAAAATATTTCAATTAAAGGATTTGTTTCCTGCTGCTCGGAATTACTCAACGTTTTTTAATAAGTAATGCTAAATTTAATTTATATATGTTTGGCAACACAAAGGCACCCAAGATCATGCTACGATTCGATACAGTTTCCAGAGGACCATACTTCTTTACCGCCTAGAAAATAAAACCACGGACCACAGATTAGTAGGAAAACGATAATCATTCGCTACCATTTAAGTTCAACCCCGGGTTTTCTACGTGGTAGATAAATGGGTTACCACTACTCCTCCACAGGGCTAATGCCAATATTTTCGTTATATCCTAATGCATGTACAGGGTGTTCATTATCAAAGTTCACATTTCTTGAGGCTGTAACCGGGATATTTTTTAGCGGTGAGGTTTTTCGTATTTAACGTAAGAGAATCTGTGGTATTGGAATTTTATTTGGCTCAAGACGGATGTTTATTCCGAAAGTTGCCGGCAGAATAATACGTGGCACTGTTTCGTGCCCTACAGTGCATAACTTGAAACGCCACAAAACTTGCGAGACACATTGTATATTGTGTGATTACATCTCATGGGGTATGATTCATCTCAAAGGGTTTGTCCATCATGAATATAGCCCACCTAGTGGACATCAAAACCAGCATTACATGCTATATCCTCAATATTTTGAGTAAAATTACAGACGTTACTCCAACGAGGAGACGATAACTCGCCAAATATTTTCCGATTTGGTGTATTTGGCAACTTTGTATGGTGATACTTTTACGAAAATTACTGATGCAAGGTAATGGTGGCTAGGTTCAATACCAGAATCCAGAAGAAGAGGAAAGGGGAGCCCCCCCCCCCACCAAGAGTCATCCACTGATACAAGAAATGCACTGGGGCATAAGAAAATGAGTGCCTCAGATTTAAAACAAAAATAGACTTTTACAATTTCGAAACACTCTACAAATCACGGAAAATCGCGATTTCCATCACGGCGGCCACGCATTCGCATCGCGGGTTCGCCATGATGAGAAGTTCAGAAAAGTCGCCAGTTACCGACTCCTGAAGTAACACCAAATTGCGTTCAGCTTGCAATTTCAGCACATCGCCTGCAACGGAGGACAGCATATCTAGCATGCTCTTGTGTAATCGCATAACGTACTCTGTGCATCTTTGTTTTTCTACCGCAGTGCTCCATCTCCTTGTATTATCCTATCACAACTTTACGAATTCGCATTCGTTGCTTGAGCTAATCAAAATTCCATTGCCACGTGTGTCTTCACGTTAAATTTGAAGCGTTTTTGATAAATTATTTCCCGGTTATAACGTTTCGAAATGTGAACTTGAGTTATAGATGCTAGCGGTGTGCCAAGCCGCTCCATGACCGAATCGCGGAACTGATCTGTTCGCCCATGAGAGATGATGGTCAAAACGATTCAGTGATTCGTCCAGTCGACGATTCGGCACACTTGTCTATTGGACACCCTGTATATTAGAGAAAAGTTAAGATTACACTCACTAAGATTTGAATTTTGTTTCCTTGTGCCATCATCCTTACGGCGTACACAAAAAGTGACACTGTAAAATATAAGAGAAATTCATAATAGATAAACCACTGAAAACATTGATAAACAAACGTTCAAACATCAAGACATTGATGAGATCTTTAAGCATAAGACACTAATAATCGTTCAAACGTCAAGACATTGGTAAGCAAATCTTTAAACATCAAGACACTGATAAATCTTATAACATATTATAATATAAAAGCGTGGAAATATACTTAAAGAGCAGTGAAAATGTAAAAAAAAGGTAAAATTAAAAAATAAATATAATAACTTATAAGAGGTAAAATTTTTATTACTGCTCGGAATGGCCATTCTGACCACTGACAAAAATTTTACTCGTTATGATAAACGCTGGTAAATCGTTGTATTCTTGCGTAATAATGAGTTATGAATGAAATAAAAATCTAACAAAAAGACGTTGTCACAATTTTGTCGAATCATCATCCGCGAAAACGTAGAAAAAAAATAAAAATAAAAATAGCAGGTTCATTGATAACTACACTTTAGCAAGTAATTCAACCGAACTTGCAGTCATGATCGTTCCAAAATAAAATTAAAATTAAAATAAAATAAAAATCCAAATAAAAAAGTAAAAAAATGATATCAAAGACCGCTTATAGAGATTAATACAAATCCTCACCTATGAATATGACACCAAAGACGTCTATAAGGCATGATAAGTATAATATATAAGTAAA
>QLNU02015360.1:79930532-79949356 GCA_006491805.2 Dysdera silvatica
CTACATACGTGTTGAGAGTTATAATGTAATTGAATTATAATGGCAACGTTTTACACATATTTAACGACTAAATGTCTCTTACAAATAAATTACACATGTGTTTACCACCTGGCCAAATGCTACCCGAGTCTAAAAATTTATTGTTTCCACAAAAATTCTAAATTTCATATAATGCTTTTAACTTTTCCCTGAATACTGAAGCGTCTATATTTTGCTACAATACAGCACTTTCTAAAAAAATATATATAATTAAGAGGTTTTTGTAATTATCAAATCTAAATGGACTCCGATAATCAAGATGAGCGAAACGCTTTTTTGTGTGTTTTCTTTTAAATATAAACTAAATTGTAAACCTCCTTATTATGATTGTCTACGGTTTTAAAATATTAAGCTTTTAACATTATCTGCGAGAGGTATAATTTGAATTATGATAAAACTATCTTTGTTCTTGTCTTAAATCTTAAAATTTTAAATAATACCAGATATTACCAAGCAACAGAATACGGTTACTTTCTACAGTGAAAAGCATAATACGAAATTTCTCGAACAACATCACGTCAACTTGTACATAAACGTATTATATCTGGCACAATATTTGGATCTAAACATGCCTGGATTTTTATAATAATATTGCGAGACGGGAAGTTAATAGTACCAGTATCAAATGGCAATCAGAAATTTCTGGACGCAGAAAATCTAAGAACAATCTATTAAATGCTCGGTCTAGAGCCCTTTCGATAAATTAATTCACATTTATGTAAGGTCCCTCGGATTAGAGACATTATAAACAGTACAGAAATGCTAAGCACGTACCGGTTAAAAATTGTTGAGCGCCACTCGTGTGTCATGCACCAGAGGGTTTGAAAGAAACAACTGTTTTGGAATATTTAATTTCAGTTTTAATAGATTTGGTTTCAGTTTTCTTTGAAAGCAAAAAAATAAATATATATACATGGGAATTTGGCGAAACTAACATTTCAATAATCTGAAACCGGAATATTTGACGGAAAATAGATTCAGTAAACTCCAAGAAATCTAAGAAGTCAGTGACCTCTAACTTTAAACGACAGTTCGTTTCAAAAATCGGATCTCGGAGGGTTTGAGCGAAAATTTCTCCCAAAGAAATCTATGGAGAAAATTGATCTCCAAAGGTGTGAGCCGCCCTTTTTTGTTCTAGATATTTTTCTTCTTTGCTTTCTGAACCCAAAAATTGTAGTAAACCATTGTTTACTTATTCTATTTAATGATGCGCATAAAGCAGAGTAAAAATATCGATAAAGAATGAAATTGACATGGTTGCAATTTAGTTTTATTTATGGTATTTCATGTGGGCGTATTTGATTTGTTAGGGAAGGCAGTCATTCTTCATCACTGTACCGGCAACAAGAATTTTTCAAAACTAAATAACTGAAGGTGCAAGAAGTGTGAATCGTCGATTTTGAAAAAGTGGTATTTTTCGAAAAGTCTTACCATAGTAAACAAAAAAATCAAAGCAACTGTACATTGCAGTGTAAATGTTCAAGGGATATGAGCGAATTTCGGCAAATATGAAAGAGTAACAGAAGACGAAAAATAGTTAACATAATGCTCCTGACCGATGAAAAGAGAAAAACATAGGATTATAATGCAGTAGATGATGTTGCAATAACTGGAACATCAGTAAATTGGGAAAATATATAGAGCTCGTGTTTCTTCCTCCCACTGCTACGAAGTACCACCAACCACGCGATGTGAAGACTTTTAATGACTATAAACACGTAGTCAGGAACATACTTGAGTATTTCTCCACTCACAGGACAAAATGTGCTGACGAAAACATAACAATAATGAAAAGCATCGTAAAAATACATCAACGTTTCGTAACCAAAACTTCTGCATTTGATACCATGCGCTAGTATGCCTTTTAAAAAGCGGTGATCGAAATAGACATTCCCGACTTCATATCCGTGTAACAGGTGTGCTTTAAAATAATAGAAATAGTGGGAAAAATAAGTATGCAAAATTTATTAGTGAAGTTAATTTAAAAAAAGATGCTGCTTCGATCGCATGTAGTTATCATGTCTTTCTACCCTTGTTGTCAAGTTTTCTTCATTGCATTTAGTACGTTGAGTGGAGGAATATTTGAGCATGCTCCTAACTTCGTGCTTGTAGTAATGAAAGCTCTTTACTTCGAGCAGTTGGAGGTACTTCATAGTGTTAGGAGGAGGAAACACAACCTCCACATTTTCTCCCAATTTACTGATATTCCTCTTACTGTAGCATTATCTACTACGTTCGAACCTTACGTTTGAATCTTTCCATCTGCTACGAGCACTAGTTTCACTGTTTCCTTTTTTATGCTTTTGTATTCACCGAAATTCATCCATATCTTGTAAACGACTGAACTGCGACGGGTAAAATTGCATTGACATTTTTATTCCCCACGGCAAGACCTTTAGAATGACCCCATGTTTGTCAAAATCAACAACACACATACACACCTCTTGCATCACCTTTTTAAATATTTCAATATTGAACATCTTTCGATTCAAACCAGGAAGGTTATACTGTATGTAAGCTTTCAACTTAATTGGCGCATAATGACGTTTACTGTCCTTGTTCCATAAAAAGCAACCAACCAACCAAATCAGGAAGCGATCTAAATGGCTGAATATGTTAATGAATGCCAATTTAGGGAGATGTGAATAAATTTGTTCGCTCAGCATGCCGTTTTTCCGGGTCCGATTCCCAACGGCGACAAAAATAGAACGCTTACAGAAGAACTGCAATCCGGATGTTGGTTCCCTAGGCATTAAAATGTTCAGATTCGGCGGAAAACTGTATATTTAGGCGTGAATTCTACTGTATTTACGCCTTCAAACAAATAACTCACAACTAAATTCCAAAAAGGAAAATAAATAACACGCATTTTAATGTAATGGTGTTCCCCTAATATTACAGGCGGTGGAGTATCAGCCAAATGCAGCAGTCTCATGCGAATACGCATGAAGCATTAATTATTATTACGATTAATTATTTATTTACCTAATTACAGGATTTTTGACGTTGCAGCATGCATAGTATTAGCATCGGTTGCACATTTATGCGGAGAAATACGAGTTTGTTTCGCTGCTTTCGAACGCATGTAAGTTGTAGGATCTGCTTATGTTGCTTAATAGTAATGAAAGGTAGATTCGAAATTGTCGTTACGTGATAGTACCTTGCTTGGGACAAAATATACGTTCATAAACGTTAATACGTAATATTTGAAGTGAGCACGATTACGTAAATCACGTCAAGACAGAGAAACCAGGGTGGTAATTGTGTGTTCTGCTGTCGTACAGAATACAAGAGAAATTTAATCGCTCCCATGAAAGGAGATTCCCGTTATACCAGAGATTCGCTGCTATCTTCTGCAGTAATACCATTCTTAAACATGCTCAGAGACACTTCTGCCTGCGTATTTAACGAAGATTTAAATTTGATACAGACTATAATTTTGCCGCTGTGAATGAATTTTCTTTTCATTGTAAGTGAATAAAGTATCATCCATATATAATTCCAACTCGTCCATTAAGTCGGATATACACGGGAGAATTGATTAAGTTCATATACCCACGTTTCTGACTCAGATTAGACCTCTTTTGTCCCATAAGAAAAGAGAAAAAGAATGAAAGATCTCGAACCATCGACCTTCAGGATGCCATTCGCATATTATGCCTAATAGAGTCTACGAGACACACAACTCACGTTGCCATAACTTCGTACTTATGTTCTTAATTTTAACTCAATCATTGAAGTGGAAGGGGGTGGAGATTTAATTAAATTCTCAGTAATTTATTGGGTGAAACGTTAGGATAGAAGCAGCAGGACACTGGATCGAAAAACACCTGCAACGTGTTCTTTTTTCTGACATTTATGGGCTATTGTAATGGAATTCTGGTCTCGGCCGCGCATGGCATTAATACAAGAACTTCAGCTTTTAGAGAATCAGGCGCTGCGGCTCATCACTGGAGCCGTTAGAACCAACCCCCTTTGTTGCTGCAATGGAACTTCTTTGGGGCATTGTTCCCATCAAAAATGAAATCAAGAAAAATGCAGTTACATTGTTTGAATTGAGAAGACTTCCTAATAATAACTACTGGAAGGACTACGACGTTAAACGCATTAGAAATTTAAAAACACAGTCCGGTTTTATACAATATGGGGCCAGAATTGCAGATGGGCTAAATCTAAATCACAATTCTACGGTTATCGAAGGCCCTGTTTGCCCTCTTAACTATATTGTCGCTGATATCAATTTGGACTTAGTCACAGAGATCGATAAAAAGAGGATGCCTTGCTCACAGATCCATGCTATTGCGCTGGAAACTATCCACAGCAGATACCCTGAGAAAAATTGGCTTGACGTCTATACATACGGGTCTCTGTTTGATAGAGCTTGTGGTGCTGGTGCTGGAGTTTTCTGTAATCTTTTTTCATTTTATATTCCGGTAGGATATTTTACTTCTCATTTTGATGGTGAAGTTGAAGCTACAGTTGTTGCACTTAATCAACTCCTTTTCCGTAAGAACGCCTTGAATAATGCTGTCATTCTCTCCGATTCTAAAGCGGCACTTGAGGACATTTCCAACAATAAAAAACACTTTTGCAGATTCATTTATGGCTATAGGTCCATATTGAAAGATTTGAAGGTCAAGGTCAGCCTACAATGGGTCCCTGCATATATTGGGTTGGAAGGAAACGATATTACTGATCAACTGACCAAGAAAGGTACATCTATCTTGCCGAGACCACAAGGGATCACGACATTTCACTCATCGAAACGATTTATACGTCACTATTTTAGTAAATGCAACGATCTGGAGATTTCAAACGAAGCTTTAAATAAACCCTGGGGCGTATTCCTCCATCCTAAATTAATTATTACGGTTACTCCCAGAACTGCTGCCGTGGCAAAATTTCGCATGGTAACTGGACATGACTGTCTGCAGGCTTACTTGTTTAGCTTTGGCCTGGCTGAAAACCCTGATTGCACGCCAGTAACAGCAACCAACCACGACATTGATCATCTTAACTTGTACAGTGCACTAAAAACTTCTCAAGATATTGTTAGCAAATAGTGGAAAGCTCGAAGGTTAATAACTAAATAGTCAAACGCCTGGCATTTGTAATAATAATAATATTAATAATAATAATAATAAAATTTATGGATCAAAACAGGTATAGTCTGAAAAGAAGAACATGTGTGTGTTTGAAATTAATCACAGTTATTCTCCAATTGTCCGAAATGAAGGAACGAACACAATTTCAGAAAATCAAAATTTCGCATAATCCGAAAATTCGATTTTCAGTACACAGAGAGAATAAAACTACAAAGTTTAATAAAAACAAGTTTGATTTCAGATTACTAAACTATTATATAAATAGTAAAACCTCCAACTATAGTTATGTGTTACCATATTAACCTCTTTGAAATGGTCCGATATCTTTGTATATATCCAACATATACAAATTACATTTTTTTCTGTGTGTTTGATATCTACCATATGTACCAATGCCTTCCTTTATTCTTCTTTCAATTTATTCTTCAACTGTAGTAAACTAGAAAGTGAATTAGCCTTTTGACGAAAATATTGAAAGACTGTCCACTTAAAAAATTAATAATTAAATAAAATTAATTCAGTGGGCCATTTCGCTTTATCTGAATTTCGACTAGGCGAAATTTGAATAACTGAGTTTCTATCCTCATTATTGTTACAATTTCTTGTCGGCGTTCGTTGTTGGTGAAAGGTTTTTGGTAGTTTTTAATAGGGCACCTATTATTCGGCGTTACATTAATGATATCTTCTACTTGCACCAATCCTTATGAACATATCCGTTATACTTAAAATACAAGCATGAATACAAGCATCTTCTTTAGAAGAACTGAAATCGACAAGCTAAATACTTTGGTTTATAGTAATACTGAACGTTTTGCTTCTTTAAAAGTAACTACTTAACGCACTCAATACGTCAAAGACTAAATAATATATTCTTTTGACGAATATAAATCACATTGACTCTAACAATGTTAATATCATTATAAGTAATACAATGATTTCATTTTTACAAAGCACGAATCGAAATGTGGCAGTCTAGCTAAAGGAGGGACCGTCTGAAAGAGATCACTCTGGCTAGACTTCGCATCGGGCACACGCGTTTCTCCTATCAACATAACTTAAAGGGGAGAAGATGCCCCGATGTGTGCCACATGTGGTGAACCATTAAATGTTTTACACATTTTAACCACTTGTATAAATTTTAATCAGCAATGCTCATCAGCTTTTAACCAAAATAATTTTACCCTTCGTGACATTTTATGTGATTCTTTTAATCATGAAGCAATTTTTAACATTTTATCTCGTATTGGCTTCTCCTATCTCATCTGCTTTTACTCTATCACTTCATTTAATTTACTTTAATGTCTTTTTGCATTATAGTTTTATTTATATTCATTTTAAATCTCATATACGGCCTCAGCTTGTTTTGTACCGAATGACCCTTATTGTCCTTGGGCCATAAAAATACAACCAACCAACATATCACGAACAGTTTTGGTATAATTCTTCAATCTAACCTAAAATGGGATATATGATATTATTACCCTCCGCAGGGATAACACAATTGCCAAATATGGTCAACACAGAAAAGCCTCCGGGGCGAGATTTTTGTGAGTTTTCGTGGGGGAATTTATTATACAATAATTTTTGCCACCCACGTATATTACAGCTCAAACTAGAGCTTATGTAATTTTGGAGAAAAAGAGACGCTTTCCCCATCCTGGATTCGAACCAGGGTCCCTCCGTTTAGCCCGGAGTGTCTTGGACCGCTAGACGAACGAGAAATGGGATAATCGCATTAACGATATCTGAACTAAAATCAGTAAAAATATCGGAGTCCTTCGAAATATCAGATACTATTTACCCGCTACGATTCTTCTTAAAACTCTGCTGCTGTGATTCTCTTTTTCCTTTGCTATTGCCTTCTAACCTGGGAAAACAATTCCACATCTAATATCATTAGTTATAAATGAACGCTGATCACCAGACTGCAAACAAGATACCTCCGCCTCCTAAATTATCAAACTTATTCTACCAGAATTAGTGAAATAACTCACGATTATCAGATATTATTAACAGAAAACTACTTTCTCACCAAGCTTCCATCTGCATGTTCAACACCATACGAATATGCATTCGTTCTGACATCATTTCATTTTGCTTCCCTGATCACATCCACTTAACAAAAAATCTTAACGATCTGATGCCAGAATATTCAAGGAAGAAACTTGGATTTGCACGTATTTGGTGCTTTGACCCTGGATGTGATATTTCCGTCCTAACTCACTTAAATCTATTTACACCTTTGCCCAATATAAAAACTTATCCGCGGACATCTGTCAGAGATAGAATTATGATATCACCGCTTTTTATTAATTTTTACCTTCCATACCTATATTAGTCCACCACCTCTTTTATATTTTGTATATTTTTAATTTCTTTCATTGACTATATCCAATTCTGGAAGTAACTGTTTCTTGTCGGACTCCGTAGTCTTTGTTGTTTGCCGCCCACAAAGGCCAACTTAACTAAATTGTAGACTATTATCACTTTATGCAAATATTTGCATCCGTCTGAATAAGGTTTGGTTTGATTTGATTTTTCTAGCTTGCTTCGTTCGATACACAATTCACTATGAAACACACTTCTTTAAACGTCTACTAGTAAAGAATATGCATTTATCAAATAACAATTCCGCCTGTGTCTGGTCATTGGGACATTTAAAAACCCATTTGAAGTAAACATTTAAATGAAATCCATTTAAATGAAAAGAAAAAAGAGAAATTCTGTGTAACGCGATGTTATTCATAGACATTATATTAAAATGCTATAGAATACTATAATTGTTTCTATAAAATCTTAAACGATTAGATTTACACGACAACGTGATTACCAGTACATGATTATGGCTATAGACAGGTAAGATATACAAACAAGGATATAGTTAAATAATAAAAGATAAAATATAAAAGCTCTTGTGGTGGTTGTTCCCTTACCTACTGAGAACAATTTCTATGGCCCTATACGTGGCCACCTATTGTGGCCGCAAAATAGAAGCCTTGAAGTATATAAGTTCCCATAAGTTTCACAACAGGCAGAACTGTAAAGTAATTTCATTCTTCGGTTCACCATAAAAAGCATTTCACATAACGATTAATAACAATACTAAACAATGTGGTATTATGTCGTCGTAACTGAATCATTTGTCAACAATTATTTTCTATGAAAGGTAATTAGAAGTGGCTGTGAGTACGGTTATTATTACCTTATCCTTTCATTTCAAACCCATTAATACGTAACACCAACAAATATTTTTGAAAATATCTAACGATCGAACAGAAAACTGCTGGTAGATACATGAAACCAGGAGGTCACCATTTTAAAATATTGCTTTTGACCCTCTCCGCAACACCAGACTGCTTTTGCGCGACGCTTACATCAATAACTGCGATGCTAAACTGAGATCATCTCTTTACTCAATTACATAGTTACTATCAACACTCTCCCCAATTAGCTAACTGTCAAGTTTCGAAGCCTATGATTCCCAGGAGAGTAGCAATTGTTACTTAAAAAGAACAAGTTCCCTCGTACCAAAACATTTTGAGCTTCGGAGGTTCAATAAATAGTAATATTTGTTTGTACCTCTTGTGACATTTACCCTCTTTTTTGCTTTCTTTCGAGATGCTCTTATCCTCCTTTCCTCGCATCTTATCCCTCCAGCCCTTTTGTTTTCTTCTCTCTTATCTTCTTTGCAAGGTGCCAGAAGCAAAAGTTATTGCTTTCGAGTTATTGTTATTTTGGAGGAAGCGTATCTTTCGCCTTCAAAAAAAAGCCACGTTTATTTTTCTGTCCAATTTTAGTTTTACCGTTCCAGGAAAATGCATTAATGACCTCCTAACATGCGTTAGGAGTATTGAGTAACTGATTTATTAGATGATCATGGAAGAGCGTTTATCTTTCTTGGGGGAATAATTATTAGAAGGTGAAATTTTAGAAATGGTGGTAAAATATTTGCGTACGATTGAGGCAAGTTTAACAAATTAGAAATTATAATTTGCATTTACTAAAATTAATTTTTGGGGGAAAATAAAACTATTCTATAATTATTAATACAAATAGTTTCACGTAGATTTTAGAAGCATTACAATAAAAAACATATTTTTATCTGCGTGTTAAGAAAATGATTTTTATTGCTCAACTGTATTATGTGAGGATCATCACAAACTGAAGAACAAAATTATATGCAGAGATAGAATCTTGCTTAATATACTTACCTTGAAAATATAATATTTATTTAAGATATTATTATAGAAAATTATATTATAGAGATTAAATTAAAAGCAAAAACACATGAAAATTAAATTATAAAACAAAAACTTACATTCAAGCGTTACGATTTTGTCATAATGGACAAGCAAGCAGCAGGAATGGTTTTCACATCATCTCTATTAAAGTTATTAGGATGTTTAAAATCTGTATAAGCTTGGCGAAAAATTGACTGATTTTGTACGAACTTTTTTATCTTTTTAAGAATATTTTATTTTTAAGTACAATTTTAAAGAACATTTTATTTTTAAGTACAATTTTAAAGAACATTTTATTTTTTATTAACACAAATGTCTAATTGAAGGAAAGGGGTTAACTATCATTAGAAAAATTACCGAAATATTGAAAACATCTTCAGCTTCATTCTTGCAACTTTAATGCTATAAGCTTAATGCCTTAATTCTATAAGCTAAAAATACGTCCATGGTTTATAAGAAATTGACTATTATTCTGCTACTTACACGCGTTTCACGTTAATTGCAATGAACTGAAAACAAATGAAAACTACGTTAAATTTGTTAAATTTATCGAGGATATGTGTAGGTTGATTTCATTTGCTATGGGATTTCCATTTTCTATCGAATCATTTAATTTCCAATTTCAGATTTGGCTTTCTTTATGATTAATACTTTAAAAAGAATTATTAATTCAATTAATATTTAGGCACAAATTGTGACGCCTTTGTAAATGGAAAAGAAAACGAGAACGTGATTATTTTAGAAAATTCTCCGTAGCTCAATACACCGCGTCTCTTGAAAAACTCGCTCTTATTATTCTTTGGAAAAAGACTGCTTTTCCTGTCATTTTCTGTTTCAAATATGTAATGTACATTTCTCGAATTCTGTTTCTCGCTAGTTTCATAATTTCGTTTCACAGTTTTACCGAAGTATCTGCGTCTTTTAGTTTCTATAAAAGCACTGTTCTTGCTTTTAACAAATCCGTACGTAAATGTTACTGTCAGCAAATCCTATTTCGAAATGAAGGCTTGTCCAACGCGGAATAACAAAAAGTTTACACCGATTTGCATATAAATTCTTAGCCCGGCGTAGTATTCTTATTCCAGAAATAACGGTGAGTAATTTTCAAAAATGAAAGCGTGTCCCTTGACATACTGCGAATGTGTTTAATTTATTAAACATGATTTTCCATTTCTACACTTTGTCCGAAACTCCGTTGAGAAAGCCTGAAATGCTTTCTTTATTACATATATGGTTTTTCTAATTATCTCATGATGTAGTTATTTCAAAGATCCTCGTGTATAAATTTACTGCAAAGAAACACACAAAGAAACTATTGTCTATTCACACAAAAGGAATATTAAGAAGATTTTTGACCCGCCCGCGTACGATGAATGAAGGGCCATTTAAAGAAGCGAGGAAGACGCTTAAAGAAATAAGTAACTAATTTCGCTATCCATGGATGGTGGTTAATAATTAACTGAAGATAATCATTGACTATAACGGATCGTCAATATATATTGCAATGCTTATTGAAACAAAGACGAAAACTGAGAGTGTGTAAAACCTATTATTACTGATTCTCTCGAGCTCTCTGATAAAATATTATCCGAAAATTACAAATTAGGAAATCGTAAATTAAAAGTAAAATCGCCTCTATTGTGAAATTTTTTATTTATTGTATTTGCAGTTAATATTTTATTAGTGACGAGGATAATATATAACCATTTGTATCTATTCCGGTCGAGGGATTTAGTTCTTGATGCGTTATTTCCAAAGTATTGTCAACAAATAGAAAGTTGGTAATACATTTTAAGAGCTTATTCTTATTAACGGTATATTTATGCTCACATATTTTTTTCCATTTCGTTTTAATAACGGCATATTTATGCTCACACATTTTTCCCATTTCGTTTTAATGCCAATTATGCTTCTCCTATAAATATTTGGTAAACTGAACACTCTGTAAAAACTTGACAATTTCAGTAACTTTTAACATTTTCAACGGCCTTATTGAGATCTCGAGTAATTTCTTGGCTCGTTGTTTACCTTTACAAAAAGCATGGAAACAGAAACGTCACGGAACGTTGCCGAAATGTTTTTAAACAGAAACATGTTGTAAAATGTTTACATTAAATTACATTAAATCCGTATAAATATTCGTTTAAATCCCCTATTCATTCTTGTTTACTTGTTAAATTTAAGCAATAGATTTTTTTGAAATTTAAAATTTAAATGCACTTACATGTTTGATCTTTCTTACTGTATAATATAAAATAGACATTTTTTCAGGCAAGACGAATCGATTTTATATTTCAATACGCAACTGCGTCAATTACCCAACTGTTATATCTATTGACTCCAAACTTTTTGAAAGATCGTGAACTCATGAAAAAAATAATTTTTTAATAATATTTTTTATTAGTGAACAAATATACAGTAGAGTACACTGGCGTTTTTTAAGAAGTACAAAAAGTTCGTAAATTCTAAAGTTCGTCAATGGTAATGACATTAAGTAAACAAAATATACGTAATTCCAAAAAAAAAATGTAAAAAAAAAAAAAGGAGATTTTAAAAATTTTTGTAAAGGTGTTCTTTCTCTAGGGGAAGATAAAATATTCACTGTATATACAAGGTGTCTCAGCACCAGGGTTATAAACATCTAGGAGGGGTAGGGTACACTTAGACGAACAATATTTGTCATAGAACCTAGGGTCGCAAACCACTCACAGCGCTAGTTCTAAAACCGTCCAGCATGCACAAATATTTACAACCAGTGCGTGAAAAGCGCCAGATAAAACTCAGGTCAGCTGCTCAAGTGCATAGATGATTAGGACATCGCATTTTGCGCTTCTCATGCACTGGTTGTCACTATTTGTGCATGCTGGACGGTTTTAGAACTGGCGCTGTGAGTGGTTTGCGACCCTAGGTTCTATGACAAACATTGTTCGTCTAGGTGTACCCTACCCATACTACCTACTAGGTGCTGAGACGCCCTGTATATTAAGCCTCCTCTCCCACTTCCTTTCTTCTATGAACGATACCTAAAATCATTCCCGGATATATTTAACTCATCTGTAACAATCAAAATTTAACTCTATAATTTATCAATAAATCCCGGTACCAAAATTCTCACATGCCTTTACCCACTAAATTCAAAACATATACTTCAAATCTAGTTTTAGCCTGCTCTATATCGCACTTTTCTCGAAAAAAAGCCACAAATCCACATAACCTATTCCCTAATCACTCTTCGACGTTTATTTAATGTACAGCTGTTCATATTTTCATAAATGTACAAAATAATACAAAATATGTAAAATGCAAATTCCCCCCCCCTCCCCCCGGTCCCGCACACACAACTTAATAGATTCGAAATTGAACCCAGTTTGAGAAAATTCTATACCTTCCCCGTTGAAAAAATTCGGCGTCTGATCTAAACCAGTGAAAAGCGAATGAGGAAACTGAATTTGTGAAAGAGGATGAATGTGCAGGTTTAGTTCATAAATCCGGTAATGGAAATTAATATTAGTTTAATAGGATACTTTTCGGAACCAACCTAATAATTTGTAGAAGCGTCAAGTTCGTAAATTGGATGTTCGTAAAAGCAACAATCCACTGTATTTTCATTTCTCTTCAACTTTATATGTATTTATTCTTCACTTATTCACCATTCCTCCCTCTCCATAATAATGATGATAATAATAATGATAGCGAAACCTTAATACTGCCTACACTGACTACAAGAAAGCCTTCGACTCGGTGCCCTACTCATGGTTAATCGAGATCCTGAAAATATATAAAATACACTTCACCATAGTAAGATTTCTGGAGCATAGCATTAAGAGATGGAGAACTACAATACATCTCAGAGAGCAAAACAAAGTGCTATGCACCAAAGAAATACCTATTAGAAGAGGCATATTCCAAGGGGATACCCTTAGCCCCCAATTGTTCTGCCTAGCAATAAACCCTCTATCAAGAATACAAAGAAAGTTCAACTATGGCCACATGATCAAAAAAGCCAAGAAAAACCTCCAGAAGGTATCACACCATGGAGGATTTCCCCGGTTGAGGTTTCCCCAGCTGGAACTGCTCCGCACCAGATGACGTCAGATGGGGATTCCCAACATGCGGGTATATAAGCTTAGGACTTTCACGAACTCTTCATTCTGCCTTCACTTGACAAAGGGAGCAGTTGGCTCCCGAAACGTCGTGTTTTTAAACCTTACGCCAGTGTCAAAATAACTGTTTGTTATAAAATATTATAAATGAACTTTGTAATGCTTATTCGTCAAATTAATGTAAATCTTGTTTAAAACCTGAAGTCGATTCTGTACTGAAAATTAATTAAAGTACACTTAGTAAAAATTGCTCACATAAAAGCAAACCTTTTACTCTTACATTTTTTTCGTTTCCGAACTGAAACTCTTCTTCCTTACTTTCAGTCATGTTTCCTTCAAAATGTTTTAATCTGATCCTGTAAATACGAAAATCCATACGCAAAACTTCAATTCCCAGACAGGGATCACCATTCTTTGAATTTGGACTTGAAGGAAAACGAGTTTAAATATAAAAAATTATATTCGATGGAAAAAAGAAAAACAAAAAAAAATGTGAATATTTATTTTAAGAAGTTTAAATATTTTTTGCATAAAACGGTATGTTCATAAACTCAAATATTATTTTGTGTCAAGGGATGCGATTTCTTTTCATATTTCGGGATGAATTAAGTGTACGCTAGTAAAGAGTACATTTTGAATTTAAGAAATACGTTTAAAAAGAAGAGGATGATTTGGCCAAGAACCAAATTCCGGAATTCTTGAAAATAAGAATAAGTTGAGAATGGGTTTTAAATTATCTTTTTGGGAGCGTGACAATTTTTCCGTTCACTTTTTAAATGCCATTTTCTGTTGAATCAGTCCATTTTGAATACAATTTCCCTGTTACCTAAAACTCAATTCCATGTTGCGCATCTTTGCTTAAAGTATTTTACATGTGGAAATAGACAAATACATTGGGCTATTTGAACTTTAAACATTTCAAAGATAATCTTTTGTTATATAACTTTATTAAATGGATTTTGCAATTCCTAAAAGACAGTATACGCCCTGAGCATGACAGACCCAAGCGTTTCATTCACTTCAGGCGAGACTTCAAATTTGCATGCTCCCCACCCACCCCTCAACATCTTACTGCTAAAACAATTCGCATATTATTGGAATGTGCTTCTAGGACTTTTTCACCCTAGGCAACCACCCATATTCAGCTAACGGGTGACGCGTCCATGCACTGTCATAAAAGCTACCATGTGTTAAAACACTTAGTGTTAAATGTAATAGTGTAAAAACACTATGTGTTAAAACACATGTGTTACTTAGGCGTAGCTTCTAACTTTCCAATTTCCATATATACATATATAAATATCAATATGTCTTATGTATTCAATACAAACCACACGTATTTAACAAAGAAAATACGCGGACACAGAAATGATAACATATAAAAAGATACCAAAAGGGATAAAACATGTACCCGTTTTATTTGCCCCCTCTAGCTTGCCTTAATATTAACGGCCCCTATTAACTCTCCCCTACCCTCTTAAAAAAAGAGGAAAGAAAAAATCTTGCAGAGATAAGACAGTAAGAAACCCTACTTTTTTTTTTTTTAAAGTGAAAAAATTGTTCCAGAAGAAGAGAAAAACTTGAGGTTTCTGAAAGTCATGACGGTTCCAGCTGTAAAAGACGTTCTGGAAGAATGTGGTTCAATACTGCAGGGAGTACGTTCTTTTTATATTGGAGAGACCCACGGGGCGACGAGTGAAACCAGGCATAGGGGCAAAGTGCGGAAGGGAAAACTTGACATTCCGAGCATTGTTATCATCGTAAAGCTTCAGACTGTTTGCAAAGATGGGGAATATTTTGTTCACTTCGCAGTAACATGCAGGAACAGGACAAGTATGATCATCGTTTGTCCTTGGAATAAGATCAGAGAATATTTTTCCTTTTTGCTTGCCGCTTGGAGTGAACAAAGCGGACGACCCGATCCCAAAGGTAGTTTTCTCCCTTTTCTTTTTATAAGGAAACTTTTCTTTGGAGTTGCAAGTTATTTTGTTTGGCTTTTCCTACGCCATGTTGACACCTTCCCATGTAATTCTGTACATGAATTTAATATAAGTAACAATTGTAATGTAGGTATTCATCTTTATTTTACAAGATGAGGGAATAGATCATATGTAGTATATATATATATATATATATATATATATATACATAAAATATTAATTAAAATTCAAAAATGTACTTTTGAAAGCAGAATATATGCTATTTTAAGTTCAAATCTTGACCTATAACTTTTCTGCCATTTAGAACAAACTATTTGTCTTCGATTTAGACGTAGATGAAACTACTATCGCGACAGGGTATATCCATTTGAGCCCATAGAGGGGGGGAAATAGGGGGTTGAGCCCCCCCCTAATCGTTGTTTAAAAATTTTATTTTTCCAATTCTGCTATGCATTTACGTTAAAGGTATTATAGTCACGTTTTAAAATAAGGTACTTTTTAGCTCATTACAAATTATCAAGACTTAGACTTGGATGAGACTATTATCGCGACAGCGTATATCCATGGGCGCCTATATAGGGGGAAGGAGGGGATCTGAGCCTCCCATTGTTTAAAAGTTTGATTTGTCCAATTCTGCTGTGTATTTACGTTAAAGGTATTATAGTCACGTGTTAAAATAAGGTATTTTTTAGCTCATTACAAATTATCAAGACTTAGACGTGGATGAGACTACTATCGCGACAGGGTATATCCATGGACGCCTATATAGGGGAAAGAGAAGATCTGGGCCTCCCTAATCATTGTTTAAAAATTTGATTTATCAAATTCTTCTAGACATTTGCATCCAAAAGTTTTACAGTCACATTTTAAAATAAGGTACTTTTTAGCTCATTACTAATTGTCAAGCGGTATCAATTATTTTTGTAGCATTTTAGTATCTTGTACAACTACTAAATTATTTGAGAGGCTTGAGCGAAAGCGGGAGGAGGAGAAGGGGGTAATTATTTTTCTTAGCTCCCTCTTGAACTGCTTATATGGGCGCCACTGTGTATATCTAAGCATCCACGATAAAATAAGGACTTGAAAGTTATTTAGTGTTTTTTAAAATGTAAACGATACCTTGTGCATACCGAATATCAACGTGTTAAATAAACGATTTTACTATTGCCTTTAATTTTTAAACCATTGCACTGAAGTGGGCTTGTCCCTCAAGACAATGATATTATTAGTTTCATATTATTTTTCATCATATACTATCTCTATTATTTTTTGTGTTATTGATATATCAAACATGACTCAGAATGATTTATTTACCTCAACTGAAGTCATGCGAACACTTAGGGAAATGCAGTAAATTTATTGATACTAGAATTGGTGCGTGACTATGAATAAACATAATATATAAATGTATCTTCCGTTTGATGATCGATTCCATTTCAAAAATCTTGATGTCTATTGAAATTTCAGTATTTAATGCCATGGGCATGTTTTCTATGGAATTTAAATCCCCAATTCTAAACTTGTCTGTACAAGGTTGTTATTGCCTTTCTATAATTTTCCAAACATATGTAGGGAAATAAATTTTAAATTTTTTATTACATGGTTATTCAAAATGAAACGGACTTTAATTAATTTCTGATTATACAATGTTAGTTAATGAAACTCGTGTATAAAGGGTCTTTGCGCACCATATACATTATGAAATATAGTTAAAAATATCAATTACCTTTCCATCCTTCTCATCATGCCACTTTCTCAGGGTGAGAAATCCCAGGATCAAGGTCAGAAAGAGAAAATCGATCACCTAGAAGGCCGTGATCGATTGCACTCATTTAAAATGATTTTGATTAGTGCTTGAGATATTATCACGGAAGTGCAGTCCAGGGAGAAAAATTATTCAAGTGATCTTATTGGGAATTAGACGATCGCAATTAATGAAATATTCGCCACTCACTTCAGCAACTGGAAACGTTTTAGAAAAATTAATTTTCTCGAAGGTAGCAAGGGCTAGATTATTGGTTTTCGTTTTGCACGTCCTACCGATCATTTTATCATAGTTGGCCATCATCAGTTTCGGAAACGATGATTTCTAATAATCAATTCTTCGTTAATTTCCGACGATCTAGGGCGATATCGAAATTTATTCCCACTTGGATTATTACTCCCTACACAAAAAGACGTTCGGACATAGACATCCACGTATAAAGCTTTTTCTAATAATGTCTATCACATTCGGATACTCTCACTTTTTCGCACTCGTAGACGTTTCTACGCTTCGATGTTTTTCTGCTTCTAAAATATCATCAAGGATTTAGAAGTACAGTGGGGCATAGGTAATGCTTTTATTTACAGCGCAGACGTCCCGGGTTTGACTGCCACTGGTATGGCGTGTTTATGTTTTACATTATAAGGACAGCTAAAGTCATGGTGCTCTTAGACCTGCAGTTTTTAAAAGAGTCCGGATCCCTGCTTCTTAGGGACTTAAACCCTGGACTATGGTAGGAAGAAAAAAAAAAGGAACGAACTCTTCAGTTCCCAGAGGGAATCAAACCTTGGTTAACAGTAGAGAATAGACAAACGCGTTACCACTACACCCCGTATGGCTTCGTTATCGAATGCTTAATGCTTTTTCCACCCATCCATATTCTGGAGTTTAATTCTGCAGGCACAATATTCAGATCTTCTCAAAATATCAATGCACCGCATGGTCTTTCTTGTCCTTGCGCCATAAAACATGAACAAATCGTCAAGCAATTCCTTCAGCAAATGACAAGTAAATTGATTTGAACTTGACATTGATCATATGTGAACGTTGATGATATAGGAGATAAAAGATACAATCAAAAGAACATAACAACTGATCAGAGCTTACCATAAGGAAGTATTCAAATTTTACGTAAGCACCTTTGGGGTGGGGTTGTTGCTGTTGTGCTTATTTTCCTATGTTGGCTAATGTTAATTTTTGCTTACTGCGGGAGAGCGGGGTTTTGAAATGTGCTAAAATATTGCTTATGTAATACTTGAACTATCTCTAACTAGTAACATGTTTCTCTGGTCTAACGTATAGGAAAAGATTTCGCAATATTTCGAGAATTCCTTTTATCAAGCACCTTGTTTGGTGCAGAATGACCCTTGCTGTCCTTGTGCCATAAAAATGCAACCAACCAACTAAACAACTTTATCAAGCGAAGTATGGAGGAAGTAAGAATTATCTGCATTTATAACCCCTAGTTCTGAGATTTTCCCAGAACCAGTCTCGCAGAGCAGTCCCGTACCCAGGTTTATCCTGGTTTTCCCCTTCCTTTTGCACAAGCCCTGCGGCGGCGCAGTGTGGTAACGAGTTCTCCTATTGCGCGGCTAATCCGGGTTCGATTCCCAGCAGTGCAAAAAGAACGC
>QLNU02015360.1:79949456-80006095 GCA_006491805.2 Dysdera silvatica
TTATTACATATTAGACATAACATAATTTCGATTAGCATTAATAATACTATAATTATCATTATATATAATGACATACAAATATTTCTGTATACTGCACTAATATCACACTTCTCATCACGTGGTATCAACATCATAATATCGTATATTATCAGTATCACATAATCATGGGCAGATTTAACATTTTTACCGCCCCTCGGTTATTTTTACCGCGCCTAACTTTCCGTCCGACCCCCATCGATGGTAGGAACATAAAATTGCTACGTCGCCAATATACTCTAAAAACTTTTGTATTGATAATAAATATGTTGAAAAACAAACTCATAAATTTAAATATAAACATTAAACAATATTAACTTATCTTGAATCTATCTCTTCTTGGTATATAATAAATCAAATTCAATTTTATTGAAATAAATTTTAATTTTAAAAAAAAGGTAAAAGCCTATCGAACAGAAAATTTTGCCGCCCTAGTCTATAGCCTAGTATAGCCTATTGGAAAATTCGGCGCTGCACATAATTATATGTAGTATATATTTACCATTATTATGTCTCTGTCTATAAAATTTTTCCCAAATGTTTATAAGTAAACCAAAAGTGTATTCATATGCATATTTTTAAACACAGTTACTGCAATATTTTAACTGCAGAAATCGAAATATACTTTCCAGTTCAAAAGCAGTTTCATAAAACTCAATATATTTCAAAGTTTGCTGCTTTAAAAAGATTATACAACGCATTTCCCTTTTTTAAATCCTCCTTTCCTTTAAGTTTTTAATACTACAAATTTTTCCTTTTCCTGTGGCTCTCTCTCTCTCGTTCTCCAGCCCGGGGTAGTAAGTAGCACGACCTGCCATTGATATAATATAAAGGTAGCGCAGTTTCAATGGTTCGCAGTGTATAAACTTAACTGGCTCAATGGCTACGTGGCCATGCATTAATCCGTTAGAACCGTGAACTTCTGTTTCTCGATGTATATGTGCCATGCGCCCATAAAATACGGGCGTGTACGAGTTTTGATAAAATTACCTTAGGAAATGGTGAGCCATTCCGCCGTAACGTCGAAAGTTTCCATTCCAGACAGAAAGCCAGAAGTTTTAGTAAGCACGGTATGTACTATTCAAACAATACTAAATGACATTGTTTCTAAAAGTATAACAATTTTATTACGAGTGGTATCTCTTGGAGGGGTTGCATCTCTTGCTATCGTTTGAAGAAACCTTTCCTTTCGACTTTTAAGAAAATATCTTAATTTTCTCGTTCGTGAGCTGTTTCATGAGATATTGCGAGATTGCGATCACGAGAATTCACTTTTTAATATTCGTAGAATAAGATAAAAGATTAAGCAACGTTTTCCTAATCACGTTTTACTGGTGTTTTATATATGGGCATGTGCTTATATGAAGAAAGTGCAATATGAGAGATTCAATTTTATGCGAAGCTAATCAGGGCTCGTGAGAGGGTGCCTGCGCTTCAGGCTGGGCTTAAAATGTGAAGCCCAAAATTTTAATAAGCCCCCTTCTTATTATTATAAAAATTAACTTTTCAGTGGAATGCTCTATTCGGCGTTTCGCGTCTTAGTTTACGACCTAGACTTGTCTAATAAACGGTCCTGAATTCACCAAAACTACGTCAACATATTTCTTAAATTAAAATGAAATATGTGTATCATTATATTTGTTCCTTAAATGTTTTTACTGATTGTTTTCGTCTAAATTCATGTAAATATATCCGTTTGAGTCCGTAGTTGGGATATTTAAATAAAATTATGTATAACGTTTAAATATGATTTCTTATTATGCACTTCGGTATTTACTTTTATACCTATATTTGCCCCAAAATTAGATTAATTCTTGAGCTTGATTTGCTTTTGCAAATTAACGTGGGTTCATTATTTCTTGGTACGAAAGATTTTTCCTTCGATTCTTCCTAGGATGTAAGGGATTAACGAAATTCCTGTTATCTCGGATTAGTGAAAATCAGCTATAAAGATATCGACAAATGTAAACCGTTATATAATGATGATATAGCTGCTAAGGACGTTATTGTTATTAAATCGCATGAACGAACAAGCTCCAATTTATATATAAATAGATAAAACGTACAGTGGAGCGTCGATTATCTGACATAATTAGAACCAAGGCCGATTCAGGTAACTGAACATTATAATAAGTATTGGATGAAAAAGCTTAAAAAAAACTGGTTCTGATAATCTTTGTTTCCGATAATCGACAAACTAAGAAGCTGTGTTCATATACGTTATATTTCGTATATATTATGGAAATAAAGAAGAGAGTTTCAGGATCAGGGCAGTTGTTGCTCGCGTTGTTAAATTGATTTGAGTCTGTGCTTTACTAAAGCGTATAATAAAAGCCTCAGTTGCAAACTCACATCTGAGTTCTCATTAAATTTACGTGAGAGTATTTTTATGCTGCTAGTTCACTATGGCATATCTAACCAAGACGACGAATAGTGAATAGAATTTCTTTAATCGCATCTTAGCTACCTAATCTTGACTCGGAATGAACTTTCCTGTTCATGTACCATTTAAATTTAACCAAATTAATTGCGTCTTTCTTTACTTTTATACGTCGTTTAAATCCACAACTGGAATAAAACTCAACTCGTTATAACAAGTCCATCTACTAGCTGTAAGAAAACATAGCGTTGTAATAAGATTGTAAAACGGTTATAGGTATTATATTCATAGTGTCGTTCATTATACGCCTGGAGCTTCTTTTTCCTGAAAAATACGAAAAGAATTATCAATATCCCAAATAGTACCCAGATCTACTTTTCAGTTCCTTAATCGAAATTGTCCAATAGGAAACGCTATCTTATCCGTTCAGCCCCATGTCCCCTTTTCCTCTTTTATTTTTTTACCTTTCTCCCTTTTGTTTCCTTGTCTGCGTGTCCTAAATCAAACAACGATGGCTTTAAAAAAAACCGTTTTGAGAGTTCCTGTAAACTTCATTACTGTCAAATGAGGCAGATATACCATGTCTTGCATTTCCGTGTGACACTAAAAAGGCAGATGAAGTACCTTCCTTGCCTGCAGGGCACTTTTATAAGGACACAATTGTGTTCTGCCATATTTCATCATAAAACTTATAATAATGGGACTTAACGAAAGTTGGCCCTGCGGTGGCGCAGTGTGGTAACGCGTTCTCCTATTGCGCGGCTAATCCGGGTTCGACTCCCAGCAGTGCAAAAAGAACGCTTACTCAGAGATCTCATAAAAGATCGCACTGCTCACTGTAGTCCGGGGTTTGGTTCCCCAGGCCTTAAGAGGTTCGGATTCCTCGGAAAACTGTAGGTCCCGGCGCAGCATGACCACTGTAGTCTTTGAGCCGTAAAACCAAAAAACAAACAAACTTAACGAAAGTAAAGCAGCGGACTTACGAAATGCAGTATCGCTGGGGGCGAGCATATATATATTGAAACGGTATTTGGACAGCTCTCTATTCTACGAGTGAAATTTGAACTGAACGGATATTTCCTCTCAGGAGCGTGATAATTTTTAAATACTGTCTTTGTATTGCAGATTTGGCAAACGAGTATGTGAATTAACAATACAGAAACTTTAAGTAAATTTCCTCAAGATTTCCCTCATGCAGTAAGGAGATAGTTTTCTGTTTCCATGGTAAACAACATGGTCCTTTTAACATTAGCTAGCATTGTTAAAATCCAGATTCGAGGTCTAAGGGAAACTATAGCCAAGGAATTTCCTGGCATGTTGGTTGCCCACTTGCAAAAACAATATCGCCGCCGTTATAATCTAATATTATTTAATTAACAAATTTGCGCGGTGTTTACTTATATATAGAGGGTGTTCAGCAATCCTCGGATAATAAGTACACAGCGGTATTCCTGGGACAATTTTGAGATATAAAAGTGGTCTGCATTTAGGTGACAGGTCAGTACTTTTTGTGATATCCGCCAAATACTTCCAACCAATGAGCCAGCTGTCTGCATCTGTTAACACCTTCGCTGGTTAGTTTAAGACGAATTACAGAAAACTCGTTTCTGTATGGGTGGGGTGTAAAATACTAATCATTTTTATTGGCAATTTAAATTCAAAGGCGAAACGCACGTGCAATTTTTTCCAGCCATTGGGTAGATGTTACTCAGAAGGAAGCGATGGTTTCTTGAGCGGTTATAATACTAAAACCACTAGTCTTTACGTAAAATCTATCCAATTGGCTAAAAAAAAAAAAAGAAGGAAACCTCGCTTGAGTTTCGCTTTTGGAATTGAATTACTAATTGCAGTGGCTAGTGTTTTACGCTACAGCCATGCTGAAACAATTTTTTTGTAATTTGTCTTAAACTAAATAGCGAAGGTGTCAACAGATGCAGACAGCTTCCTCATTGGTTGGACTATTTTGGCTAATATCACAAAAAGTATTGACCTGTCATCAAAATATAGACCATTTGTATATCTCAAAATTTTCCCAGGAATAACGCCGTGGGATTATTAGCCGAGGGTAACAAAACATCCTATGTGTGTGTATATATATGTATTTTTTTAATCTGTTAATTTGCAAAAGGGAAATATTTTTAATTTTTATTTTCATAAAATAAAGCAGAGATTTTTGTTATTGTGTTTGATCTAAAGATCAAAGGTAATATAATAAATGGTGTGCAGCCGCCTCTGAGTTTAGCCGCCACGTTGCGAGGGCACCTTTGGCACCCCCGTCAGGGAAACCCCGACTATAACCCTCACCACAATGCTCGTCACCAAGTATTCACTTGTAATTTAGTTTATCTAGGGAAGGTTAAATATACCTAGGACCCCACCCCTGGTTACACGAATACCTTTTAGTAAATTTAAATAGTGACCAAGGAATGGCAACACTATCGTGTATGTGTACCGTTTAGTTCGTAGTGCCTGATGAAGATTAGGAAATTAGCCTATCCAAAACAGCTGTTAGAATGTTACCCTACAACTTAATATCGTCTTATACTGTTATTAAATTTACGAATTCGCAAATAAATGTATTCATTCCATTTAATGTTCGTGTTCATAATTGCCATTCTGTCAAAAGGAGAGTTTCGTGTTTATTTAATTACTATGTGTTAATTGTCTAGCTACAGGAATGACCGTCGAAAAGAAGTCGTTCTGGCTAGAATTCGCATCAGACACACATACTTATCCCATCAACGTCTGTTGAAAGAGGAAGACGCCTTTATTTTTAGCCAACAATTTGGTTTATTTTTAACAAAAAAATTTACAAATTGGTTAATAAAGTTACAAATTGGTTGAATTTTAACCAACAGCCGTCATTAGCTTTTAACGGAAATGATTTTAATTTCGTCATATTTTTTGCGAATCTTTAAATCATGAAATCATTTTTAATTTGTATATCTAATATCATTTTTTTTTTCAATCTCATCTGATTTCATTACATCGATTCGTTTCAATGCACTTTTAATACACTCTTTACCATTATAGCACTAATTTGTTTTCATTTAAAAACCGCATGTACGCTCTCACTTTTTTTTTTTTTGGCGCAGAATGACCCTTGCTATCCTTGCGCCATAAAAATACAACCAAATATATGTTAATTGTTTTAGTTGATAATCACCTTTTAATAAAGTTATTGTTTTTGGCGTTAATTTAATGTTGAAACAACTGAAGTTGTTGCTGTCCCGTTTGTGTTTGCTTGTTTGTATGCACCGTATGTGTGTTGCGCTAACGTTGCAAAGAAATGCATGTTGTTATCTGTTCTGAGTATTTAAAGCCTGAAAATAAGACGTCCAGAATACTTTTTAAAGCGAGAACCTAGAATTTTCCCTTAGACTTATATGTAGCAACAATGCAGTTTAATTAGGGATACGTAAATAAACAATATGTAGTTTTAAATTTCAGGAAATTAAAACGAAAAAATCCTTTTCAACTAATATGAAGTATTTGGCATGCATTTATATTTAGCGTTATAAATAATTTGTAATGTCGCAAAATAGAATGCATGTTTACATTTTACAATCCAATGATTCACGATACCAAATTTTAGGTTTCCCGTACTGAAAACCAAGACACATACTTGAATTTTGCTGTGTTTAAAACCGTTCGATATATTATGTGTGTGGCGCCATCTAACGAGTTTGACCGCCAACGGAGAAAAATCGAAAGCTTTTACTTCTGCCTTAGAAAGTAAAAATTGTCAAATTTTATTTCTTTGATATATATTTTGAGCATTTTGTGCTAATTATTTCTGATGCAGATAAATGCTAGCTTGAATATTTAAAATCTTTTCAAATGGCAACATTGCGGGAGAACTAAAATTTTCCCAATAAAATTTAATTAGAATCTTATTAGCGCCGAAAAGATTTAAGGAACATTTCATTTCAATTTTCATGCCTTCCGCCCGAATGCGTTGATTTTAAAAAAAAAAACGAGTTTGCGAGACATGGTTTTTGTTTGAAATTAAGCATCCATTGATTAAATAAAATACGTCTTAATTTATACCAAACGTTTTGTTTGTTTAAAAAATGGCGTATAAGAATTGAATTTCCAACATCTGCTGCTGGGATGTTTAAATCTGATATAAATTGGGTTTTTTCTCCTGTCTATGGCTATCGACTGGCAGGTTTCCAATAAAAATATTTAATTTAGGAACAGCAGAATAAAATGATATACGCGTACTTTTTCATTAGAATAATAGTTAAATAATTTCTTTAAAATAATGGCACTAAATGGTAGCATTTTAAATATGTTAATAAAAGGAAAAAAATAAACCATGCAAGAATTATTAGCCATACGTAATTAATAAATGTAAATGTAATATGAAAATAAATATCTATATTGGATGCCAAGGCAGTAATAATGATCTAAGACTGCCCAGCTATATTTAAGCGGACGTCGTTTCAAGCAAAATGATCAAATAATAATAATGTATTAAAGAAAGTACAATTAAATAACAAATAATAAACAGATAACGTGTACATACATCGTTGCTGAAATCTAAAATGGATAATCTACAAATTGATACATAATCTACAGTATAAGCCGAGTGTCTGTTGTAAACAAAATAAAATTAAGGAGGGATAGTTTCATGGCCAATTTTATATATACATGTATACAGGGGCGGAATAGGCCGACGGCCCATCGGCTTAATGACCGGGGCGCCCTCATGGGCGATAGGAGTCGCGCCTCCGAATGGGCAAGCACTCGCGCCCTCCAAAAGTCCAAGATATGCACCCTTTGAGAGGACCCAGTCCGCCCCTGCATGTATATATCATATATAAGATTATTCTATGTATAGGATACCGTAGTTTTCGGCAACCAAAACTTAATACAGGGGATAATGACCCTATCGACACCCCACAATACACACTGAGTATATGGGAGAAAATGCACTTAAAAATTGAGATGGTACACAGATACCTTACCTGCAAAATTAACAGTCTGGGAAGTAGCATGACGAATCGCTACGAAAGCTGCGTAATTGACAGGAGTGGGAATCATACCCTATGTTAATGAGTTGAGAACTTCACGTAGAATATATTGCTTTGTGTTCCTCCTTTGTGTAGAATGAATACAAGTTGCAAGCTAATTGTAGTATTCAAATTAAGATTTTCTAAATTTTATGATAACCAACTTGTTTAATCTACAAGATAGTGTTTTCTTAGAGGTGCAGTGGATTACACTTATTTTTGTAGATTCTCCCTTAATTTTGAGTATTTTTTCATGTGAATTTATATGTTATAGCATTCTTTATTATAACTATATGCTACAAGAAACTGAAGATTTCACCCTCTGTAATATTTCAAGAGAAGTTATATTTCCAATAATTTTGTTATCAATGACAGAAATGTGAAAAGTGACCTTTCTAAAATGATGGAAGTTTTACTATGTTTCTAGTTATGGTTTTTAATTGTAATGTGCCATTAATAGTAACCAATGATGAAAAAATAATAGTCAAGAAGACATGAATGAGGCAAATATTATTATAATAGGTAATGGATCATCGAGTTCGCCATAGCATAACCATTTCAAAAAGCAGGTGTTGTCCTTGAGAAAAATTACCTTCTTTTGTTTTTTGTACTTACCATCAAAGATGAATGGATCATTGGTTAATATTAAATTTTGTTTGCGGAAAAAGTAGCAAAAATTTTGCAATAATAGCTAGCTAACTTTATTTTTTCGCATCTTTCTTATCTTTTATCTCCTTATCTTTCAGTCTACTTCTTGTATGATTATGTCCTTATTTATCGTTAATTGATACGTATCTTTTTACAAGAACTTGCTTTTTATTTCATAGTACATCGATTGTGGATACTAGACTATGAAATCCCCTATCAGCTTACTTGCAATCTATTAATACTTTGGCTTTCTTTTTAAAGTAATAATAAAAAGTAGCTTCTGCATTATACACCTATTGTTGACCATCGTTTTTAATTTAATATCCTTATATTTAATATCGTTTAATATCCTTGCGTTATATTGGCTATTATTTCTTATTTAATGTTCCTATTTTAAGTTGAGCATTGCTTCTCAGGTGATATCTTTATTATTCAATGTATTTGTGTGTTACCACTTGGGCAGGGGGAGCGTCAGGCCCATTGAGATTCGTGTCTCCTTTTCGGCACCGTCTTTTTTAATTTATACGCAATATTGTATTTTAATTTATATTTTATATATTGATGCTTGGAGAATAAATTAAATGGACAACACAATTTGAATTGTGCGACAATTAGCCGTACTACAAAATGAAAACTGCTTATTTATATATACACACAACTATTAACGAAGAAGCAAGTACCGGTTAGCATGATATAAAAATATAAAAACTGAATTTAGATATTTTAACCGAAAAGCCTTTGACATTAATAATAATAATACTCTCCCCAAAAAAATTGCTCAATTCAATTTATGTTCTCAGCATAACAATTGCAGAACAATACAAAAAGAATTATACACAATATTTCAAGTTATGGGAAGAAGGAGCTTGGAAAAAAGGCAATATTTAATGCCTAGCAAGCTCCCATAACCCATGTAATGGAGGGGAAAAATGCAATATGATAATAAAAAATATAATCGACATGGCAACACAGCAAACAATGGTAGCACAAATAGGTATAAATTTAAATATACTCAAGACAAGAGGAGATATTTATTAATTATTCTTAAATGTTCTAATTTCACTATACTGTCTACAATATAGTAAATACTTTGCAGTGCCGGATAACAGCACAGTTGCAATGCTTGTTCTTATAAAGTCAACGGATTTAGTTTATTTTAGAACCTTGCAGTTTACCCACCAAAGTCCGAAAAAACAATGACTATGTTGAAATCCAACCTATGAGCCTCGGATTATCGGACTAAACCTTTCTATGTAAATCGATATTTGAAACTCTAAAAAAGGATTTAAAAATGCTATGTGAATTTCACACTGAATTAACTGTTCACACTTCACGACGAGAAGTTTCGCTCTAAGGAAGATGAGTCGTGAAAAGTGAACACGTTCCTGTTCACGAAATCCGTTAGTGGTCTGGCGAGCCCTGGACACTTGCCGATCATTTGAAGGGTTAAACAACCAGACACTTACATGTCGATAATTTTTGTTTCTCCGGTATAATTTAACAAAACGAATCTGCGAAATTACATTCATCTGAATCCCAAATATCCCACCCGGTTTCGGATAATCCGAAATTTCAGTTTCTAGTTTAAAGGTGAAAGGAAAATATAGTATTTATCAAAAACATATTTAATTATATACTCGTATTACTTAACTGTGCTATATTAATAACGTAAAAGTAACGAAGTATATATGTAGAGTGTCCCAAAAATGACTGGCCTACTTGAAAAATCAATTAAAAAAAGGAAACGGTAAAGATGCACCGTTTACTACATTGTGCTTGGAAAAACTGAAAACTTACTATTTATCAAAGCAGAATGCAGCAAAGGTGCATCTCTAACACTTCCAGTTTTCTTCATATTAATTTTCAAATAGTCCAATCATTTATATAACACCCTGTATGTGTATGTGGTTACGCAAGATATGAAGTGCTTTGAAAATGGTCAAATACCTTTATAGAAAAATTCGATATACAGGGTGTATACAAAATGGCGGAAAAGAAGTTCACTACACGATTCCTTGTGAAAAAAGGAATAAAAAATGTCCAATATAATTTTTGCTTAAAATCAATATTTAATAAGTTATTTCAAATCATAGTTAAACCAATAACAAGGCAAAGCCAACCCATTTAACATCGCTTTAATACAACGACACATGCGTTTGCGCATGTACGGCCCTTCTACGAAGAAAGATGAGAAGCTAAGATTTCACTGGTTTTTAAAAACTTGCTTAGGTCACGTGTTACTTGAATTTCGGGATATGGAAACTCCACCCAAGAGTTAGTTTAGTTACGTCATAATTAACAGCAAACTCCAGATTTGGTGATTTCTCGTGCCAAATCAATCATACCACTGACGGGAAGTATACGGATCAAATGTGCTGTTTGCCACTAGATTCAACCTTTTTTCTTCTTTGTTGTGGGGAAAATATTAAAATTAATAGTATTTTTCTCTTATTTTGTAAGCAGTCGCGTCCCAGCGACATTTCTTCGCGTGCCAGTCTGACAGGCTTGCGATGTATTTGCTATCAACAGTATAGTAAAGTGAACTCTAGACCCGCGCCTCTGCCCTTGAAATACATAATCCGCCACTGTCCGCGACGTGCACATTTTCCGATATTTTAAATAGAACATAGTATATCTATGAGGCAGCGTTTTCCACAGGAAGGTCCAACAGCAGGGCCAGCGCAAATCACATATCATATAACTTCGAAACTAGTTCATAATTTACAATCCTTGGGTATTCAGTTTCGAAGGAAATGAAACGAGTTAAAGCAGATACTTGTTGATTCGGCTTTAATAGTAGTATTTTAGCTCGATGTTCATAACTGTGAAAGATTTGCACAAGGCAGATGTTGTGGGTTTGGGAAATCTTATCTGAATAGAATCAATTTCCTATTAAAATCAAGTGTTCACTTAAAAAAAGTGAAAGTCGTTTGATTTACCAAGTTCATTGGTGGTACCGAGTTATTAATGACCCCCTCCCCTCCCCACCTTTTGAAGTAGGTTCATGCTGCTTCTGAGTTTGCCATAGGCTATTTCCTTCTATTTGGAAACTGATGATTTTTATTTCATTTTTAAAGAAAATTTCATACGATTAATTTTTTGCCTTATTAGCTATAAAATAATATACTTTTTCTCAAATTATATACTATAAGTTTTGTGGAAAATGAACAATGACGAACTGGGTCCTTTTCCTCTCGGGCTTTCCTTACTGCAGAGGTAATCAGTACGCCACTGCTGTCATATGATATGCGAATACAAAAACAACAGGATTAAATGCCGGGGAGGGGTTGCCAGATGACTTCAAAATGGCTATTCCCCTTCCTTATTGCCGTACTTTTGCTTACTTTCCATAAAGAAATTAACCCTGCACCCCCATTATAGCGGTTATGGGGGCGTTCAAGTATTACGTAAGCAATATTTTGGCCGTTTTCTACACCTCCTTCCTCTGGTAAGCGAAAATTAAAAATAAGCACAGAATCCCCCCCCCCTCCCCGCAAAGATGCTTACGTAATATTTAACATATACATTTTTTATGAAGTTACCAGCTTCAGAAAAAAGATTGGTATTTCCGTTGGCTTCCTTTTCTAATATTTGGCGATGAAACAACCTTTACTAGGTTGCCATACTTCGGAATTCCAATGACGTATTTGGAAACGCAACTAAATTTTCAGGTTTGAAGTTAACCAATCAGATTCTCTTGTGCTTAGCCATGCCTCTCCAAGAATTTCTTTGGTTTGCTTTTCTAATCATGTGCGTGTCTGGCGCGTGATTCGTTCATCTTTGGCCTTAATTATCTTATTAAATATTGATTTTAAGCAAAAATTACACTGGACATTTTTTATTCCTCTTTTTCACAAGGAATCGTGTAGTGAACTTTTTCCGCCATTTTGTATACACCCTGTATATAAAATAAGCCTATATACATATCTTTTTAGATGTCCAATATCTGTCATTTGTACTGGTTTCTCTATTAAGGTTTGATTACACTAAAAAACAAATATAATTTATTTTTGCCGAAAACATTGAAGAAACTCCTGATAAAATACAATAATTATAGTTGGTCATTTGGGTTAAGCCGGATTCTAGGCTTAAATGAGGCTTTAAATAATTAAACACATTTTGATCATTTGGGGTTCTTTTGTACATTGTAGTAAAATGGCAATTTGGTGTACCTAAGTGCTACATGTTAGTTGACATAATAGACATTACTCATCTTGGGGGGGGGGGAAGCCCATCTTATTATTACAATCTACTTTCACGGTGAATGTTACTTTCAGCTTTAATGGTGAATTAAAATTCTAAAGGCTGATATTTGCGCATATATTAAAGAGTGTATATTCGCAAAACTAAGTTCGTTTTACACTTTAGGCAATAGGCTTTAATTAAAATTGAATATAATTGAGTAATTTTTTCTCCCGTATTTCGTGAAAAATTACGCGATAATGCTTTGGCTTTTTTAATTTTAGCATTTCCTTAAAAGTGATGGTTTGAAACTGATCGACGTTATCATTACGAAAATAAAAGACCTGCGTTTTCCGCTAAAACTTATGAGTAAATTTTTATCTCACGCAAGTGCAATTATTAACCGTTTCAGTCACTTTCAGTAGAAAGGAAAGAACGTATTTTAACTATGGTGTTAGCATTTGTGAAATATTTTAAAACACCCATCTGTGTCATTATTTCTAGTCACTTTCTCGGTGATAATAAACATCTTACTTATTATGAAATGTACATACATCTCAGTAATGATTATCTTTGTTCAGCGAATGCTAGAAATGAGGATTATCAAACTCGTAATAACCAATTACTTTTTTAAACAAAACTCTAATTAACTGTGCGTTAAATATTATTTGCTCGTTAATTATAGTTTTCTCATTAGCAGAAGACATGTTTATTAAATTAATGTCCAATTGGTCATTCCCAATGTGGAATAATGTTTATATGAGTGTCGGGAATGCAAAATACAATGTTATTAAGAATTGTCACTTCCTTTTCCTCGGCGAATTTAGTCTGTCAGAAAAAGGAATTGTGGTTGAAGCAAAATTTAAGAAAGTTTGAAGTCAATTTGCATGTTTAAGACTTGCATAATGTTTTGCTTTAATTGGTGAAATCTCTTCTCCTTATACCTTTTAATAAAGATAGACGTAGGAAAAGGACAAGGAGTAACTGACCACATTAGCCTAGTTATCAAGCCGTTGGACAGTAACTTACATGGCTCTGGTTCGATATCAGCTGTTACGAAGGATTTCTTTTCGACTTTTGGAAGATAAGACTTGCTGTTCTTACGCTATAAAGATTCAAGGAACAATTTTTAAGATACAAAACGAACTCTTGGACGCTTTGAAATAGACCTATAGCTATAAAAATATACGACCTATATAAGGGATTTTAGTTTGAGACCTAAACGTTTATGAAATCCTCCCTTTTGGAATATTGAACTACTAATTTATAAAAATGTACATCTTCCTCTTCTATAAATTAGTGTTGACTATTGATGCATTATAATTCTTTTAATATTAAGCATATCCTGAAATATTTCTGCAATCAGTTTCACGTATTCTATTTGCTTAATTATTGTGAATATCTTTACTGACGGGGGCATAAAGTTTGAGTTTTCAAAATTAATTGGGCAGGGGGACAAGCACGTACTATATACACCCGCTTGCAAAAGGCGCCTCCTTAAGAACATGGCTTGAACAGGGGGAAAAAGTTTAAAATATTTCGTTAGAATAAATAGACTGAGTTGTTTTATTTTATTTATAGAAGCAGATATTGGTGAGAAAACAAATTCTGTATTAAAGATATTGAGAATATACACCCAATACAAACAGCCACTTTATGTTTTACATAGGCATATCCAATATGACAATGTTTCTACAATGATTTCTCTGTGTTTGAATGCAGTAGAACGACTCTTTTGGCATTCTCGAAAGCCTATGGTACAATGGGGGGATGATTCATTTCATTATTGCAAGAAAATATGAGGATGGTGTCTCAAAGTATGAATAAACAGGGTGAGTTTAATACACCGCATTTTTGAAATCCTTATGTTATTATCAGCCTATTTGCAAATCAATGTTGGGTCGAAAAATGGAATTTTATATGTTTTTTTTGTTTAATTTTTCGAGCGGACCATGTTTGTTGATTCAGCCAATCATGGGTTAGGGGAGGCCAACCTTCTTTTCAAGATTACACGCCCACTTGGCGAGATATTCGACTTGTTGAGCCAAATTAGTATAAGATTTATTACGGCAGTATTTCGTTCCAAGAAAATAAGTTTAATTATTGGTTTTATGACTATTCAACACAGAATAGACTGAACGGAATGATTTCATATTTTGGCTAGAAACTGATTACGCATATAATAAATTGGGTAGAAGTGAATTGTAATCTATAGCATTCGCCAAGAAAGCTCGCCAAACTCTTAAATGCAATTTTCGAAAGTAAACAAACTAGTTTGGCTGAAATTATTTCACGAAAACATTCACGTGCGGAATTCGAAATAAAAATGAATGTCTCTCTTATGCACGAATTGAATTGCAACTTGCAATGTGATTATAAAAATTAAAGTAAATTGTTTTCTGATGTGACTTTCAGAAATAAAACAAAAATAATATAGAACTTCAATTTAACAAATAGAGAAAAAAATAACTTTACAGCTACTTCAAAATCTAATATGTTTAAATTTAACAAGTTAACGCTAGCTCTGTATTACTGGACGTATTCTAAACTTTTCGAATGCCTTCCGGCATTCGCCTTTCACATTTTTCGACCAACTAGCTACCTCGCCACGTATTGCCAAAAGGGTTGCAATTGGCGCTATTTTAACTACCTTTTAATATTTAATTTCTCGATTTCTAGTGGGAGGGCATAGCTGCTAATTTTCATACATTAAGGATTTTAATGTGTCTACATTAAGCTCAATTAAATTCGTTAGATTCGGCATGTGAGCTCCGAGGGTGGGGGAGGGGTTACTTGTGAGTTTTCCTGACTTTCTCAGTCTGTAATGTAAATACGAGCCAATCTCCTAAAAATTCCTCCAATGAGGCAATCCTCTCT
This sequence comes from Dysdera silvatica, assembly GCA_006491805.2. Taxonomy (NCBI): domain Eukaryota; kingdom Metazoa; phylum Arthropoda; class Arachnida; order Araneae; family Dysderidae; genus Dysdera; species Dysdera silvatica. The sequence continues at coordinate 79,964,598 of QLNU02015360.1, forward strand.
ATCTCTCCAAGGGAGGCCGGCCGGTGCCTACACGCTTCTCCCCACTTCCCAAGTCCTGTAATAACTTGAGAAAAGCAACAAAAATTGAATATTATATTCAAATTTAGCCTTCTTATAAAGACCGAAGTATAGGAGGGGGCAACATAGGGTGAAGTCCAGGCCCCCACCACACGTAGTTAATAGGCAACGTATTTTTGTACGAGAAAAAGAGGAATCTTGACTTTGTGCCAGTGGAACTCGTAACGTGTCTTATGTTCAGTGTATCTATTGGATAAAGTGAAAGAAAATACAATGTTTCAGTAACGTACGCAAACATTTTATAAGGGGTTATGGGTGTACTAAGAGGTGGGGAGAGTTTCGGCAATCAAAATTTAATTGTATACAGGAAAACAAAAGGTCAGTGGGGTTATGACCCCACCAACCCCTGCTCCCGGTGCTATTACAAATAGTTTTTATGTTACAACTACCAAATATTCAGGGCCGGACATTAGCTGAAGCCATTCCTCTCTCCCAGTTACTCGTTAGCGCTTATTTGTGGAACTAGTCCAATCAGTGAACAAATGGCTATTTCAAAAATGTTTCTTACGTGTGGTGGTTTAAACTCACCCTGTATATGCAATATATATGGCACACACACAAGGTTAACAAAGGTATATGTTTAAATCGAATTCCACACAAATGCCGTTTGTTGTTAGCTGGTACGACGTTTTAACAATTGGTTCGGCAGGAAGACTTCCCGTCTTTGTCATAAATCCTTCCAGACTGATTCGTTGCCAATAAATCAGAACCATCAGACATATAAATCAGCTTAGTAGGCTTTTCTGACGAATGTAGGACGTTTTCCTGCCAAAACTATTACAAAAACGTCGTGATAACTGACAATAGTCTGCGGCTGTGTGAATTTCGATTCACATATATTGTTTCTCAGTGCACCACTGATCTATTCTTAAGATATATAGTATTCCCCTTCCTTCATAAGAAATTTTCTAGATCCTCAGTATTTTCTATATCTATATTTTTATTTTCTATATTTTTCTATTTCTTCTGTCGATCTTTGTTTTCTGCAAGTGTTTTTAAACTGTCGCGTACTTTGCTAGCAGAATGAAATATCATCCTTTTTTTTTTCTTTTGAATAAGACCTACTGATACCTTTATTATATAATGCATGTGTCAAAATTGGCATATCTTTCAAATTGGCGTTTTTAAATGTAAGAATAAGTGTGACCTCCGCCCACATTATAGAGAGAGATTGTGTGGGTTAAATTCAAATCAAATCAAATCAATTTATTTCTGTACCGGGATATACAAATATTCTGTAAATATCATCTACATCAATCTTTTACAATTTTTTCGATTTTAGTTAATATATTCTTCCAGAGGAGGATACAAAAAAATATATATGTGTGTGTATATGACAAATGATGATGTTTTTCCTATCCTTACTTTCCATGTGTCATGATTAATTTTTCCGTGACTGTGCAATGAGGAAAAAGATAATTATTATAACCATCTGACTAGTCCTCAATACCATTTGCCGTTTCATTCACCGCTCGCTTAAAGAACTTACTATAAAAATAACTTATTATTTTTCTCCTTTTACTCCTTGTACTTTCCAATAATCACATATATTACCTTACTGTAGAAAACAATGCTAAACGTAATATAAAATCTAAGTAACAAAAAGTAAGCCAATAAATCGCATGCAAATTCAGGTATACATATATCACTTCCTAACAAAATACAACTCATAATAAACGAAGTCAATTCAAACACAAACAGAACAAAAATTAGATTATAATCAACAAACCAGCTTTTACTTTTATTTTAAAAAGCATGAAATGAAAAACAAGATGACAAGGAAACTGATAATTTGTTCCATAATTCTGCTCCAACTACATTAAAGTTTCTTGCCAAATAGTTATTTCGTACAAATCTTTTTGTTAATTTATTTTTATCTCTGTTTTATTGATGTGAAAGACAATTTAAAGTTATTAAGTCATTATTTGTATCTTTTTTGAGTCTGTCGTAGTAGAGGAGCAAAATTTTGAATTTAGCAATATTGTTAAATAATAACATGTTGTAATGTGTATTATGGTCCAATTCCTGTTTTACCTTTAATGTTCTTAACAACTTAAAAAATCTGATTTGTATTTTCTTAATTTTTGATATGTTTCCGGCTATGGTCATTCCCCATACTGCACTAAAATAGTTCAAATATGAGTGTACGAGGGCATAATATATACAAATTAATACTTTAATTGGGACCAGAAAGAACACTCTATGAATTACGCCCAAATTTCTACTTATTTTATTACAGATAGTTTTAATTTCTGTGTTTTAAGTTCTGTGAAAGACTACTTTGCATAATCACCCCAAGGAATTTACACTTATCTGCTAATTCTATGTTTTTACCGGCTATTCGTATTTCAAAATTATCAACTTTTATTTTACGGTAACTACAAAATATCACCTTTGTTTTGCTGACAGTAAGACTCAAATTATTCGCACATACCTGTAGTCATTCACGAAACCTTTCCATTTTTCATTTACTTTATGTTGAAGTGATGTTAAATATTGTTCATGGAAAGTAATGCTGTATCGTTAACAAACTGTATGACTTCAACTGAAGTGTCTACATTATTTAAGTCGTTTACGTATAGTAAAAATAAAAGAGGTCCCAAGATCGATCCCTGTGGTATTACGATCTGTGATAAAAGTATATTTGATTTTGTTTTCCCAATTTGTACATACTGCTATCTTTCATAAAAATAACTTTTCATTAAATTATTAATTTTACCTCTGAACCCATAATGCTCTAATTTTTGCAATAATATATTTTTATTCATAGTATCAAGTGCCTTTTATAAGTCGCATAAAATTCCAAAAACTTTCTTGTTTATATTTAATGTGTCCTGTATGAAATTCATCTTTTTCATTAAAGTTAATTCTGTGCAATTCCCTTCCTGTACCCATACTGTGCATTATTTAGTATTTGGTAACGTTCAATAAACTCTGTTAGTCTCTTATGTATTAATTTTTCAAAAACCTTGGAAAACACATTTAGTATCGAGATTGGTCTATAGTTATTTATGTCCTCTTTGAAACCGGACTTAAAAACTGTTATTATTTTTGAAATTTTCATACCCAGTGGTATATCCTCATTATCGATGCATTTGTTCATAATTAATGCAAGAGGTTCTCCCAAAAACCTTGAAACAAATTTTATAGACTTGGGCGATAATCCATCCTCTCCTGGTCCATTTTTTACATCCAATAAATTTAATTCTTTGATTATTTCTTGACTGTATGTTGGTCTTAAATATAATGTATTACTAATTCCCTGTGGCAAAAAATCTTTAAAGTCAACCTGCAATTTAGGTATTGAATTAATATGTATTTGGGGAATCTGAATAAAGTGTTTGCCAAACTTATTTACTCTTTGTATCAATTGATCTATTTTTACATTATTAATATTCAGTACAATTTCAGAATTATTTTCCTTTTAACTCCCCCTTTCCTATCACATTCCTGATGTTTTCCATATTTTATCCATATTTGCATTTTCAAAACTATTATAATAATATCTCTTTTTTTTTGCCAATCTTATTTCTTCGTTAACTTTATTTCTAAGCAATTTAACTTGCTTCCAATCTTCTATTTTTTGCTCGTTATAAAATCTTCAAATCCTTTATTTTTTACTTTAAATAATTTTACTATATCTCTCGTCATGCAATTTTTTCTACATTTTTTAAATTTTTTCCTCGTGACATAAGGAAAGCACTTATTTTAATATAACTTATTATTATATAACTTTGTAATTTATGAAAAAAAAATCGTACAGTGTATTTATATTCATTATATTAAAATCCAAAAAAGTCCAATTTATTTCTGAAATCTCCTATAGAAAATTCTGTAAATTAGCCTCTTTATAATTTCTAAACTTCATTTCCTCTTTCTTTTTCTCCTTCTTCCTAAACATTTTTTTGCAGCGCACAAATATTGGTAAATGAGCTGCTAATTCAAATCGTAAAATTCCCGAAAATTATTCCTACGAATTTGTTATGCATAGATCTAGTAAGCTTCTTAAATTCTCTGTAATACGCGTTGGTGAATTTATAATGTTGCAAAGTCCCAAGTTTGTGTATGTATTAATAAAATTTGTACTTGTATTGTTATCCTTCAATAAGTCTATATTAAATTCCCCCAGTAAAAACAATTTTCTCATTTTTGTCCCTACAATAAATCAGGCATTGCTGTAAATATATAAAAAAATTTACCAACATCCCCTTTGGGTGGTCTATATATTGTACCGTTTAGTTTCGAGCTATCTTCAATAAAGATCGACTCATAATCAGCAAAAGTTTCTGTTAAATAATTATTTAGATCAAAGTTTCTAATCCCAATATTTACAAAAATCGCCACACCACCACCCTTACTATTATTTTGTTTATTGTTGAAATATCCCATGTAGTTAACAATATTACATATCATTTTCTAACCGTATCTCCGTAAAACGCAAAATATCAATTTCATGTTTAATATCAACGTGCAATAAACTTTCAATCAAGTCATGTTTTCCTCGTATACTTCTTGTATTAATATGTACAATTGTAAAATTTCCCAAATCATTGCTCAATAAATCATTGGAGGCCTGTATAGAAACATAATCTCCTTGATATGAATCAATTTCAAACATAAGTAAATAAATACAAAAAAGAACCACAGCGATATAATAAAGTCTCTTATTTATACCAGGCCTGTATCACCAAAACAATGTAGGTCATATTCCCTTTCAATTTTGAACACCCTAGTCATGTCATTCTTTCTAGCCTTGATTTTTCCGTTTTTTGTTCATAAATATTTCCATTCTGCTTCCCTCTTACTGCTTAACGCTTTGTAAGACAAAAATTTTCTATATTAACATAAATGCTCGTTAGCGTAAATTGATTCTTCTCTATTTTCAAAGCCTATGTCTAATGTTTTGATTTTTTTCCTTCTTAACTTCTCTAACTATATTTCCCTCCTTATTTCTGTGTATTAATTTAAACAAAATAGCTTTGATACCTCTTTCACTACGAATGGGTACTCTTTGACAGCAGTCAATATCCTGTCTGTTCAATTGAAGATCCACACAATTTGCAATGTTCATTACAATTTCAGTGCAGTCCTCACTCGTTAATTTCGGTATACCTCTAATTTCTACATTATTGGATCTAAGATATTGCTGCTGTTCCACCAGTTCCATTTCCAATAATTTAGTTCTCTCTTTATAATCATTCACTTCCTGCCTTAATCCTTTGCTTTCTTTGCTTGTTTCATCCAGCCTTTGCTGCATAGTATCCAATGTAATTTTGATTTTCTCAAATTTGTTATTCATGAATTGTGCTGCCTCCGTCATTTTATCTATTTTAGCATTTGTTTCACTTCTGTTTTGTTCAACCCTATCTTCAATATTGGCCAATTTATTCAGGATTCTCTCCAGTGCTTTTCCCACTGTCTTATTAGTTTCCTCCTTTTCATCCATCCTTTCCTCCTGACCCTCGTTTATTTATTTTTCTTTCCCCATAGAACACATTCACACCTCCAAAATGTTCGCTCTTCCACTGATTTATTTTGTAAGCATTTCCCGTGGTGTCAGCGCACTTATGATATATTCCACCTTTTCATCCGTAACATGTGACATGATCGGCGCAGCCTGGTAACTTCTTTGAAATTTAGTATATTTAGTTATTTTTACAGAAGTGATCAATTTATATATGTAACAATTCTAATTCTATTACTTCTAAATGTAAAATAAACTGTTGTAAATTTCCATGTTCTATGTCTAATATAAAGCTCACTTGCAATATAGTATAACAATATCTTTAATCTCTTGTGATTTTCCCGTGCTTGAATTAACGAAAAGTCCCCAAAATTAGTGCCCTTATTTCGTAACAGTAACTCAGAAGTTATGGAGTATTTATACTCCCTAAAACTTGAGAAAATCTTCTTTACTGGCAATTTACCATCTCCAAAAGCACTATTTAATCCAAGAATTGCATACGTGTCTTGGCAACACTGTTCTTGTTTCATGCAAACAAGAAATTTCAAACGTCAATGTTTTCTTCAGTTTGTTGATAATTTGACCAAAACAAGAACCTATTTAAAGATCGTTGTTTATCAACTGATCTTAAATATTCACCCAATGATTTTACTTTCAATTTATTCCACGATAAGAGTAAATACGGCGTAAACAAAAATTGCATATACCTTCCAAGACGAGCCGTGTTGCCAGAAAATAGAGTAATTAATTAATTAGTAAGATTGTTTTTGTCTCCCTCTCATACATAATTTATGACGCAGAATAAAAAATGTTTTGACTCATAAAAACCATGGAAAAATGAAGTAATGCATCAAGTTGGGTTTGAACCAAATAACTTTGAGTTATATGGAAGATACCTCTTTGCTATTCTAAGTAAAATCCATCCATGGCTGGTTTCCGTGGTCAGAATATCAAAACAATAGCCCAATGACCACTAATTTGAGTCTAGCCTAGTGCATAGTCATTTTCTTTTCTGTGAGTCTTCTGAGTCTACAAGCCTCCAGTTTATTCTAGACTACGTGAGTGCGTCAAAATATATATTATCCACTTTTTCATTTACGGATACTGGGGAAGGCGGTGAAAATAATTACAGATCTACACACATACGCAGGTATTTCAATCGGTTTGTTAGAAATCTCTTAAACTTGAAAGTTCCGGTCAATAAGGTTTTTCCAGATTTCTTAAATTGAAGAAACGTCAAGAACCAACAAAACCAACGAGACACACATCCTCATTTGGCCCATTTTGAGATATTTAAAAACACGTTAATCCTAAATTTCATACGATTTTCAAACTAAATTAAATTAAAATAATAATCAAAGAAGCACGTACTCTTTCAAAAGTCATTAAATAAGCAATAATGAAATTTAATAAATAAGCTTATAATTAATGATATAAATTAGTTTAAACTTTACAAATTAAATTAGCTCAAATTTAATTAAATAAATAAGTTTAAAATTAATTATCTTAATTTATACTAAAATTAATTATCCTATAATAGTTTTAAACAATAAATACAAACTTTTTTGCTTGCATTTTAATCTCTCAAGGGCTCTAAAATGTTATAATGTGGGTGAATATGGATTAAAAATAGTCTATCCTTGAAACTGACGTCAACCCACATAGTCCAAAAAATTCTAATACACCAATCTCATTATATCCGATTTGCGTTGCACGAAATCGTGTTATGCCAGAAATCATTGTGCAATTACTAGGCCTCTTTCTCCGCTAATCTTGTTAGAAACCAAAGTGTATTTTCTCAGATTCAGTCATTTATAAAAGAAGAACTGTTTGCCAGAATTCGGTGGTTTATTTTCTAAGTCGCATTATTGATTACCACTCGCAAAAGAGGCAATGAATTCTCGGTATTTGCATATTTCGAGAACCAGTGGGACCCTGCCCTTTGTGATAAAAGAAGCTATGAAACTATTGAATTTCGATACATACTTCAGATCCGCGATATCTGTTTTATTAGAAAGTGAAGCGAAGTTTCCCCTCGTGTGATTTTTCAATAGCAAAACTGACTGCCTGGCCTTTCTTCAAGACGAATTTCCATTTTTTGACAATATGTGGAGAGGACAACACAGTGTTGGCCGTGTTTGACCAAATCTGTTCTTCAAATATGCAGCCGGAAAATGTAATTCGCAGACAAACAAACTTCGAGTTTCTAGATTCTATTTTGCGTTTCCAAATGTGCGAAGTTTGAATCAAACTCGTTGTTTCTGATGGTGGAGAGTGGAGAAAATTCGATAAATATGACAAAACGAGGTCAAGCTTTATAAAAATTAAGGATAATTTAAAGAAAAATCTGCAGCAGAGTAATTATTTTTGTAAAATAGACGGCATTTTCAGTCGATGGTCCCATTTTTTGCTTAGATTCTCATAGCAATGTCGAAAATGCCTCTGATTTCTCGGCGTAGCTATGCAGATATGTGCGCAAAAGATTTTAAAAGGCTGCTTGTAATTAATGAATGCATGCATAGGAGTTGAAACTTTCAACGGAGTGGTTTTTCCTCCCCTGACCTTACGAATCCAATCAGGGACGTAATGGGCGAAAGGACTGTAGCTGTTACAAAAATCAGAATCTCGGGTAACAGAAGAATCAAACTGGTGTAGCGGGGCTGCAGTGGTGACTCCTATGCCTAGGGTGATGTTATCTCGGGTCCACCTAGGCCTAAAGAGATTCGAATTCCACGGAAAACTGTAGATCCCAGACCAACTTGACATTTTACGACCTTGCGCCGTAAAACAATTAATCAAACCCTAGACCACTGAACAGTGAAATAACCCCTCAGTACTCTACGTCATCACTGAGGCTAATAGATTTTAATGTTGGTTTTAGGGCCTTACTGTTGTGCAGTGGTAACACGTTCGCCTAGGGTGCGGTGATCCCGAGTTCGACTCCCAACTGTTCCAGAAAAAGAACGTTTGCCAACTGACTGCTTACCAGTTCGGGGGTTGGTTCTCTAGGTCTTAAGAGGTTCGTATTCCTCGGAAAACTGTAGGTTCCGGCTCGGTATATCCTTTGCTGTTCTTATGCTGTAAAACTCTGTCCAAAATGGCCAAACTGTCCAAATGCTTTCCATACAACTCTATCCTGCACAATTCACTAACATATCATCGTAACCTGTTTTCTTATTTCATCCACCCATCTAGTTTGAGGACGTTTCCTAGGTTTTTTGACATCCAGTTAAGAAATGCAATTGTCCATCGTTGATCAGTTCTTCTTGCAATATGCCCAGCCCATCGCCATTTCAGCCCTTTTACTTTAACAATGATGTCCTCTACTCTAGTTTGCTCTCTCACCCAAGTGTTTCTTTTTCGATCTCTCCTAGTTATTCCAAGCATGCACCTCTCCATGCTCCTTTGCGTTGTCTGTAACTTTCGTATTGCTCCAACTGTTAGACTCCATGTCTCTGATCCATAAGAGAGGACTGGCAATACACACTGGTTGAAGACCTTTCTTTTTAGACACAAAGGCAATTTCCCCTTCAGGATAAAACTGTTTCTTCCAAATGCACTCCAGCCAAGTTTAATACGTCTGTTGAGTTCTTTCATAATGTTGCCATCCATTGAAATCAGCTGGCCAAGGTAAATATATGAATCAGCAATTTCTAGCTCAATGTTGTCAACTTGTATTTTTGTTTCCTCTACAAAATTATTGAACATGATCTTAGTTTTTTGTAGGTTCATCTTGAGTCCAACTTCTTTACTTCTAGTTGAGAGCTCTTGTACCATGTCTTGGAGTTCTAATGGGTCCGTTGAAAAAATAACAATGTCATCAGCAAACCGCAGATGATTTAAATATTCACCATTTATTTTTATTCCCTTGTTATTCCAATTTATCTGCTGAAAAATCATCTGTAAAGCTGAAGTAAAAAGTTTTGGAGAAATGGTATCTCCCTGCCTCACACCTTTACCAATTTTGATAGTTTTGGTATCTTTATGTAACCGAAATTTTGCACTTGCATTTTTATACACACGTTTCACCATGTCAATGTACACATCCTCGATGTCTGTTGATCTTAAAGAGTTGATGACTGCTGATGTTTTAATAGAGTCAAAGGCCTTCTCATAGTCAATAAATGCCACACACAATGGAAGTTCATATTCATGTGTTCTTTCAATTAATTCTCTTAATACTTGAATATGGTCCACTGTACTGAATCCACTTTGAAATCCAGCTTGTTCTCTTGGTTGAGCTGCATCTAATTTTTTCTGCAGGCGATGTGTTAGAACTTTTGTGAAGATTTTATAAATAGCATCTAACAAGCTAATTGGTCGGAAATATGTATATATATAGTGCAAAATAGCAAATGCATATGTAAGACGAATAGTGCATGTAAATTGATGAATAGTGCATTATTCTGTAATATTATTTGGATTTGTACATTCTGGTTTTTTTTGGCGCCTTTGAGTCTTGGGTATCTCGCTAAATACATCTGGCTTATCTGATTTACTTGTATTTTGCAACATACCTCCAGAAAAGGCGCCAAGCATGTAGTCCTGGAAAAGGCCCCTGACGACGGTTCTGGGGCTGCATGCTTATATTACGTCGTATGTATATGTGTGTGTATATATATATATATATATGTATGTCTATGTTTGAATATTGTATTTTCTATTAATCTTTTCTCTTACCTTAATCCTATCCAAATTTATTCATCTAATTCGCTCTGATTTTTTTTATATGCATTATTCGTCTTATATATGCATTTGCTATTTTTCACTATAACTTATCCATTATATAGCAGTGGCTCAATGAGCGCTAGACTTAGATAATTGCACAGTTATTTCTTCTTTATATTTTTCTTTATTATTCTTTTCTCCAATTCTAAATTTACTATATTTAAATCTCTCTCTCTCTCTATATATATATATATAAAACACCTGAAATTAAACTATGTAGAGCATTGCATGAGATAAAAAATTATTTAGGCAGTTTGGTGTTTTACCTTATTAAAATATTCATCATCGTTTAATTCTAACTTTCCTTCTAAATATATTTGTATTGTTAATACATACACATATATATATATATACTTTGTGTTATTTTCACTAGCAATACAGTAATTTAATAATAAGGAATTGAACGTGCTCTTGAATAATTTTTGTAGTCTCTTAGCACAGAAAATTTTATTTCCCGATGATCATATTCTCTGAAATAGCGCCCTCTGTTTTAATTCGAATAATCGTGGTTCTTCTGTATTCAATAATCGTTTTTTTATATACTCCATTTTAGAAATGAACAGTTATTAAAGAAAGTATATTTTAAATTAAACATAATGTATTAAGTTAAAAAGGAAAGCTAAAGCCGTATATCAACTTGTTACTGATAATCCTCGCATTTAAAAATATATGTTTATTCTATTATGATCTACAGTACAAGGCGATCATGTATAAAGAAGAAACAATAATCATAGTTCTTTTATGCAACACAAGAAATAGCAAGACTTTTGAACGTCCTATTATTTGTGGTGACATTCTGAACATTTCCGAAACGAAAGCATGTTATGGCTAATGTTTGCAAACACAGACAGGTTGGAACCTCATTAATGTATGGAGATTTTCAAATTAGTAGTGATTTAAAAGTATTATTAATTTTTGCCAAGGCTAATTACTAGTACATTAATTAGCTCGCATTCCATTCCTTGAATTATTAATCGTCTACGCAATTAAGGGCGGCAAAATATCGTTTATTACGATATAATGCGAGGATCCTCTTTTAAGTTTTACCGTAACTAAGTTTCTTCTTTTATGTTTAAAGCATAGATACTTTTCAATACGCTATTCAAATACTCATTACTTCGGCTTGATTGCGAAAACAAAATCTTACCATAGACGCGTCTACTTTCCTTACGTTTGCGTAGTGAGTGGTACACCTGTGACAGATAATTATATGCGGCATAATATGAAAGAAAATGACGAATTTAGAAAATCAAGATTTTGCAGGAGAAGAAGAAAAAGTTATGCCCTAAGGCAGTTTCTGATGGTCAAACACAGTTACATAGGACAAGAGCTATTAATCAATTCTTAAGGCATGTTAATGAAACTTTTCAATTAAAAATACGACATATTATCTAAAAATTTTGAGTTGTGTCACTTGCATCACCGAGGTGTGATATGTTCACATGTTAAAAGACTATGCTTCCCTAAATGAATGAATTAGTAAAATTGCTTTCATTGACTCTGGTCCATGATCCCAATAATAGAAGTGATATAATTCTTTTCGTCTAGTTATTGAAAGTTACAAGCTGTTTTAACTGATGACGTGTTCTCAAGAACCGGGAAGAAAATATTTACTCGTCTCATAGGGAATTTTATTCATACTTATTTAAATAAAATTGCCATGAATTTGGAGCTGAAAATGGAACGAGCCTTGTTACAATAAATAAATCTTGATTTATGAAGAATTACTAAAAGTCCCAATTCAGAGAATCAGCAACATTTGTGCAATCAATATATCTTATATGCCATTTAACTTTAAATGCAGGTTGATGTTGATTTATTTTTGAACGCGCTAAGTTTGCTGGAAGTGAATGCCATTTGCTTCGAGAAATCCCTGAGAAGAATGGTTTAACAAAGTAATTCTTAGAAAATGCTTCTAAGAAATAAATATGCAGAGTATAATGTAAAGCATTCATAATAAAATAAAATATTTTTCAATGCGGTTCACTAAATGTATCCAATTTTAATACAATCAGAGGGACTCGTGATGATCAGAATAGTTACTTATTTAATGTCGTGACAGCTGTTTCAGTAGCTTCTTGCTACTTTTTTCAAACAAAATATACATACAAACCAAACATTACTTGTCCGAGCATTACTTGTAAATCGTATAGTGGCAACCGTAAACAGCATTACCCGTCAACAGTTTGTTTGGTCTGTGTGTATATTTCGTTTGAAAAAAGTAACAAGAAATCTACTGAAACAGTTGTCACGACATTAAATTATGTAATTTCTAACAGTGACAGTATTGTGTTTTATTTATCTAATATTTTTGCGCAGTGTATCACATCAATCGCAAGTTATTTATTTGTTTGGCTTCTATCCAAGTTCAATTTCTCTACAAGCACTGTTTAGGTCGTGATGCACCATAACCCACCATTTTCAGAAGGATGCGAACTGATGGTGTCTAAAGAATTCCAGATTACAAATCGCTAAAAACAACGAGAAACCTCTTGTACCAGAGAAATTCAAACGCGAATTTTCGACGCGACAGAAAAAAGTGTTGCCCATGATCCTTCATGTAACTCTTTGCCTTTATTTTCAAAAAGTATGGAAAAGGAGAGGAAAAGAGATGAAGTAAATTTAAAAAGAGAAAGCAAAACCACAAACCAGAAATAAAAGTCAGAAGAAGGATGAGTACAAAAAATAAGAAATGATTACTTGAGGTATCTCGTGTTCTCTAACGCACTATCGCCATGATTATGCTGTCCCAAATGGTGGAATTTTCGTTTGTTTTCTCACGCTAGGGCGGTTAAGGGTGTATTATTCCAGAGCGTAGAGGTTTACGTGTGTTCGGAGCGCCTGCCGACTTGGAAACCGAAACCCGTAACAGGAATCAGTAGCCGAAACGGTAAAAGTTGGGTGTCATTTGAATTCAAATGCGGGCTACAGGTTAGAGAAGCACGTTACTACTACACTACTGCAAAGCCACAAAATGAGGTGAAATAAAATGAAACGAAATAAAAGTGAAACGCAATAAAAAGGTAATATTTAACTTCCCGTTTCGGAAGCTAATGTTTTCTTTATCAAGAAGCCTCCCCGCCCCCCCAAATTAAAAATGTCACGATTTTCCGTAAATATACACCATACCATTCAAATCAAACTTTATTTTAGATAAAATGTACATATTTTCGTACACAATAAACCAGTTAGGTAACAAGAGTTAAAGATTAACAGGTCTAAGTCCAGGCTAACCTAGGAAAAAATTAAATTGCCACAGTTATGTAAAAGAAAAATACAATTTAAATTCTGCGTGTTTACGTTCATTTCATTTTAAAATTACTTAGTCTTCGATCTTCTATCACATGGGAAAGGTATATTACTTAGAATGAATAATTATGTATCGGAGCTTTAATTACTAAAAATTTAATTGACATGAAATAGATGACGAATTAATTGAAAAGCCATGTTGCTTGAGTTTATTTTAGGTTCGCACGAATTAGCTTTCCCTCTCTCTCTCTGATATATTTCCACACTTTTCATTCACTTTCATCCTTTTGAAAGCGGATGTATGTTGTTCCTTGAAGAGATAGGGTGTAGATTTCATTACAGTGCACCTGACATCCTAAATTCACTTCATAATCGCGATACAACATTTCGGTGGACATTCGAAAGCCAGTTGTATGTATGTGGAAATGGCTATATCCTCATTTTCCTTGCGGGTAGTCGACAGTTAATTATGGTATAATATTCCAGTCCCACTTACATACGGAGAGCTACTCAGATGCAATTGATGCTGACATACTAGACGTACAAATGGATGCAGCCAGAGTGCTGAGTTTAAATGTAGTATGTGCACTGAAACAATGTGTTGACAATTTTCTGCAGTTTAAATCATTATACGCTAATGTACGTCATGACGAAATGCTTATATATATATATATATATATATTATTAATAAACCTTCATGTGATTGTTTCTCAACTAAGGTTTTGTTTTCTAATAGTACTGTTCCCTATTGCATATTTTACTCTGTATTCTATAGCGTCTTTTGATCCCTATCTCTTAATATGAGAGATACACCTGCTGTTGCGCTTTTTATTACTATGTACAAGATCTTCCTACTTGAAATGTGATCGGTAAAAGATGCTAAAACTTAATTTCGCGATTTAGTTGAACAGCAATGGCTTCATGTAATGGTACAACGTCGTAACTGTAAAACGTGAAACACTGACTTTGTATATATTTTTGGGTTCTCACGCTGAATAATGGACCACCTGGAAAAAGAGTAAAGATTTAACCTAATCTCTGAACAATAATAATTTCACACAATGAAGCTTATTGAGTATCGAACTCAACCTATTTAGAAGAAATATCATACTTGTAGTCGTGAGCTAACTGAAGCGTTAATGAAAGAAGTTCAGTACCACAGTGCTCATGCATTTCATCCGTATACGTCTAAAATACAACAATGACGATTGCATGCAAAATATAATGTTACTACTTATATAGTATATATACTATATTAATGCAGGTGGCATAAAGCTAAATGGAAAAAGTAAAATATGTGAGTTGTGGTAGATTTAAAATAAAATTTTAATAAATTAAATAACGTTTTAATTTCAATTCATATAGAAATACATAATTAATACAATAAATCAAATTTTTACGAACGCAGTTCTACATACAAAATCACAATGTAATAAAAGCATGTGGTCTTAAAACAGTCATCAGGGACCTTTTCTCCAAAACTTCTGTATATTCTTGGCGCCTTTTCTAAAGGGATGTCGCAAAATACACGCATATCGACAAACAAAATGTATCAGACGAGATGCCACATAAATAAAATATACAAAATTTATGGAACATGTTTTCATTGATCACGACACTTTGTAATGAAATCAAATTGAACTTTTCTGTTGTAAATGTTTTACGAACACCTAGATTAGTATTTCTCAACAGCCGGGCAGCGGCTCGCTACGGGACTCCTGGCACCAATTATACCGGCCCGTGAGAGATTCTCCGGGAATTTTTCATTTTAGTTTTCCAAGCATTTTTTATTTTAAGAATAAATACTTCACCCTGTAAATATTCTGGGGAGAATAGAGTAGCCGCGAATACATCGGAAAACTCAGACCCAGAACTCTCCTAAATAACATCTCTACAGCAACTGGCAATGCCCAAGCCGTGTATTTTTAAATGTGTGAGTATTCATGAGTGATCGAAAATTTTAAGAAATCGAAATCTTTTAGCATTCAAGAAAAGGTGTACCGTTCATTATAACCTGTCGTAAGAGTACCTGTAAACCGATTACAACGATGTGCTGCGCATCCACTCTTCTTAAAACTGAAGAAAATAACATATGTGTTGCAAATGCCAGTGGCCGGTCGATAAGGTAGTATACTAGAAAAGTGTGTATTAATAGAAGGAGTATACTGATACTATTTATGATTATGCCATAATTAATTATTCATATTTATAGTTTAATGTGCATTTTACGGCCGGCATTGCATCGTCCAGAACTGTTAGTTCTGGACAAACGCCATTGTTTATGTACAGTACTTAAGGTAGATGCTGTGACACCCAAGAATGCTGCAATCTCTTCAACTTTGTGGCCGTGTTCTCGGCCAAACACTATAGCCCCCTTTTGACAGTCGGCGATGTCTCGTTTGTAGCCCATTTATAACTTTACAAATGCACGATGCACACTGATTTCAAGATTTCACAACCCGTTCAACCTTTCTCTTTGACTGCTACCTCTATTAAGTTTGAATCCTCTAGGTAAACTGCAGACACATGCTCTTACAGTGCAGATTGTAAATGCTAATTTCGTAATATTTTGTCCGGGGTGTTTATTTGGTGTACACTTTCACAGAAAGTAACTTTACAAAGAGCGCATTATTAAAATAATACTTTTAAAGATTGATTTCGTGTCTGCATATTAATTTTTCAATTAAACTACAGTTTAAATTCAAACTTATTAGGTCTCTCGACAAAGGGCTTGCTTTAACTATGAGTAAACTGATAGCCGGAAGGATTGGGAGATAGCGTTTTAGATTTTAGACAGTGTATGTGCATTAAAACATGCGAAAATTAAAAATAAATCCCTTAATTCGAAATGCACGTAACGAAATAACGAATTAACGGAGGTTTATTGTACCTGTTATAAATTCCACCTTACTAACTTACTTTTAACTTTAAATTCCGTCACTTTTCTAAGCGTAGAAATCAGAGCGTAAATATCCGATTATTCGGTACGTAAATATCCGATTATTCGGTACGAAAATCGTAACGGTTAACGTGTTGCTTTTTTCATTGGTTTAAGAGCACCAGAAGTTTCTCAGGAGTTTGAAAGAGGCTTTTGTTGGAGATGGACGCGAAAGCTTTTAAAAGCTTTCAAGCCCAATCTTTTCGTGGCTGCCGCATGCATATATAAGGGGATTTCGACAAATCCTCGTCAAAACCTTTAAATATTGAATAGGAGGTTAAATGGACACATGGAATAGCTTGCAATACACATGCATTGATAATGATGTCAAATGTGTTGAAGATCATTTCAGTTAATTTCAATATTTCCCGGTTAGTTGTTTTTTTTCCTACTCAATGACAAGAAATTGATGAGCAAAAAATCGATTATGGAGGAAGGACTTGATATTTGAATTAGAGACGGTGAAAAAATACCTGAAAAAGACGTGATGTCTTTGAACATAACATTATACAATGTCATTTGAAATAGATTAAGATGATTGCTGGCGCTCATTTCTCTTGAAAATTTCAAGCTAGTGTGCTTACCAGGGACTTGAATTTACTCTAGAGCAATGGATTTGTGTCATTTTGACTCAAATTTCAGTGGGTCTCGAAGTTTTATTCGCATTAGCATGATATTGGCATAGTATTGAAGATCTGCTGACTCCACTAAAGCTTCAATCAATATACTGCACGATTCAAGATGGAAAAATGAACAAACGTTATACAAGTTTTTATTCAGCTTAACGTATGCGCGCGCGCAGGATTGAAAGGTAGGGGAGAAACGGGTAATGGTGGTAAGCTGATAATGGTGGTCAGTTCGATAATTACGAAAAGTCATGCAGAGCAGGAAAGGGAGTATGTGGTTGCAGCTTGCTATACGGCTCGGGGTGCTCAGTTATCGCCAATCATTCTAGAGCGACGGGCCTTGTTTTTTCGAGCTGCAAATGTTAAATTTCGACTCCAGAACATAAGAGGTGAGTACTAATTTTGCTGCTTTTTTTACAATTTAACTATTTTTAAATATTGATACACTATTAAGAAAAAGGCTTTTAGTAAATTAAAGTTAAGCACATTTGGTTCAAATAGTGGGTGTTCCCTTTTGTTCGATAAAGCGAATGCAGGTAATGATAGTCACCTGACCGCCATCACCTGCAATGTGCTTCCTTACTGAAGTACGCCTAGGCAATAGCATTGTTTATTTGAACAGTTTTACTTTTCAGATGCCAAAAACACAACTCAGAAAAACTAAGACGGCCATGTGAACTTCTGACACACTTGAACATCCAGCAAAGTGAGTCTGATAGGGAAAAAAACAGGTCAAATTTGCATAGAGAAAGTCAAGGGAAAGAGAAAGAGAAGACAGATGGTGAAAAAATTAAAAGAAGGCAAGTGTTGCAACATAAAAAGGAAACTTTCCAATTTTATAAATAATTCTGATGAATTTTGCGACAGTAACGAAAATGACAATATGGACAATCCTGGGAAAAAGTGCATCATTATCTCTGAGGAATTTGGACACAATGAAATGTGGTTCAGATGCATTCCATGTGGGCTATAGGCTCATTCAGAATACACTGGATAGAATTCACCCGATGGCTACACATGTGAAAATTTTTTCATTCTCTAGATTACCATTGCTCGCAACGTGACCACAATTATACACACATGTGGGTAATGGCGGTCAAACGTACCTTTTTTCAATTGCCAATAGTATCCAAACTATAATACCAATATATTCTATTTGTTACTTAACTATTAGTTTAATAGTTGAACGTTGAGAACAGTCCATTGTAATAAATATGTGATCTCAAATTATGGTTTTGTTACAACTATTCATTAAGTGACAGCCGTTACCCATTTCTCCCCTAAATTTGGTGTGACGATATGAAAACAAATTTGATTGAATGAAATAAAGCAACAATTTTTATCAACGTCTTTTAGGCGTAATAATATTAATGCGGATGTTATGATGTGGTTAGATGGTGAAACGTTCGCAAAGAAAAGGAATGTTTTTTGTGTTCGGTGGGGCACGATCCCACGACCTCCCACTTGCCGGGCAGATACTCTACCAACTGAGTTACGAACGACAAACATTCGATTCCTTAGGAACGTATTTAAAGACTATTTTCCGAAGGGATCGTAAGGGATCGAATGTTCGTTGTTCGTAACTCAATTGGTAGAGTACCCGCCCGGCAAATGAGAGGTCGTGGGATTGTGCCCTACCGAACGCAAAAACATTTCTTTTCTTTACGAACGTTTCACCATCTAACCACGCCATAACATCGGCGTTAATATTACTACGCCTAAAAAAGTTGATAAAAATTGTTGCTTTATTTAATCTGCGTAGTGTTCGACTTGTATAAATAAAAAATTTGATTGAATGGTTGGCTAGTTTGAATTAAAATAACCCGTATTAAGCAAGCTTTGTTATTCTGCATAAAGTGTTGTTATGGTATTTTCATTCGCTTGTTTCTATTTGTTAGTAATGGAGCACAACTTTTGTATTTGTGTATTTTCTATTTGTTGTATTAAAATGCGTCTTTAAATCCAAAGATTACGGGTAAGATGACAATCAGATTAAAATTAGAAAACTCTGGATAAAATTTAAATACTCTGAGATGTTATTAAAACACAATTACTGTAACGAACATGCTAGATATGTAAAATATTAAATAGATGCAGTCTGTAATATAAACACTGTAGGGATACTTACCGTCTATATTATATGACACAGAAGGCGCAACAAAGTTTTGTGGCACTAGAAGGGATATGAGAATTGTGGGAAACCCACATTATAATGGCATAAATTATATACTCCCATATCAATGACACGTTCTGCTGCACAATTTCTACGTCGATCCATTCCGAATGATGATACACCTTCACAACAGCAGCATGCAAGCGATTCACAAATTGCGTTGTTTAAGAAATATCACGGATCTTAGCCCAAAAGCAGATAATCATCCCTTGTTCTAACACCGTTGTAAAGCCCTCCTTTTATCTTCACGAAGACTTTCACGGCGTCTATTAATATACATTATAGAGTTTTTCTGGATATTCCGCCGCGTCTGTTTATTAAAAACACTTAAGGTTTCACTCCGTGTTATGCGGAACATCCTCAGAAATAATACCGACCAAGTTTCCCTCTGTAAAAATGCAAGACTTCCGCTTGGTTGCTCGGAAGAAACAGAGTCTGTCGAGTGTCTTAACGTTAAGTGTTTTTAATAAACAGACGCGGTGAATATCCCGCAAAGCTCTATAATGCACACTCCTTTTATCCATGACAAAAATGAGTGCTATGTTTACAGAATGCCTATAAATCATTTTATATACTCACCAAATCAGCTTATGATACATGCCTTATTTCATTGGCAAAATGCTGCTGACATTAAAAGTAGGCGATGATCATATTAATGTGAATTGACTGTGCATATTGTGTTTTTATATATATATATAGCCCTGCGGTGGCGCAGTGTGGTAACGCGTTCTCCTAGTGCGCCGCTAATCCGGGTTCGACTCCCAGCAGTGCAAAGAACGCTTACTCAGAGATCTCATAAAGATCGCACTGCTCACTGTAGTCCGGGGTTTGGTTCCCTAGGCCTTAAGAGGTTCGGATTCCTCGGAAAACAGTAGGTCCCGGCGCAGCATGACCACTGTAGTCTTTGAGCCGTAAAACCAAAAGGAAGCGTATATATATATATATATATATATATATAACAGTAAACTGCCTATGATACAGTAACGAATTAAAGACGTGCGACCGACGACGTCGCACTGAGCGGCCTCAAAACCAAGTGTTTTGGGGTGACAAAATGACCTATCAATCCCGAAGCGTAGACAAGGCCAAATCCAATTTGATCATCTCAGCGCTTGTTTTTAAACAAATTTTAATAAATCAAATTTATAATTTATAAGTTTTCTAAATGCAATGTGTAATTACGATTACTTCCACACGTTTTCTGAAACCAATAACAATAAATTCAGACTAATACGGAATGAAGACTGTATACTAATTCTTCGTACGATACAATATGACATTGCAAGTAAGAAATCAGGAAAGTGAAGACTACATCAAAACGGATGAAATTATTTGACTGTACAGACATATAAAGCTCATCTAAAAAAGGGCTTGTGGTTTAATTACATGTAATTCGTTTTAAGGAAATTTTAATTGTTATAGTGGCTTTCAATCTTGTAATAATATTCGGTATTTTTTGTAATAAGATACAGTATTTTTCGTAATAAGATACAGCATTTTTTGTAACAAGGTACCGTATTTTTTGTAAGTCACTTGTGTGGAAAGCATTTGGAGAGACCTTCATCCAGCAGTGGATAGATAATGGTTGAATATGATGATGATGATGATGATTTGTATAATATACCGCATTTTTGTAATTTATTTTTTGTAATATACAGATAATAGGATACACTATTTTTGTAAAAGGATACATTATTTTTTGTAATAAGACACATTAGCTTATTGAGGATATCCGTAAAAATAAAATAAAACCATGCCAAAAAAGGGACTATTTTAAAAATAAATAGTATTTAACCCGGGGGGGGTTGCCAAATATTGCCGTATAACCTGACCACGTGATCGCGCTGTATAACCTGATCGCAAAATCGCACCGTATGACCTGATCGCATAATCGCGCCGTATAACCTGAATCCGTCTCTGTCTAATGATGCACTTTTCGTTCCTAGAGTATATCCTTCATTATAGACAAATTTTACAGTCTAACATCATTTACTGTTTGTATGAATTATCAACCATCCTTTTCACATTCTTTACACTGGCGAAAAGAAAAGAATTTTGGAACGTGTAGCTAATTAATTATTTTTTGAAAGACAAAGCAAGGAAGCTTCGTAAAGCAATTTTGATAGCAAGCCGGGATCAACAATCAAAGCATCAATTTGCTGATCTATGCTAATTAAACGCCTCGGTAAACATTTTTCAACTTTGCTACTTATAGTAATTAATTGTTTACAATTTTGTAGCAGGTATAATTAATTACAATCTGCTAATTAGTATAGTATTTTATACTATTCTAATTCTTCAGTCATAGAATTTTCATTCCTAAACTTGATGGAAATTATTTTCCTTGGAAAACTATAAAGACGTGTAAGCTTATATACACAGTGCCGTAAAACTACTACATAGAACTACTTTAAGTTTCAGCATCAGTGTTTTAAATAATTTTTTTTTTTCCAAGCGTAGGTTTTTCAAGACGTAAATCAAATTATATGATATTTGAATAAAATGGCTTAATATGTTTGAAATATTTATTAATGTGCACATTATCTCCAATACTATCATTATCTTTAATTAGGAATTCATCACTGGTTGAAATTCGTTCGGTTAAACATCCAGTTAGATGAGAGGTTGGTTTCGCGGCCAACAATGCACCGCGTTTTTGTCGTAGATGTATAAGAACTTTGAAATGGTGCATAGATCGCAAATTCTATCTATGACGACGAGGAAATTAGTTTATTCTTTTTAGGATGCCTTTTTAAATTTGGTAGGTCTCACATAACTTTCGAGTATAATTCCAATGCCGACAGAAGCATTGGCGAGCGATGTGGGGCAAGATTTCCTCATACTCGCTCATTTGCAAGTAGAAAAACTTAGCCTCATGACAGCAATATTTGTATTCGCGCTTAGCTAGTGTTATAGAACCTACTTAAGTCGTCTGCGAAATATGATGTGCATTCTATCTTCTTCAGATCAGGTTAAACTTCTGAACAAATGAACATAAAACAATAGATTTAGCTTTAACGCTCTGAGGGCCCCTTGAAAAATATTGGTTTGGGTATTTTTTCGCGGGAATCGTCGGTGTATAACATGCAGAAACAAACAACATTTCCATATGCTTTTGGTTCCGTTTTTGTTAAGAATCAAACTACAAGTATTCAAAAATCATGAAAACAAATGATTAGTCGGTAAAGAAGAGGACCCGAATTGCAGCAGCGGGAAACAAATATTTACGCTTGCATACATAATTGTAAATTGTATTTGGTGATTTTCGTTGTATAGGCTGCCTGTATGTTATTAGTGTTAGATACTGCTATGTCGATTAGATACGTGGTCTTACCCGATTTATCGACAAGGGCTATGTCAGGAGGGTTATGTGGGACTGTCTTGTCGATTATGATTGCTTTATCAAAGTAAAGCTTGTGTATTTCGTTCTCAAGCACGGTCTCTGACTCATATTTGTAATATGGGCATTTCTCTGTCAGAAAGCCAGCATTCGCTGCCAATTTCTGGTGGACTATTTTCGCCACTTGATCGTGTCTATGTTTGTAGTCTGACTGCGCAAGGATCTTGCATCCTGCCATCACGTGTTGGATTGTCTCCGATGCCGCATGACAGTGTCTGCATTTGTCGCTTTCTATGTCTTTTCTCTGGATGAATTTCTGATTGTTCCTTGTTGCGATCACTTGGTCTTGGATGGCTAGCATGAATCCTTCTGTCTCTGGCTGGAGAGTGCCTTTGGCCAGCCAAGAATTTGATGCCTTTTTGTCAACGTGTGGTTGTTGCAGGTCATTGTAGTGCCTGCCATGTAATGGTTTTCCGGCCCAAGTTCTCAGTTTCTGTTCGTTGGCTGTTTCGAGGACACGCTCTTCGGTACTACACAGGTTTAGTGGCGTGTAATTTGCATCTGCTTGTATTATGGCTTGGATGAGTGGCGATCGGGGACTCTTCAACTGGAAGTATTGCCTCATGCTCTGGATCTGCTTGTCATGTAAGTCTTTGAGGTCCGCTTGTCCGCGTCCTCCTTCTTCCCGGGGTAGTGTTTGCCGTTCAATTGCCGTTGCAGGGTGTAGTTGTCCGGCTCTTCTCTGGATGGTTCTCATTTTCCGCTGGAGTTGTTCTAGTTCAGTGTTGGACCATTTGATGATCCCGAAGGAGTAGGTGAGCACTGGTACCGCATATGCGTTAATTGCTTGCGTGGTGTTCTTCCCGCTCAGTTTCGTCTTCACAATGCTTCTAAGTCTTTCTTGGAATGCTTGCGTGAGCTGGACTTTGACTTTCTTGTGCTCCTGCTGCCGTTTTTGCATTATCCCTAGGTATTTGTAGGTTTCGCCCTCGTCCAAGGTCTTCAGTAGTCTCCCGTCTTCGAGTTCGATGCCTGGTAAATCTTCTTTGCTATTCTTCTGTATTTTGCACTTATCGAGGCCGAATTCCATTCCTATGTCCTTGGAGAATGTCTCTGTTATACTGATGAGTTGTCGGAGTTGGGTGATTGTTGGCGCGTATAGCTTGATGTCATCTACGTACATGAGGTGGGAGACTTTATGTAGGTTTCTCTTGTCTTTCTTCAGCATGTATCCGTATTTACTTGTGTTCAGCATCCTTGACAAGGGGTTTAACGCCAAGCAGAACCACTGGGGGCTTAGTGCGTCTCCTTGAAAGATTCCGCGGCGGATGGGGATCTCGGCCGTTTCTATTTTACTGTCTGGCGTGTTTAGCTGTAACCGGGTTCTCCATTGTTTCATGCTGCTCTGTAGGAATCGGATGATTGAGGGATGCACTTTGTATATGCTGAGTATTTCAAGGAGCCACGAGTGCGGAACAGAGTCGAAAGCCTTCTTGTAGTCTATGTATGCGGTGTTGAGTTTTCGCTTTTGTTTTCTTGCTTGTTCCAGGATAACTGAGTCGATGGTAAGCTGCTCTTTACATCCCAGAGTCCCTTTCTGGCATCCCTTTTGTTCTTCCGTCATTAAGTTGTTGCTTTCGCTGTGCCGGCTTATTTTTTCAGAGATGCACCCTATAAGTATCCTGTATAGCCCTGTTTCCCAATGTGGGGCCCACGCCCCACAGGGGGCAATTTGTTTGTTAAGGGGGGACAATTCGAAAATGAACTCGTCCAGAATTTAAGTTAACCGTATGGCGACTTTCGGTCGCTACTCAAGCTGGGTAAATGTCTAGTATAGGTAATTTGAAATAAGCGTCCGTTAAAACTTTTGTAAAAATCTCGCTGATTTAAAAAAAAATATATATATATATTGTATAAATATAAGTGGTATATAAATAGAGAGAAGGACCTGCCAGTAATTACAACGGGATCCCGTGATCTACCTGTTACCGCTGCCGCAATTTAGAGACGAACCCGGAAGAAGCTACTCCTCGCGCCGATAACGCGTTCTCCGCTCCACTAAGGGGGAAAGAAAAGAGAAATACCGGCCTCCTCACACCCCAAAAAATCTCAGCTATCGATTTTTGAAAGCTGCTACAGGATTCAACTCACGAGTAGCGTGTGTAAAAGAGACTTCCTCCTCCACCCTCCTTAAATCCCGCCCAGACGCTAAATAAAAGTTTTCAGACGCAACATTACAGCGGGATGATCGACAGTGTCCAGATCCAGACATCGTAGCCTAACCGACGGAGATTCACTTGAAGCGGCTTTAGATTTAGTTTTTAATTGATCTTATCTTTATTTCTTTCAGCCCATAGTAAAATGAGTGGTGCAAGCAAAAAACAAATTCATCAATATTCGGAGGAACATTTAAAATTTGTTTTCATACTCGCTGTCCAGGATGAACGGTCACCATTTTATCTTTTATGCCGACAATGCTTGACCAACGAATCAATGAAACGAGGTTGTCTTGAGGGGCATTTGAAGGAGAAATATAGCACTCATATTAATTCAGATTTGAATTACTTGTCAAACTTTAAAGAAAAATTTTGAAAAAAGAGCAACGTTGAGGTCTCTATTTACTGCTCATACTGCAACTGTCGATCGTATTCTTGAAGGTAGTTACCAAATTTCCTTACTCATCGCTAAAACCGGGAAAAATCATATTATAGGAAAGAATTTAATCAAACCATTAATATCAGCATTTCTTAAAACGGTTCTGGAAAAAGATGACAAAGACTTGAAAGCTATGCCACTCAGTAACAATACTGTTAGCAGAAGACTAGACGAAATGAGAGAAGATATTGAAATAAACTTGTTGAAAAACTGAAAACAAAAAAATTCTCAATGCAGATGGATGAATCAACTTTGAGAGACAGTGAGGCCGTATTGATAACTTACGTAAGATATATTGATAAAGGGGATTTTGCTGAAGAAATGTTGTTCTGTAAATCATTGGAAAGCACCACTACCTCCAAAGATACATATAATAAGCTAAAAAATTACTTAGATGACAACAATATACCAATGAAAAATATAACATCTTGTGCATCAGATGGTGCTCCTAATATGATGGGCAAGAAAAATGGCTGCTTCAAATTGATGAAAAATGAGAATCCAGAAATACTTCTTGTGCATTGCGTTATTCATAGGGAAAACTTGGTAGCCAAAAATATTTCGCATGTTCTAAATGAAGTACTAAATTCAGTTATAAAGTGTATCAATGCTGTTAAAGCTAATGCCAAATGTGAGAGTCTCTTCAAGCTATTTTGTGAAACACAAAATGAAGACCATGTGACACTCTTACTTCACACTGAAGTAAGATGGCTCTCGATAGGGAACTGCTTGAAAAGATTTATGGAACAATTTGATACTCTTAATGATTTTTGAAGCGACAAACATGAAATGAAGTATCTATTAACGATCAATGGTAAAGCATTTGTGAGTTATTTAGCTGATATCTTTGAAAAACTAAATATATTAAATACCCAACTTCAAGGAACAAATAAAACTCTTGTCGATGCAAAAGCGAAGGTATTTGGTTTCATTACCTTTATTGAATTACGTCAGAAATACATTCACAACAAAAATTTTAAAAGGTTCATTGGCTCTAAAAATGTGAAGTGACTGATACCGCTATACTTGTTATTGTCGATCATCTAAAAATTCTATCGGCTGATTTAAAAGAAAGGTTTTCTGATTTGAAGCAAATTGATTTTCCAACTTGGATGATGCAGCTAATGTTTATGGATTTGTCCGATATTTCAAATACGCAGTATTAAGAAGCACTTACAGAAATGTAAGATGATGAGTCAGTTAAAACTCCATTTAATATAAAAGGATCGATGGCATGGCTTTGTGAGGAAACAGAAATCAAATATCCAAATTCAGCCTAATGTTCAAGAACACTATCGTTACCTTTTCCATCTTCATATTTAGCTGAATGTGGATTTAGTGCCGTAAATGATTCGCTGCTAATAAAAAGAAATCGGCTGGATATAACGGGGAGATTTGAGACTGAAGATAACTAAATTGGAACCTCACATAAAATCTCTTTGCAACATGCATCAAGCGCAAAGATCGCACTAAATGTAAGTAATAAATAATTACTGATAATTAAAATAATATAGAAAAATCTTTCATTAAAATTATTTCTATTGAATTTCCCTATATTATGTTTTAAAAATTTCCTTACTCTGTTTCCTCAACAATTTCCTAGTGATTTCTTTCTAAATTTTATCGTTTAAGTTTCTTCAGTGAACTCTACAGTTTCTTCAGTTCATTTTTTGAATATTAAAAATTATGTATATGTTACATAAAAGCATAGGCAGAAAGTTTATGAAGGAGGGGTTACAGAATTTTAACTCATATATTCCTATGTTAAATATACAAAATTTCATTGCGATGGGGGTTACAACCCCCAAAACCGCCCCCTGGCTACGCCTATGCATGGGGCGTCATAAGAATTTTATAAAGGCTTACGTAGGGCGTGGCACAAAAAAGGTTGGGAAACACTCTTATACAGGGTGTTCAGGCACGTAATGGGTCGGTATTTCGCTGGGTTACTGGTATCCTGGTCCTTCGGTAGGAGGTAAGTTATTCCCTTGCAGAGGAATTCAGGCATTTTGCTGGGGTCTTCAATTATCGCCGTAAGTTCCTTGGCTAATGGGCCATGGGCGCTGGTAAATTTCTTGTACCAGAAGTTGTGTATGCCGTCAATACCGGGTGCTTTCCAGTTGTGCGTACGTTGGATTACCTGCTGGAGTTCCTCTATCGTGATGCCCGTGTACTCCATCTCCTCTATTCCTCTCGTAGCCTCCATTTCTTGCTGAATCCAGGGGGCGCTTTTGTGCTGTACTTCATTGGACCATAGTGTCTTCCAGAAGGTCTCTATTTCTGCTGGCTTTGGGGCTTCGTACTTGTCTTTGTTCGCTGGGGTCTCTCGAAGCTTCCTGTAGAAGGCCTTCTGGTTTGTTCGGAATTGCTTGTTCTGTTGTTTTTTGTTGGTATAGTCTTTGTATCTTCGGAGATAGTCGCTCATTAGGAAATAAGTAAGTAAGAGGGTGGATTTAAAGAAATTAAAAGAAAATACCGAGGCATTCAAGTTGGAATTAAAAAATCGCTTTTCTGCACTGGAAGGACTTATTGATGAAAGTGATATCTCAGAAGCAAATGAAAACATTGTTAAGACAATAGTTGAAACTGCTGGGGAAATTGGTGGTGTAACCTGTAAAAAGCACAATAGCAAATTATCTGAGAAGACGAAACAGCTCATGAAAAGGCGAAGAGATATGAAGGTGGACAATCAAAATACCAGTTCCAGGATTGAGTACATAGAACTTTGTAAAACTCTGCGCAAAAGCATGAAAGAAGACATAAGAAAATTCAACTGTGAGCTAGTAAGGAAGGCCATTGAAAATAACAAGAGCCTTAGGGTTGTTAAAGGGAGTTTGTCTATTGGGAAGAAACACATCATTGCATTAAAAGGAGAGGATGGCACCGTAACAAGAAATAGGGAAGAAATACTTAGAAGAGTTGAAGAATTCTACAAAAATCTATACGAAAGTAACAGTGGATTAAACGAAGACATTGAAATAGTCGAAGGAACAGCTCCTAAAATCTTAAAAGAAGAAGTTTCATTTGCAATAAAAAGTATGAAGAAAGGAAGAGCCCCTGGTGATGATGGTATTACATTAGATATCCTAAAAGAAGCTGGAGAATATGTAGAAGACATACTTGCAAAATTCTTTACCAAATGTCTTAACAGCGGTAACATACCAAACCAATGGGATTCTGCAACAGTAATTCTTTTGCATAAAAAAGGTGATAAAGAGGATTTGAAAAATTACCGACCAATTAGCTTGTTACCTGCTATTTATAAAATCTTCACAAAAGTGCTAACACATCGCCTGCAGAAAAAATTAGATGCAGCTCAACCAAGAGAACAAGCTGGATTTCGAAGTGGATTCAGTACAGTGGACCATATTCAAGTATTAAGAGAATTAATTGAAAGAACACATGAATATGAACTTCCATTGTGTGTTGCATTTATTGACTATGAGAAGGCCTTTGACTCTATTAAAACATCAGCAGTCATCAACTCTTTAAGATCAACAGACATTGAGGATGTGTACATTGACATGGTGAAACGTGTGTATAAAAATGCAAGTGCAAAATTTCGGTTACATAAAGATACCAAAACTATCAAACTTGGCAAAGGGGTGAGGCAGGGAGATACCATTTCTCCAAAACTTTTTACTTCAGCTTTACAGATGATTTTTCAGCTGATAAATTGGAATAACAAGGGAATAAAAATAAATGGTGAATATTTAAATCATTTGCGGTTTGCTGATGACATTGTTATTTTTTCAACGAACCCATCAGAACTCCAAGACATGGTACAGGAGCTCTCAACTAGAAGTAAAGAAGTTGGACTCAAGATGAACCTACAAAAAACTAAGATCATGTTCAATAATTTCGTAGAGGAAACAAAAATACAAGTTGACAACATTGAGCTAGAAATTGCTGATTCATATATTTACCTTGGCCAGCTGATTTCAATGGATGGCAACATTATGAAAGAACTCAACAGACGTATTAAACTTGGCTGGAGTGCATTTGGAAGAAACAGTTTTATCCTGAAGGGGAAATTGCCTTTGTGTCTAAAAAGAAAGGTCTTCAACCAGTGTGTATTGCCAGTCCTCTCTTATGGATCAGAGACATGGAGTCTAACAGTTGGAGCAATACGAAAGTTACAGACAACGCAAAGGAGCATGGAGAGGTGCATGCTTGGAATAACTAGGAGAGATCGAAAAAGAAACACTTGGGTGAGAGAGCAAACTAGAGTAGAGGACATCATTGTTAAAGTAAAAGGGCTGAAATGGCGATGGGCTGGGCATATTGCAAGAAGAACTGATCAACGATGGACAACAGAAATTCTGAACTGGATTCCAAGAGACCACCGAAGACCTAGAAAACGTCCTCAAACTAGATGGGTGGATGAAATAAGAAAACAGGTTGGGGTGACGTGGAAGCGAATTGCTCAGGATAGACTTGTGTGGAAAGCATTTGGAGAGACCTTCATCCAGCAGTGGATAGATAATGGTTGAATATGATGATATATATATATATATATATATATATATATATGCAGACACTGTCATGCGGCATCGGAGACAATCCAACACGTGATGGCAGGATGCAAGATCCTTGCGCAGTCAGACTACAAACATAGACACGATCAAGTAGCGAAAATAGTCCACCAGAAATTGGCAGCGAATGCTGGCTTTCTGACAGAAAAATGCCCGTACTACAAATATGAGCCAGAGACCGTGCATGAGAACGAAACACACAAGCTTTACTGGGATAGAGCAATCATAACAGACAAGACAGTCCCACATAACCGTCCTGACATAACCCTCGTCGATAAATCGAATAAGACCACGTACTTAATCGACATAGCAGTACCCAACACCAATAACATACAGACAACCTACACAACGAAAATCACCAAGTACCAAGATCTCAGACATGAAGTACGAGATATATGGGGTATGGAAAAGATCTTCATCATCCCGTTAGTCATCTCAGCAACAGGGATAGTACCAAAAACGCTTGCGACGAATTTGGAGATACTCAACATTGACCCAAACACCTACATTGAAATACAAAAAGCCACAATCCTAAACACGTGTCACATTGTCAGGAAGTTTCTAGACATGGCACATTAAGAAGTGATGTAAAAAGAGGCTTGGGAACATGGCGCTCTGCCCGTCCCAAAGCCTGTTTCCGCCAAGAATGGGCGAGGAAAACTTTTTATTTATTTATTTTTTTATATACATATATATGTTGACTTTGTCACAAGGCCTCAATTCAAATCAAGCATTTGGAGAGACCTTCATCCAGCAGTGGATAGATAATGGTTGAATATGATGATATATATATATATATATATATATATGTTGACTTTGTCACAAGGCCTCCAGCTCTATTAAACTGTAAAATTGAATTTAGACTAATGAAAAATGAAGGCATTCCGCAGTGTGAAGCTAAATAATTGGGAAGGAGGAAAAGACGCTGAGCTGGTCTTAGATGGCATTAAAAGGATTTTTACGAGGCCATCAAGAAAGCATGGTATAATAGGTCGTCTGTTTTTTACTGCTGTTCTGATTTGTAAAGATTAGTAAAAAGCTGGCCGGGCAGAGACTGACCCCACGGAATGGGCAAAGCGGAGGGAACGATGTCAACAACGGGCGAATTCAGAAGCAGAAAGAATAATAAATGTAGGGGAAAAATAAGAGGTTTGCAGCTCTCTTCAATCCCAGAGTCATAATACGACAAACGCAATAATGTTGAAAAAAATTGTAAAGAGAGAGAGAGAGAGAGAGAGCTGATGGGAGAAAGAGACAAAGAAATAGAACGATACAAATATTGTCTCCGGAATGGCGAACGTATCTTCGAAATGCGATCAGACAACTGGCACGAATTTGACCAGATATGGGCATTTCGTTCGGAAAGCTAAAAAAATACCCCTCATAAAAGAAAATCCCAGAAACCGGATTCCTTACGGATATATTTAACGTTCCGGGGAAGAAATTAGTTAAAGATGTTGGCATGTTATTCCGCCTTCTATTTGTTAATTTTCCTTCCTGTGAAAAGACACCATCCACGGATAATTAATATTGTTGCAAATATTCTGTTTCAAAACAAGTATTTAAGTAGCTGCATAACTTAATTTCTTGTTCATAAGAAAACGCTTTCATTTCTCGTCCATTGTCTGAGAAATATTGTTTCCATTTTAATAAAATAGAGAATATAGATTTAGAAATTAATACGGGAATAGATGATGTTGCGCAAATTTAAAAATATAAACAAAAACATTCGACTTTTATGTAACCCCAGAAAATGAAAAATCTAGCATTAGTATTAAAAGGTAAAATCCAGCGAATTTATCTTTGCTTTCGTGTTATACTTAGATTCCAGTCTTACACAAAATACTTATTACATCCATTGAATTTTAAGAATATTTACGTCTAAGACATTACATTTTACTCTATAGTTACTTATGCGTTTCTCATAGATACTTCTTTTCTTTAGTTTTTCTAGTTTATTTAGATGAGGTTGCTGTTGTTTATGGGCTTTTACCAAAATTTCATGATTTTCAATCCAGTCTCTGTCATATAAGTTCTTTTCTCTTATTTCTACCTTCATCAGTTTTTTCTATTTCTTTGGTCTCCTTTTTCTACATTTTCCATCGATACACGCACGGTTATCTCTAGTTTTCTTGCATAATTTTACTTCCTTTTTATCACATCACTCTTGACTTTACCCTTTATCATTATAGTTTTAATTTTTTTTTCATGTTAAAACCGCACGTACGGTCTCACCTTGTTCGGCGCAGCATGACCCTTGCTGTCCTTGCGCCATAAAAATAAAACCTACCTTCACTTTACAATAGACACATCAAACTATCTGTACAGACTATTACCTATATCGTTTGCAGGTATGAGCTAAACAAGTTATTGCATGCTTTGAAATATATCTGTTACCATGTAAGCGAACCCAAAACTGAGATTTAACAAAATACAAAAAAAATGTAACTGAATTTAAGTCAAGATAGGCTTTTGTTACATAAGCAAGTTTTCCTATATTCCTTAATTTGAATTAGTAGACTTCTACGAATATATCCACAGAGACATGTGTGATATCGCCTTATCGCTCTTGCAATAAAAATTCTTTTATTATCCAAATAACGTAGGAATTGAATTTTTCTTTTTATCAAACCAGATAACGACGCGGGAAATATCAATATATAGAGAATGTTTAAGACTAACGTTAGGGAATACTATCCAATTATTGGAAAAATTATTTATGCTTAGTTCCGTAACGCTTCATCATCGTTTATATAGAAGATTTTTTCTTTATATCGGGAAGTTTCATATTTCCAATACTAGTTACAAATCATAGTTGAGGTTTTGTACAATGTCTCTTCTGCATTTTGCGAGTCTTTTCTAAAAATTGTCTTTTTATGTGCTAGTCATTTCAGTTCGCCTTGTTGAGACGAGTGGGGAAAGAATATGACATGATATGCCTGTCGCTTTATAATACACCACCAAAGTATTAGCGTCTACCAAAATTAAGGTAACTGAATTAAATCTTAAATAAAAGAAACCCTTATAATTGAAGAAAGTTTTTTAATGAAAAATCATATTTAACAAAAGAAATTTACATACAAAAGGTTAAACACTGGTAAAATAGCAATGAAAAAGATCACTCAAGCTTTCGGACGCATCAGCAGCAGTCCTTCATCAGGAGTAATGTAATTATTTAATATTTATTCATTATTACTCCTGATGAAGGACTGCTGCTGATGCCTCCGAAAGCTTGAGTGATCTTTTTCATTGCTATTTTACCAATGTTTAACCTTTTGTATGTAAATCTCTTTCTTCATACATTGTATCTTATTTCAATAACAAAAGAAATTTAAGGTTTTATACTTACTTTTTCCAACACCTATACCTTATGCGATGCTGACTTAAATTTATTGATTACTACTTTATAATGTAATACTACTTTCTTACTTTGTAACTACTTTTCATGTAAGTTTCACTTTAATATGAAAAGAAGGAACTTTATTCAAATTTCTTTCTTGCATTAAAAGTATTGTTCTTATTTCTATCTTAACTTTTATTTTCCATTTTAATCATTTTATTATTTCTTTGTAACAAATTTTATTATTTATATTAAAACAAATATTATTTCTATCATAACAACTTGTGTTATTTCTGTTTTAACAACTTTTATCATTCTTATATTAAAAATGAGTCATTCTAAAAATAGACATTAGCCTTCAGACCAAATACTTTACATTGTATGTCAATGTTTGAGGGTATAGTGAGCGCTTCTCTCTATAGGCTTCATAGGCTGTTGCCACAGAGACAAGCCTAGCAACTCAATTTTTATAATTACAATTTTAGCCAATAGCAACGATAGAAATTTCCTCGTTTTGTCAGTTCCTACAGAGTTAACACGCTTGCCTAGGACGCCGTTATCCCGGGTTGCTAAATAAAAACAACCATACGCTTACCCTTTAACTGCACACTGTTGTCCGAATGTTGGTGCCACAGACCAAAAGAGGTTCGGGTTCCTCGGAAAACTGCAGGTCCTGTCTCTGCATGACCCTTGCTGCCGTTGCGCCTTAAAACCTACTCAAACGAAAATGCACTGGACATAATTTAGGTTTTGACATTTGGCATCAATGTGTATAACTGCATACCGAATTCCAAAAAAGAACAGTCTTCGATTTACCATCGACCTTTTCACACGTATCATCAGAGGCTCCACGCAGAAGTCCCATAAAATCATTTAATGCTATATTCTAATTATTTCACCATTGGCGTTAACTCTTCCAACCCTCGAGTGTTTCAATAAATAACGTTTCTAAACTAGATGTCCCTTGTTGTCCTACCGCCGTAAAAATACATTTAACTAACCTTGCTTAGATTTATTCACCAAAACTTACCTCGATTTCGCAACTCCTCACGTCAAGTCAAACGTGCTACCAATTCTACGAGGCGGATGCGCGACATTGGTGAGAATAGAAATTTGTTCGGTATTACCCCTTACAACATTGGTCACCACGAACATCTGAAACAAAACCCTCCGAACTACGGCAATACTCCCAACACTTATATGCGGAGATTTTGAACTCCGAATAAGTCGACTCTCTGCTTCTTTATGCCAATATCTAGAGAGAAAACGTTCTCATCGAAGTAGAGACTTCAGTGTCTTTTGACTTAGAAAGAAACCCTTCTTGGTAAGTGATTCTGACGTCCTAATATTTTGAATTTACAAAAAAAATGGTGATCTAAGATGCAGCACCAAATAAAGTCAGTAAATTAATGAAGAATTTTCCCCTTAGCGGAATATTCCACTATAGTAAATAATACGTTTCTTCCTTAAAGTAACAGGGATTCCAACAAAATGGAAAACGACGTAAACGGCAACGTCGTCACAACGACAAAACTGCCCTCCAAATTTAAGTTGCATACTTTATGTTTTTCAGACGTTCAAGTTATAAAAGAGGTAATAAAAATAAGTAATAGACATTTAGACTACATCTACAATTTACAAAATTAGATCAAAATTTGAATAAAATAACCGAGAAACAAATTTTAAGATGGCTGTAGGTCAGGTTGATTATTGTAACGAACTTTTTGCAATAGGTGTGTCCAATATGTCATTTCAGACGTGGAAATAAATCACAACGGATCAGAATGTCCCAACTCGAAAGGAAAATCTATTACAAAAGAAAGTTTGGCAAGGAAAAACGGATGCTCTCTAACGACATTCAATATATTCGGGAGCATCGCCATGGAAACCCTGGATTACCATCGAAATAAAAAAAAATCTTTTTAATATTTTTTCTTTTTCTTTCCATTTCATTTTTTACGGTTTCTCGGTTTTATATAAAACCAGAAACTGCACCTTTAAAATAATCGGCGTCACTATTACTTGTACAGTTCTGATAAAGCGCAGCGTGGAATAAAATATAGTGAACGAACTTATGACCTACCCGCAGTTGGTGAAAAGTACCGACTATCTATGTATACTACTTTTCACTATTTTGTCGAAAATAGCTCGTTCTAAATAATGTAATAAATTTCAATTTATAGAGCTTGAAAGCATTTATAAATTATTTGTTTTGGTCTGCTTCCGAACATTTTTAATCGTGTAAAACAAAGAGTAATACCTGAACACAAAACCTAATTTTTGAAATATAAAATACCACTGGCCTCCTTCCATAATAACACAATTAACAGGAACAACTTTTCTAACAATTCCTTTTACCACTTTTAGTGTTTGAAAGTAGCATTTATTAAATACTGCAAGAGAACACTATTGATTGGAATAGGGCATTCAATTTTTCTCTATAATAAAATTATTTTTAAGAACACGCTCATAAACTACCACAACCCATTTACAAACTACATTAACACTTTACATTTATTCTTGCACGAACCGCACATCCTCTTCTTCAACATTTTAATTAACTCATAATAAAACCTAAAAATAAATGGGAAAGTCGGTTTGACGGACACTATGATTCGCCCTGTAACTTCTCCTTTTTTTGATGAACCTCACTGAGACGCTAAAAATTTCCGCGAGTGCTGTTTGCTTTTAATTCCAGTTTTTTCTCTGAAAGTAGTATAGGTGACGGCACGGCCCTTCTAGTAATACAATCTTCCACGATCCCGGAAATATGGCTCTGAAATTTAATTTAAAAGCAAAAATTACATTTTCGAGTGTGGTTGTGTTCATGATATGTTCACATAACAGAACGTAATATAAATTTGAGAAAAAAAAACAATTGTTATAATTTATTATATATAATGTTCATTTTAAGTTCCCTTTTATGTAAAAACATAGCTTATGGAATAAACTTCTTATTGCTATTATGTTTTGTAAGATACAAATTTTTTTTTGTCGGGTGGAATATCCAAAAACATATAAGTTATATTTTGACATTTTGATTCAAAATTTTGACTTAAATCAAAAGCGCAATCTTATAAAACGCACGTCCGCCTAAATATTCCACTCCACAGTTGCACCCAAATATTTCACCTCCCTAATTACGAGTAAAAAGTATGTTTACATTATAAATTTTAGAACACTGTACTATAGATATTTCATCACTGCGTGCTTTTTAATTATGTCGACATTTGCTGTGATTTTGGATATGTGCTGCAGGGGTATAGCTGAAGGGGACTATGTATGTTGTATTTTATACACGTTCTGTGTTCTCTGCTAGCTGTTTACATAATGTATCATCTGAATAACAACGTATTTCATAACCAGTTTCAAAACGTGTACAATAAATAAATGCAAATATCTGCGTTTTGGCTCTCCTGAAGAGCAAGCTAGAATATACTAGGTGATTAAAAATACATGTTATAACAATTACCTTCATTTGACAAAGGGAGCAGTTGGCTCCCGAAACGTCGTGTTTTTAAACCTTACGCCAGTGTCGAAATAACTGTTTGTTAAACAACTATCTTTATAACGGTTAGTCGTATAAAATAGCTTGGAAGAAAAGTATTCAAATATGTAAGAATGTTGAATATGCCATTTATTTTACAAAGGGGTTGTGTACTATCTTTATTCATCAAGGAGTTGTGTAGGTTATCTATTTTATAAAGCGTTTTGTATGGATCATTTATCGGAAAATGAGTTTTGTGTACGTTACCTATTTTATAACTATTTTTGTGTATGTTATTTATTTTTCAAAGGGTTGTCAATGCAGAAAAATACGAAATTTAACTTTCTATACGAACTCTGTATTAAAACATTTTCATATAAAATAACGCTCTATATCTAATAAGTTGAAAGAGAAGATTCAGGTTTCTTGGTGGAATATTCGTGGAGTTAGTTTAAAAGTTAAATTTCATCGCTTATACACATTTATTTAGGTTTGTGATCTTTTTTGTGGAAAAGTAATTGCTAGTTTTAGGGATCATTTCTGGCAAAAAATAATACTTCAAGATCCCATTTGTTATAAGAATAAAATTTAAGCACTTTTTATACCGTACAATAATATATTTCGAAACTTTGTTTTTGTGCTTTAACTTCATTTAGGTCGTTTTGGATTAAATTTAGCTATCTGACATTTCTAAAGCCACTTTTCGAACAGACTTTTATCGACTCCGACACATAAAATTAATTTCATTGCAGTTATTACATCATCGCATCTTTCGTGCTACTACGTCTTCAGCTGTAATTTTTCTATGTTTGCGTGAAATTCGAATTCATGTTCTGAAGTCAGTGAATAAGTTTTATAGTGAGAATGGCAAATTGCTTTAATGGTCATCATAAAATGGAAAACATGCTATAAAACACGCCAACTACGTGATGAAAGAGCGCCAGAGGCGTAAATAATGCATACGAACTAGTTTCAAATGACTCATAAATTCAGAATGTAATTAAAATGCTATATCTTTTTTTCAATTTGGAAATGTCCCCCGACACCTTTAATATTATATCTATAATTTTAAAGGTACGATATTTCAGCCAATATTTCACCATAATCAATCATCATGAAGTCTTTTCCTATTTGAATAATTTGAGGAAGGAAAATATTTTTTAAATGCAAATGTGTTTATTGAGGGCCCCGTGTAAAAATTTAAATTTTGTATTTTGATATATAGGAAACCCTCTTCAAAAAATTAATTTATCATAAATTGGGCACTTTTCCCCTTCCAAAGTACTTGTCTGCGACCAACTATTAAGAAAACATTTTTGTCACCGCTATTTTGAATCACCCTGTATAAATATTATTAAAATCATTAGTGTATGGAAATTTAAATAATTGTAACATTTGCATGATATATTAGTATTTATGTTTTAAATTCCCAGATTTTAGATCCTTACGCTATTTGGATAATGTGGTTTCAGCGGAAGAATTTTGTGTTTCATTGTTTTATTTTCATCTGTAAGCTTATATAATATATGTATTTGGATTAAAATCGCATATTAAAAATTAGTTAAACTGCATTACCATTATAAATGTTTCAGAGTACATAACATTAATTACTTATACTAAAAACGACGAGATATAAAATTAATGCCAATGAAATTCTTAATCTAAACAGAAGATCGCTGACATGTGTGGTCAAATTTGAATAAAATGAACCAAAATTATGATACCTGCCGTATTAACAGAACCTGTTATATTTTAATGATAAAGTATTCAAAGTACTTCATCAATTTTTGTACAAGATCAGATTTTTTTAACTTGGCTGTTTCAAAATAAAGTATTTACTTTCAATAACATAATAATTTCGTTTCTCATACATCTTAAGCATTTTATGCTGGTAACATCTGATGACACTTCCGCTGCAGGGTAAAAAAAATGTGGAAAATGCTTCCAGAAACAAAAATTTAATGAAAATTCATGACTTTAGAGCAGTGATCGCCAACTTGTCGATTGTTGCAATCGACTTTTCTATGTAAAAGGTATTCACAGCAATGCACGTCATAGAATTTATAAAGCATTTTCTAAATGAAAGAAACATAATAATAATTACTATTATGCAAAACAATTTGACGAATAAAAAAAAAAAAATTCTCACAGTTAGCATTTTTAAATATATTGATCTTAAAATATATTTAAAATGCTAACTCTGACAATATTTTTTATTCGAGAGTAACATTTAAATAAAAGGTTAACAAAGTTTCATATAGCCTTTGTGATGTCTATTTTAAAATATTTTTCATTTAAAAAAAAAATGCGATTACGAGGCTGCAGCCTGCCTGTTATCTGGACTTGTTCCAGTAAGGATGTAGTTGATAATGAATCCTTTATTTTCGTTAAAGTTTAATTTCTAGACACTAAATTTATACAAAGGCTTAGCCAACGACATATTTTTTAAGAAAAACTAAGTTTATTGTTCAGTTGTTGAGAAATAATGTAGTAGCAGTTTTATAATTTAGGTACGTGGTATTGCTGATGTCGTGTATCCATGTTGCGAAGTAACATTTCACACATTCTTCAGTTCCAATAAATGAAGATATTAGTCTTTGAAAGCAGACTGTATTTAATTAACTAATTATAAACATCAATGAGTACACTAGAAGTGGAGCCCTATAGCTCGCTCGTGTCTACGTACAGAATTGGAGCACCATGGCTCGCTGGTATCCATATACCGACTGCAATAGAGCACCATAGCTCACATAGTTGGAGCATCCTAGCTCGCTGGTATCCGTATACCCACTGCAACAGAGCACCATAGCTCGCTGGCATCCACATACCGATTGCAATAGAGCACCATAGCTCGCGTAGTTGGAGTATTCCTAGCTCGCTGGTATCCATATATCGACTACTCAGAACGAAGTTCCGTCAGCAGCCGGCGCGTTCCACGCCTTAGCAACCCGTAAACAAAATAAAAAGCAACAACATAAGAACTATTGCTGAAAACTGTTATAAATGAAACTACACAGAAAACAGTAACATTTCGTTAGCAACAAATAAATAACATAAAATGATGCGAGAAGTGTTGCCACCAAAATCTGCTATATACAAATTATGCGGGAAGTTGCAACACCTAGTATTTCCAAAAAAAGTGAATCAATAATAAATAATAATAGATCTTTAGGTTTCCCTTGAGATATATATTCTATAAAAAAAATCGACGCACCAAGAAGGGGTTGTCCGATTGCGATAAAAATTGGTGGATGTGAAGAACATACATAGAAAAAGAAAGTACATGGAAAAAGTTCTAGTGCATAGAAATAATTAAAATTTCAGAACAATTGAATGATTTATTGCAGAGTTTGACCGTTACAAAGGGAGGAAGTCAATAAGGCGTTGGTCCACCTCTGGCCTGGATGCAAGCTGTCACCCGGCGTGGCATAGACTGATAAAGATCCCGGATGGTGTCCTGCGGAATTTCTTGCCAAATTGTCTCCAACTGTCGGGCTAAATCGTCAACATTCCAACAAGGGATTTGAACACGAAACTTGGTAGTCCAAACGGGGTTATTAAAACCCGTCCAATGATAGAGATTTCTTAAAAGACGAATGAAAAATTACCATTTGTCTAAGGGAGAAAACACCTTTCTTCTTAATTTTAGAACAGTTGTCCTCATGTATAAAAATAAAGTTAAACATTTATAAGATGTATAAAATATTGCTTTATTTTTTGACGCTCAAAAAAAAAAAAGATATATTTTCCTTAAATTATTAGCGGGGGACTAAGTACTATGAAATCTTGAATTTCGGGTATCCTTCAAAATGGATTTAAACATGAAACATTCTTTTTAAAAATGTGAAAAAATATGAATTGCGTTCAGGACAATACGGTCCACTTAATACAATTTATGGCTTGGAAAACCGATGAAATTTGAAGAAAAAAAATGTGGCGTGTGTGTGCCCGGGGAGTAGAACCCAGGACCCGGTGGTCCAGATGGGGTTAAAGATGGCTGCAGTGCTAGAGATTTCTTAAAAGATGAATGAGAAATTAACTCTGGGCTCAAGGAAGATTATTTTGAGTGCATAGGCTGTAGAAGAATGTGCTTTAATTAATTAGTCTAACATAAAAGACAGAGGTTTGACGTCGAATTTCTTAAGACGGGAAAATAGATTTCAAATGTTATGAAGAAAGGCCCTTTTTTTCAGTATTGAAGGATAGTTTTCAAGGAGACGAACCAGGGATCTTGTTTGTTTGTTTGTTTGGCTTTTTTATGGCGCAAGAGCATCTGGGCTATACTGCGCCAAGAACCAGGGATCTGGTAGTCCGGAAGTTAAAGCTTGCTGAAATGTTAGATATTTCTTAAAAAGATGAATGCGCAGTTCTATTGGTTATCTATTCTCCCAACAAAGGGAGGTCATTTATAGTGCATAGGCTGTATAAAATTATGCTTTAATTTATGCTTTAATTTATGCAAATGACATAAAAGGCAGAGGTTTGAAGTGAACTTCCTTACGAGTGAAAAATGGATTTGAAACGTTATTAAGAACTACCCCTTTTTTTTCAAGATGTAAGATTATTGTCTTTCCGTTTAAAATTCTAGTTAAATGTTCACAATTATTGAAAAAAATTCTTTATTTTTTAACGTTGACTAATGAGAGGGAACTTTTTTCTCTAAATTATTAAAGAAGGATAAATAGTTGTCTTGAATTTCAGATACCCTTAAAAATGAATTTTAAATTGAAATGTCCTTCTTAAAAATGTGAAAAAATATGCATTGCATTCAGAAAAATACGATGTAGGCTTATTTAATGCAATTTACGGCTTGAAAAGCTGGTGAAATTTGAAAAAAAAAGTGAATATTGCGTACAAGGGGATTCAAACCTGGGCATTTGTGATC
>QLNU02015360.1:80006195-80023024 GCA_006491805.2 Dysdera silvatica
CTAATCCGGGTTCGACTCCCAACAGTGCAAAGAACGCTTACTCAGAGATCTCATAAAAGATCGTACTGCTCACTGTAGTCCAGAGTTTGGTTCCCTAGGCCATAAGAGGTTCGGATTCCTCGAAAAACAGTAGGTCCCGGCGCAGCATGACCACTATAGTCCTTGAGACATAAAACCACAAACAAAGCAAAGCAAAATGACGAAGACCAGTGACCCTCTTGTAACGATAGAGTGATTCTTTTAGTCAAAGGGCACGAAATCTTACGCATCGAGACATCTTATCACCATTGACAGTTTACTTTTACTTGACACATCAGTCGCCAGCGTTTGCATTCTGTGGGCTTCGCATATAGCCTAGCTGGCCTGAGTTACACACTACTGGGAATTTTAATGTCTTTAAACAGATTTTTATTATTCTATAGCCAATTATTTAGTGGACTACGTTGTTTCCGCACCATCGTTTCTTGAAGCTTGCAAATAGTTTTTCTTTTGAGTTCTCAGCAAATACAGATAATAATTCAGAAGTGAACTGAATTTTGCTTTTTACTACATGCCTTTCTGAAGAAAATAATCGGCTTTGCACGCAACATATTGAAACGATATCGACAAAAACCAACTGAATTTGCATCCATAAAAATTGCGTGTGTAAACACACTTTAATTTATATATTTCACGCTACTTAGAATATAAGTGCAATACTTCTATATCATTCATGGCACTCGTCTACATACATGGTTGCAAATTATTTACAATGCAGTGTCACTTAAAATTTAATTACTAATTTGGGATTTACGCCTATTTGGGGCTTTCATGGCTCGATAATCAGGTCGTTATTAGTAGTTGGAACGACGCCTCGTTTTACGGGGTTTCCAATAATACCAATGCTCATATATACAATGCTGTATTCGTTCGCACGACGATTTTAGCAACACGAACCTGTCGTGAATCAATTGAAGCTGTATTCGTATTTTAATCAACTACTAATTTCCCTTTCTTAACTTTTAATTCGTTGCTTTCTTTATGAAAAAATATTTATATAGAAGACAATTTTGTGTGTGTGTGTGCAGTACAGCATTTATTGTAAATGCTTTTTCTATCATTTGTGTAATTGTTTGCAAATGCTAACCAAACGTTTCCTGCGTCTACAATTGAGAAAATGGCAATGCTATAATATGCGACTGCGTCATGAAGTCTAGCTTTCCATGTAGTGTAAAGTATGCCATTACCTACGATGAACAAATACTTTCTGGAACAAAAATCCATGAAAACACCTAAACATAAAAATCTAAGCCCACCTAGGACCATATTTATATTTCCCATTAATTTTATTTTTTCTCAAAAATAATTCTATTAATGAATTTGACTTTCGCAAATGCTTTTATGCGCCGTTAGGCAATTTTCATTTTTGCTTTAGCAATAATTTCCAACTAGAAAGTCACATTTAGAAAACGTAACGTGCACTATGGCCTCATTTTGCTTTTATGTCTTTTTGTTCCGAATATAAAAATAGATATACATTTTTTTAATTCATCAAAGCTACAATGAATCTACATTTGCAAGAAATTGTAATTTCTCGTGAGATTCCTGCAATCGTTCAGGAAAGGGAGTTGGGATTTTTCTTTTCTTTCTTTTTTTTTTGCTTTCCGCCTAATGACCACGAAATAATTTTTTAAATTTCCCCATCACGGCCAGTCTGAAATTAAATAAACGTACCGGAACCGAAAAAATCTGATTTCATTAGCGTCACCCAACTTCTATTCGGAAGCCTGCTGGCTACGATGTATTTTCAGGCAAAAGATTAAATTCTTCTGATCCTGCTTCCCCTTCTTTTTTTTGCTGTTTCTTAACCCGTTATAAGTCAATATTTGGCTTTACGCAGAACTAGAGCTTCATGCCATGACACAGAAATTTCCACACCTCGACGGGTGCTCTTTCGTTCAGTATGTCACCACTTCCCCCGAAAATCGATGCAGTTTTTCCAACATTTTGCCCATGTTTGCAACGTTTTCTTGTCACTTCTTACAATCTTCTTCACGGTGACCAAATTATGGCATTTATTTATTTCTGGGAAGGCAACTTCCATACAGGTCCGTGTAAACCCTGAATCACTGCTGATGCAGCACATTTTTCAGCTCGGTAGGTCTGGAATCCTTGAAGTTGGGGTTAGTTCTATTTGGAGTTACAACGGCTTATCTGAGACACGATGAATAACTTAATGGAAGCAGAAAGCCACAGTACATCCAGAATCGTCCGTGTTTATTTGGAGTGGAGCCCGGGGTAAACTTCAAAAATTTAAAAGGGAAATTTTAAATAGAGGAAATTATTCTGCCTTCATTGCTACCATAATGAATATTTTCAAAAAAAAGTTAACATTTTGAAATATCGAAAAAAAAACCGAATTCTTTCTTAATAAATTATATCTGTGTCGTATATAATGCGCCACACCTTTTCGTTTAATCAATAGCAGAGTCTTGTTTTCTTTTTCTGTACCCTTCGAAAACCTAATAGCAATAAAAATATATTTGAAGTTTATCTATAATAAAGGAAAACAATAGAACACAGTATAAATTAACACTTATAGATAATACCAGTTGAAATTGTCCTGTTATTTCCATAGCTACGAACTAGTTGTGATGCAAAAGACGAAACAAAAAAATACGAGAAGTTCAAAAATAAAAACATAATATTAAAATGATACAAGGAAATAAAATATAAACTAGTGTGATTTCAATATATTTTTATCACCCATATGGAATATTAATTTTTAGAACTGAAATGACCATACAAAACATTAATTTTTAGAACCAAATTTTGCAAAATATTGTGTCTGTCAAATTAAAGTGTGCAGAATATTAGATTTTCAGAATTAAACTGCACCACAG
The DNA here is from genome assembly GCA_006491805.2 of Dysdera silvatica. Lineage (NCBI taxonomy): Eukaryota > Metazoa > Arthropoda > Arachnida > Araneae > Dysderidae > Dysdera > Dysdera silvatica. Next base: position 80,009,078 of record QLNU02015360.1, read on the forward strand.
AGCTCAATTTCTGCTCTGTAAATTTAACTATGGTTTACTTTTCTATTTTTGGGAACAGCATATCTTAAACTGAGAGCTTCCTTTGGAATGAAAAGCGAGCAATGCTTATCAGATTAAGCAAAACTATGTTCAAGCTCAGGGATGCCAAGTACGTTGCTTAATTTCGAAAAATTAATCACGCGTGGATGGTATCTTTCAGGTGATTGTTAGAAAATGAAATTAACATCTCTAGAGACCGTGTCCAAACTCACTAAGTGAGAAAATGACAAGAAGTTAATTTTAAGTAAAAACCGTTTTTTTACAAGCACGCACGCGGGATACAAGTCATTTAATATGAGAAAAAGAGCTTAAGCACGCACGCGCACACGCATCTGAATTGAAATGTGAAATTAGTAAAGCAATTAAAAAAGATCTATTGAAGTAATGACCTTTACGAGAAGAAAGTTATTAAGACCCGCAACTTCATCACTGCCTCAAAAAATAGGTTGTATGGGATTGTTAAAACTCCTCTTTTTTAAAAAAATTACGCGTATGCTAAAATTTATTAAATTTTAATAAATATTAATAATATCTACATATGCTTTGCTCCTTTCAGTTTCTGTTAGACTAAATGTTGTCCCAATACGACGAAATGAAATTACTGTTCGTAAATTTGGGGCCGGGTTTATAATCTAATGCAAATTTTGGTACTTTATGTGTTTTCGAAGGAACTTGCGTAGGAGGCATGATATGTTATGACATTCGCTCGTTCGGATATTTTTATATGCTCGCTACCAAATAAAAAAGAAATAAAAATACGATATTCAATTTCAGCCATTGCCCCTTTTCAATGATGTTTTCTCCCGACATGACGTCTATGCATTAGATGTGGTCGATGCTGAATATTTGTAGTCTACGACATTTTGGTCTGCCTGCGTCTAACATACTCAAGATAAATGGCTCTAATCTATTTTTGACTCGGTAGTTCTTGGCCTGGAGTATTTGCTCTAGTCGCAGCAGTCAGAGCTTTAATAACGCGGTCTGCTGCGGACGTCATATTTAAGGTGATTTGTACCATCAACTGGTACCTCGATCGAAGCTACTGTGGGCAATTGGACTTCAGCCCAAGTCATTATGACCACTGGAGCTTTTTCCTTCTTGTTTTGCTGCAAAGAGAGATTGAAGCGGAAAGAGGAAATGAAACAATGTTCTGTCTAATAATCTAAGAAAATACGGTTTTCCGTTCTAATCAAACGACAGGCCCCATGATACAAGAATTCGTCGATTGCCCCGACTTTTTGGTCTATGCAATCAGACAAAAAACTAACAACGTAGCCTACGCGAAAATTCAATAGACCAGTTAACTTTTCCCCTTAAAGATCGTTCCACGAGTCCAATTTTCTCCGGTGGAAGGTAATGGCCTTATCTCGAACGCCATTAACAAATCACTTGACCTATCCGTATAACAGTAGTATATAGCAAGGAAATGTGACAAAGTGTACCAGCTTTCTGCTATGAAGGTTGAACAAACGCATTTATAAGTTTCTTACGATGTATATGTCCTTTGTTGTTTGAAAATTACAAAAATTTGTGACTACAATAACGAAGAATTGTTGATATACGGGTATTATCATCATAATTTCACTTAGAGAAGTTGTCACAAAGACATAGCTTATTCAATGTTTACATTATTTTGTAATCCGCCTAATGAAGACGGAATCGATATTAAAATTAAAATACACATACGATGAAATGAACATAACAGCCCATGAGTATTTAGCTCAGTTTTTAGATTTCATAATGCATTCTCAAATTCTGTTTTGACACAGTCTTGTTTTTCATGTGCCTGTTTTAATTTGCAGTTTATAAATTGATGTTCACATACCATTAGCTTCAATTCCATAAGCTTCCGCTTATTCGGTGCTGGTTGAAATAAAGGACTATGATAAAGTCTTTTACATTTTTAAATTGCAACAAAATTAAACTAAAATTTTCATTCTGCAGGTGATAAACTCAGTCTTTAAAACGGTCAGTAAAAGCTTTTAGTACACGTTTATTCTGAAGCACTTAGTTAAAAACACGTTCCGTCCTGCTCTTCAAATCTACGTGTCAGGAAAATTTTTATTCAGAAACCGTTCACTATTATGGGCAAAACGCCATAGTGCACTATCTTACTGAAACCCTACATCACTTATAAGCCCTAAATATTTCAAATCAATGCTATCAGTTTCCAAATGAAAATTTTCTTAACAGATACATTTTGAAAGAAGTGGCGTAGACAATTATGTTCAAAAGATTTTAACACATTGGATTCCTTTCTATGGAAAAACATTAAGACTATTGTTTAATTAACAAACTCTTCGTCTTAAAATAATGCGTGTACTAGGGTAATTAATATTCTTCACAAGGTACGACTGATATTCAACTTCCAAACGTATTTGTAGAACTATGGAACGTATCTTGGTTTGTATAGAGGGTGTTCCGAAAACAGTATCAAAAGTATATAGCCATGATCCTTGTGAAAAATGGACCATAATGGCCCTTTACATGGGGGGTCGGAAATGAATATCAACGGAGTTAAGCATACTCTTAGATTTGAGAGGTGGGGTCTCTAATAACCAATGGCGCCTTCAAACCAGAAAGTTGCCCTCCTCTAAATATCAACTCCAGCGCGAGGTTGCTAAATAATAGCGTTAAACTGGTTTTGGGGTGTTTTGGCATTTTTTGTGATTGCCGAAATTGGCGACTTGGACATATAATTGGCGCAATTTCATAAAGATTTTAAGGCTCCTACGTAGGGCTGGCAACTTTCCTCAGTGGTGCACTACAAGCATAGGGGGGGGGGCAGGTGCGTAGGAGCCTTCTTGGTTTGAAAGCAGGAAGTTTAGTTTAGAAAATCAGATTCTCGAGACTCGCAACACCGATTAAAGAAGTTTACCTAAGGAGTGTTTCAATTTTTGCTACGAAGGGAAGGGTGAATTACACAGGGACCCCTGCACCCGAGTACTAAAAGAAACAAGCCCTTCGCCCAATAGACGTTACAAGTTCCGTAGACGGACGCCTTACCAACTGCGCTACTGGGCGCCCCCTCCTGAAGTTTAAAATTACTTTGCGCACTTTCATACAAATCGCCACCCTCCCCACCTCTGGGATTCGTACTAGATCCGTCAATGCCCTCCACCTGCCAATCATAAACTTTTATGCTCCGAAGGTTCCTTTATTTTCACTCATGTTTTACCGTCCAAGAATTCAAAAGTCTGTCCTGCAGGTAAATAATAAATAGCTTGATAATAAAAGTTAGTATCGAAAAATTACCCTTGATCCAGTAGCGTACGCAGAAAATTCCTAAAAGAGGTTGGTTCGAATGAGAAGGTTTACCTCTATATCATAGCTTGCGTCCCGTGGACCAGCAGTCGCCAACCTTTCGGACCTCACGGACCACTAAATTCATAATTTTAAATCCCGCTGACCATTAGCATGATTTTTTTTTAAAAGAGGTAAATACCTGATAACCTCATTGCGGCAAGTGAGGGTTTTTTTTCACTAACTGCCGATAACTATCTTAAGTGAATTCTAGATACCAAAATTTGCAATTAATTATTTTAATAGAAAGTTAGAAATTAGTACTTAAAAATTTAGGAACCTATCAAGTACATTTCATGAATTTAGTGCAATATAATCGCGACAATTGTCATTCAGAATATGAGAATTTCTTAGAATATTATTTTTGTTTTATTATTAATAAAACATTAAAAATGCAAATAATGTCCAGGTTTTTTCAGAATTCTCTCCACCAGTTGGAGATCTCTGCCGTAGACATACGTTTAATATTCACCCAATTGCTGAGGGCTATGGCCTACATAACCCCCTTCCCTTCCGTAAGCCTGTGTCTTGATCGATTCTGAATTGTGACTTTGGGCGCTAAAGGTTCGGTTCGAAAATAGCTTTCCAAAAATTGGCGACGGCAAAAGTTGGGAAATTAAAGGCCAAACTTCCAAATACAATTTTAATTGGCTCGAAATTGTTAACACCCACATGCCACAAATGCACAGCGAATAAGCTATCCTTTTTTTTTATAATACAGCCCAGATGCTGTCTATTGGATAAATACGTCCAGTTTGGGAATGCTTTTTTTTTCATCCGATTATGCTTTGATATTTGTTTATAGTCATAACTCCGTGGTTATTTATTTCCGACCCCCCATGTAAAGGGTCGTTATGGTCCATTTTGCACAAAGATCACGGCTATATACTTTTGATTCGGTGTTTTCGGAACACCCTGTATAAAATGAGAAACATTGAAAATGTAGATAAAATGAGAGACATTAAAATTGCATATAAAATGAGAAACATTGAAAATGTATATAAAATGAGAGATGTTGAAAATGTATATAAAATGTGAGTCATTGAAAATATATATAAAATGAAAGACCTTGAAAATGTATATAAAATGAGAGACATTGGAAATGTATATAAAATGAGAGACATTGAAAATGTATATAAAATGAGAGACATGTTGAAAATTAACACTTCAGTTATATGAAAATTGAATGGTGCACAAGGACTTACCAACGATCCTGTGCTTGCCTTACCGGGAGAAAGGAGGAACTTGGTTAGTTATTTGTTTATTTCTTAAGCGAAATACTAATTGGGAAAAAATGAATAAATTTAATTAGCAAAAAGAAATCAATGCACCGAATGAAAAAGTATAGTGGAGTCATGGACAACCAGGTTATTCGGCGTTGGGCAAACTCCGTGTTTAGACGCACGAGTCTGCAAAAACCTGACTGGAATTTTGGATGGCCAACATGAAGGCTTAATTACTTGTCGGTTTTAGTAATCCCTAGATTGCTTTGTTTTTCTTCTGCAACCCCGTGTTCGACAATTGGAGAACACTTCTAGGTTTACGTGAATAAACTGTTCAGTTTATACCGCACGTGTTACGAATGTTGCGGGGACAATTGTTTAGTCGTTAATTCAGCTATAGATACGAAAGTATGGATGTATCTTCCCCTCAAAGGAAATTGAATTTACCAGTGATGTCGAAGAAATTAAGTGCGCTTATAGGTCCAATTTTCGTTTAATGACAGATGTAAGCATTTGTTTGAAGTCAATTTATTTAGGTTAGAAACTGAAATTTTACATGTTCCTTTCTTTACAATTGTATTAGATTGGTCTCGACTTAGCATTCCATTCTGTGTCCACGAGGCTTATTAGATCCGATAATATTTAGGCCTGGACTCTGGAATAGTCAAGGTAGTATTTAAAGAAAATCTTTTGCGAGCACACTTTTCTAAATAATACTGACTTCCTTCATTATTGTACTTTTTACTCAATTCCTCATTTATGTACAGTACATTTGGAAAAAAAATTTTATTATTTAAAATTTTGATGCAGGAAAAAGTACTAAAAAATAGTTAGGTCAGATATAAGGACGATTGAATGATACAATTTTTGATGTGTTGTTGCCAAGTTGAAGGGGACTAGCAACCCTGTGGGCTTGATTTGAACAAGTAAAACGCAATTCTAGAGGCTATCCATTATTTTTAGTTTTCCAAGTTATTTAAATTATGCATCAGTACACACACATTTCAAAGTTACTCACAATTCTCGTATTGCTGCTTTAACAGATAGGCCCAGATATTTGATGTATACAGTAAAAACCCTCGCTAGCGGTCACTCGCCGGACAGAAAAGTTTGACCTTAAAAGAAGGGTGATCGTAAAAAGGGGGAAGTAGCTGAAATATTACATTTCAATCATTCAAATAGCTACTTCATTTCAAAACTTACGTATTTTTAAGCACATAAGATAAGTTTAAGGTAAAGAACGTCAGCGTTTGTTGAATACAACAAGTAAATTTACAACGAAACATTAAATATTAAAATTTACTTGCCTTGGAAAAAATATTATAAATAACTGCTTATTGAGTTTTACTTACCAGTCCTCCTCCTTTGAAATGTAATTTTAATTTCGAGATTAAGTTAACCTTCTTTTCCGTCTTCACGCTTACAGGACATGTATGCTGATCGAGTAAACGATAATAATAAATTTGAACTGCAGTAGCTTTGTGTTGATACTTATTTATTATTTATTAGTTTCGTGCACTGTATCACTATGTGATCTATTTATTTTCAAAGTCTTTGTTAAGCCTTAGTCATTTGAATCGGCGAATCCGAGTCAATTGCCACTCTTTGTTAATAGGAGGAAAAATACTCCTTAGCTCTTACCCTATTTATCCTTAGTTTCCTGTTGTGAGGAACGCCATGTAGGTTAAAGGTCAATTTTGTCCGTACAGGGGTCTAATAGAATTATAAATTACTAATATTACGTCTAATGGCTTTGTTGGTTGTTTGAAGTAGGTTGTCTACTGTACAAGATGCGAGCAGTTGTGGACAAACCAGCAATTATACTGGATCTTGAAATCATCCACAATCGCACATCGTATCACAATCAACCGTCAATCCCCACTTGATAAAGTTTGTCTTACGCCCCCGTATCCGAAGTCACATTCCCTTCAAAACACCCTTCAAACTATTTAAGAGAGTTCTTTTCCAGAAACTATTTCCTACTTCGGCACTATTTCCAAATTGGAAATTTCGTCCCTCAATTTAGTGAGATGACTGTCTTCCAGGGAACCCTCAGGGGGCTTTAATTCTGCAGATAAATCTTTTTCTAGACTAGAGACTCGGGCATGATATAATATGGCACACTGGTTATACCGAATTACAATAGAGTTGGATTTATGTATAAATAAGGCATATAGAATACATATAATAATCTTTAGATTAAACAAATCTGTAAGTTAGAAGTAGTAATAAAGAAATACGTCAATTCATTTAATACAAAGACGTGTATCATATAGAGAATTATATATTTTTATAATATAAGGCTCTCATAGTCATTAAAATTACGCATAGGGAAAGTTTAAATGCTTTTTAAAAAACATTCGAAAAGAAATGTACCGAAAAGATTATTTCAAGTAAATGTTTTGGTTGCTGAGTTGAAAATAAATGAAATACGAGTACACTGTGCAATGAAATTCACCGTAATACATAGTTGTGATCCTGGACCTTAGATACAGAGGAGTTCGCGTGGATGATCAGAGAAAGCAAAGCCAAACCAAATTGTTTACAAGCCATTTATTCCCGAAATACCGAAGGTACATTAAACCTTCAATTCGATTTTAGTCTATAGAGGAGATGTTATTTGATTTGGCGGAGGATATGAATTTTACTGTATTGCTGAAGTTTTAAACATCTGTGATACTATAAAAAACAAAGCATATTTATAAAGTAATCCATAATGGACATACAACAAAATATCACAGTACAATATCGCACAGTCAAAGTTTTATGCAGCTTTGTGTGTATGTAGGATTTTGGAAATTGCATTTTGTATTGACATACAGTCGATTTCCTTCCTTCGCAGCAATATTGATGAAAAAGGAATCGAACACAACTTGTAATCGAATCACTTAAACTAATTCAAAGTTCTAAATGAGGATTATTTGTACCAAAAAAAGTCACAAATTACTTCCTTCCTTTCTTCACAGACCGCGTACTCCACCCCCTCTTTAAAATTGTTCTTTTTTTTGTACCACGAGACTTTTTGAGGGATTGTTGAATTTGTTCCTCGCCGTTACAAAAAGTGATGAATAAAAGAGACTACTATTGTCTCCACGAAGAAAAGCGTTTTCCATTTAATGCCAAGAAATACAATAGCATTTCTTTTTAACATTTAAAACATTACTTAGTAGGTCGACGACCCGATGATAAGAAACTGGGTTGATCCTGAACGTTCTTTGATTTGATGTACTCAAAAGCCTTTATTCAAACTGTTATTGGAAACTGAAAATTATAACTAGGTTTTATTGCTGACCATAAAAGTTGTTCATCTATTTCTACTAGAAATTGACATAATTATGACTGTTCTTCTGCCTTTCCAAAAATAAAATATTTGCTAATTTATTCCAAACTTTTTCGTTTTCAGGTAAATACATATTATTAAATTTAAAATAAAAATACAGCATAAGCGATATCTTTCGACATGATTTTGAACTATTTGCCATGGGACAGGAAGCTTAAATTCTTTTAACGCTACTTATTATGTATTATGGCATTAGAATAATTGTCCATCCAAACGCAAGTTTAGAATCTTTTGGCTCTTACTGGGGTTTTCCATTTCTTGTCTTCAATTCACTCAAGGCACATAAATTAAAATTGCAAAGAGAATAAGACTAATTACTTGATAAGGATTAATAATAATTATTTCATAAGCATAGGCCTACAGTTATATGGGCCCGTGGGGCAAGAGCTCCCCCCGTAATTCAGTGTTGGATTTATAAATGGGCACTTGCCCAGGGCGCAAGAAGCTGCGGATTTTTTTTTTTTAATTGCAAATTATTTACCGTAGAATTCTGTCGATCAGCTCTCCCCGAGAAGGCGCCCTCCACCTTTTATCTAAATCTGAAATTCTGAAAAATTGTGTGAAACAACCTGTACCTCCCAAGGTAACCTGTGCCCCGCAGGCAGGGGGGCGTACGCTCCTGAGAATAATAAGTTTACATTAAAAATTATTATTTTCAAGTAAAAAATACTTAAAACTAAACTTACAAGTGAAATTTTCAAACTTTGTGCTCTCCCGGAAATACTATCCTGCATTCGCCCTTGCCTTCCCACAAAAAAATCGTCATCAAATAAACTAAATTTGTTTATTTATAAAAATATTGTTATTACACCATATGAATAAATTACAAACTCACCGGTAAAACATAAATAACTTATGATTGCAATAAGCGTTTGATATAAATTTATGCAAATAATGTACCAACGGTAATTACATACATATACCACTTACAACTTTTGAAAATGGTGAAGAATTTATTTCGTAAGAAAAAATAATCTTTTACAACCTATAAAGAAAATATAAACTCAACATGCAAATTCACGGGCTGCTTGCCCGCAAACTATTTTGTATATATGTAGTTTTATACACATCATATGATACATGTAGGCTATCATATGGATCCAATGTTGTGATGAAAATTGCGTTTTGTGAGTATGCATTGAGGAAAAGAACTAAATGAAAAGGATGTCAGAAAAATATATTTGCTGCATGGCAAAGGATAGTCAACAAGAGAAATAGCCCGTAAAATATGGCGATCACAAACTGCTGTCCGAAATGTCAACAAAATGGGTGATGATTATAAAACCAAAACAAGGTTAGGGAGACTACCAAAATTGCTACCCCGGGATCACAGACAGATTCGAGCTCTTGCCACTTGTAAGCAGGTGTCCGCTCGTGAAATTTCATATGTGCTATCAACACCTGTATCCCACAAAACTGTGTGGAAAAGTTTAAATGTAGATTCGAATGTGAAGTTCAAGAAAATGAAAAGCAAACCGAAACATACTACCAGTCATATGTTAAATAAGATCGACTGGTGTAAGAAAAACTGTGAAATGGCGTCATGAGTAGAATAAACTAGCGTTTTCTCATGAAAAGGGATTTTGTCTAGATGACGCTGATAGATATTCGTCATATTGGCATGATCTACGCACTCAGCCAAAGACAAGGCTGAGTAGACAGCAAGGAGGGGGCGAAGCGATGATGTGGGAAGCATTCGAAGCAGGAGGAAAAGCAGACATCGTATTCCTTCGGGGCACTATGAACTCCAAATATATCAGGAATTAATGTATGATCTCTTAATCCCATCTGGGCCTCTTTCAGACGGTCCGAATTGGAAGTACCAACAGGACAATGCCATTATACAATCATCAATGTCCACCAAGGAGATGTTTGAACGGGAAAAGGTTGATGTCATTCCATGGCCCTCGCGTTCTCCAGACCTGAATCCAGTTGAAAATGTGTGGGGTTTTATGGCAAAGGCTGCATATTGGCGCAACAAGCAATATTATCGTGTGAATGATCTCCAAATAACAATTTCAAATGCCTGGGACAACATAGACTTGCATGTTTTAAGAAAACTACTTCAAACAATGCCTGACAGAATGATACATATTACTGAAAAGCAAGGAGAACCGACTTGCTATTAATTTCTGATTTCCTGAAATTTTCCACATTGAATTTATGTTTCTTTACAGGTTGTAAATGATTATTTTTTTCACGAACAAAATTGTTCACCATTTTCAAAAGTTGTAATTGGTATATATATAATCACCGTTGGTATATTACATGCATAAATTTATATCAAATGCTTGTTGCAATCGTAAGTTATTTGTGTTTTATGGGTGAGTTTATAATTTATTTACATAGTGTATATTTATAATAATGCATATAAGGTAGGCTAACCATAAATGTCGCCCCTTCCCTATCCTCCGAGATTTTTCGTTGCATTTGAGGGGGCGGAACGACAAAATTTCATTTCCGCCAGTACGGCGACGTGGGGCATGGGCGTAACTAGCTTCGAAGTCTAAGAACTAAATTTTTCTAGGGGAGCTAAACCATATACCTCAGTGCTTAGAAGAAATTTTCTAGGGGATTAGCTGCACTAGGTACGGCAATATAGGGGGTGCCAAAAATCGTTGTACCCAGGGCGCTTCGTACCCTAAATTCGGCCGTGCAGTAACTTGGAACAAATTGCAATTTTGCATACTGTAATGTATAAATTTACAAAATATGTGCTTGGGAAAAATAATTATAAAAACTCTACGGTGATGTTTATAAGGATTAAAGATAATTTGCCTAATAATTGTAATTAGAATGTTAACTAGCATAGTAAAATTTTCATTGTCACTAGAAAATGTCGCTAATTATTTTTTTTTGTTCACTTAATGTCATTCTTTTGTATTTACTTAAATTATTTGATTTTCTTTATGTATTTAGTGTATATTTTGTTTTCCAACGTTTTTCAAAATATTTTGCCCCCTCTACATATTTGTTACGATTTTGGCTTGCAGAGAATCTACTTTTTTTTAAATATTAGATAATAGAATTAGGTATTTGAATACAAGAAAAAATACAGCCAACAGCTCATGAATATCAACATTTTATCTTCATTATTTCTTAAACATCCTGGCTTATTTGGGGAATATGAAAAAAATCATCTAAGTGTTTCATCCCTTACTTAATTAAAAAATATATTACTTAATAATTTATGAATTATTAATGGGTTATGGGTGAAGTAAAATTAGTTTTCAGGTGACAAATTAGAAACTGATTGCCGATTAAATCGCCAACAAAGTGAAAAAAGTGTAGAGCAAAAAATAAAAAAGCTAATTAATTTTTTCTTCTCTGCTTAAATTTCTTGCCGCACACAATTATTGCTAAAATGTTTTTAAAAAGTAGGTTTAAGTATTCAGAAAAATTTTCAAGCTTTTTGCAAATCGATCGCTTTGCAGTGCTTGAAGAAATAAGGTTGATATGAAAAAAAAGTGTAAACCATACCGTAGATTAATAATGCATTACCCAAAATCCAGTAAAATTTCAAAACAAATATTTAAAGATTAGTCTTCCGTGATTTTCAATTTCGATTCGCGACGCATTTTCGATTACCTCGCGACCCTCGGAGAATTTAAATTTTCTCCAGGAATTTATTCTAAAACCATTCTTTCTGTAACGTACGCAAACACACACTTATGTCTTGTATTTGATCAGTAAAATCAATGTGAAATATGAGACCTTTTCGTATGTGAAATGGAAACATCAGTATATTTTCTGTTATTCGAGGACGATAAAGGTCCATAAAAATTATTAATGTATCAAATACCCCATTTAAGTAGATATTATTTAAAAGAACTCAATTTTAATTACATCCATACTGTTTAAGTTATCTTTGTATATTTGAAATTCAAAAAAAACATTTTGTGGCTTTCCTTTTATTTGTCGAAAGCACACATTTTTAACAATGATTTTGTGCATTTTAATTCGAAAAATTCCTGATATATATATATAATATAAAAATACAATAAAATATTATGTGTAACGCCTAAAATATTTATATATGACTGTATACCACCTGCGTTATAGATGAACATATTTCGAAAGCCATTATATATGACAAAGAATTATATTTCAAAGAGGTTTAGAAATTAGATTTATAACTACCGCGTTCTGTGGGTCAAACTTGGCTCTTGACCCATGTATTACAAATTTTTAGGTATTACTGCTCTTCTTCAGAGACCGCACAATTACCTCACAAGTGGTTAATACGTACAGTCCCAACGAGGTACTTTCTTTTTTGAGCGTCGGAAAGAAAGAAAAGGCCTGATTTCTTCAAGGTGAACTCCAACCAACTACTTTTTGGTTAAGCTTTAAGGCCTTGCCCCGAAATACAGATGACGACTCTTTTTTCATACTAGTATTTGCAAAATGCAAGCTTCGTGACAATTAATTAAATTAGAGCTTCAGAAAATTCAATTTAATTAATGCTCCAGAAAACCTTCGCTTTAAAGTATCAGAAATTTTTAAAGAGGTTTTAGCGTGTTCAATTAAACAAAGCCCACCTTAGTAAGCGAAACTGAATAATATAAAATTTTGGCGACTGTGAATCTCACTCCATATGACGTCATCCAACGGCAGTTTAGATGAATTTGGATATATCCTTTCGTCCATCCTTGCCTGTAATTATTTCGTAGGTACAGCAGATATAATTGCCTGACCAACTTCAAACGACTTAAACTAAACTATATTTGATATAAAAAGTTTCTGATATAATTTAGAATAATTGAACATTTTAATTGATAAGTTTGGTCAGGTACAATATGTACTTTATGTATTTCAAAATATCGGCAACCAAGTTCGATTATTAAAGATATAAAATCATGAGAATAAATCCTCAAATACAAATATCGCTTAACTTATCATCACTAACTTAACATCACGGAGAAAATATTTCTGATACTTAGAATAATCCTATTAGTTAATGGTAGTAAATTACTTGCATCATCGTCTTAATGCTGCCATTTAGATAATCTTGCTTAAGAAATTTTGTTGACAATCATACTTCAGGTTGAATGGGCATGATTGTAAAAAAACTTCTCTCCGACTATAATATCACTACAATCAGAGAACCTTCATCCAGGACCGCCCACGATCCAACTAGGATTATAGGATGAGGTTCCAGGTGAAAAGAGGCCTTTGGAGTTAAAGAGAGAACTTTAGAGTTAAAAAAGCTAAATTCACGTTAAACAATTACTGGGATTTAACATGTTTTCAATTTATTTTCTATTGTCCAGGATTTAATAGTAGAATTTAATAGGTCTGGCGTGTATTGATTTTTATTTTTTTTTCGTATTCCGATTTATTTGTTAATTGTTATAATTTTGAGCACCCGTGCGTGTTCTGTTTCACTGCTCCATGATGTAGCTACTAGGAGTATAATTAATCGTTTCCTATAGTGTGTCATCTTCCTATTTATTTATAACAAAACAAAACAAAACAAAAAAAAACACCGGAGAAGTTTCTATGTTAAACTAATATTAGAATACTCCTTTTGTTGAAAGATTTTCCAGAGAGAGAAATTTTTTCGTTTTTCTAAATTTCAAATATTAAATATAATAAATTCCTTATAAATATAAGAATTTTAATTCAATATCTTATATTTATGGGATAACTTAATGCTGTGAAAATCTGCTATCTTACTATATTCATTTATCCTACACGAAATTATCTTATTAAGTTTATAAGCGGCCATTTTGGATGGGAGGGGTGGGGCAGATTGCTTCCAAATCAAAGAGTCTTATTTTTTTCATAAAAATGGTTCTAAACAGATAGGCAATAGAATGGGGCTGAACACACCCCCTCTTTTATTTTCTGTCCATGAACACCCCGTGGTCACGTTATTTCACTTGATATCACACAAAGAAATTTCATAGGATGAACAATAAATTTTAGTAATTCATGTCCATTTCTGGTTCTCCATTATTTTCCTGTATGTAAACAAGGAGTTTCACTAATTCAATGTTCACCCAAGCTTTTTCAATAAGCTCTGTGCATCCGTTGTTATTT
>QLNU02015360.1:80023124-80039802 GCA_006491805.2 Dysdera silvatica
AATTCTACTGTTTTTGAATCAAGGTGCACTGTTTTTAAATTAATGTCTACTGTTTTTAAATCAGGTTATTTAATTTTATAGTATCCTGTTAAACTTTTCGATCATGGAAACTACCAAAATTCTCTTTTTGTTTTCACAACAAAAATCCATATCATAGGTTTAAATCTGGAACACATTTTATATGGCCTAATTCACTAATTCCAACTGTCATCTGCACATATTCATTCAGCGTTTTGCAGAGCCCATCTAATCTAATCTCGTACCATTCTGGAATCTACAGAGTTCACAAACAACTTGTGGATATAAAAAACGCACAGTATATTGCGAAATTCTGTTGGTGTCCAAGCCAGGATCTTCCGGCAATAAACAGGCAGACATTGCTATGAAAAGAGCAACTGCCACCACCACCCATTCCATTCCAAGCTTCTAACACTCATGTCTTATCCCATCTGTACAAAAAATGGCAGTTGGAATGAGAAGATCAGGTTTTCACCATGTGAAACTGATTCAAATCTGTCAGTCTAACTATAGGAGAGACCGTCACAAAGAGGTCAATCTTGATGACTCTTGATCTCTCTTGACTTGATCTCTCTTGACTTCGCATCGGCCACACACGCTTCTCTCATCAACATCATTTAATGGGAGAAGGTGCTCCAATGTATGCTACGATCAACGAACCGTTACATGTTCTATGTGTTTTATCTGTTTGCCCAAAATTGGGCAACCAGCAAAAAACCAACAAAATTCATTAACTTTTAACCAAAACATTTTTACCCTCCGTGACATTTTAGGCGATTGATCTTTTAATCATGAACTAATTTTTAACTTTTTATATAATACTGGATTTTCCCATCTCATCTGATTTTATTATATCGGTTCGCTTGTTACATTTAATACATTACTTTCAATATATTTTTAACATTTTAGGTTTAATTTATTCTTATTTTAAAATCGTATGTACGATGTCACCTTTTTTAACGCAGAATGACCCTTTCCGCCCTTGCGCCATAAAAATACAACCAATCATTTTCGATCACGCTGATTCGAATCTTTAAAGTACTGAATACTGTAATAGCATTCGGAGTTCATTTGAAACGTTGCAACCCATATCTATACAACGCATTTTTTCTTACATTTTATGCAGGATTTCTGCACTGGCCTTCTTAAACGGGAACACCGATTTCTCTATAAAACAAATCATTCAAATTGATGGTTGCATTCCATTATAATTTAGGAATATGTCCAACATTTTTTAAAAACACAGTGTACATTTTATATCAGTCATTAACTACTCTTCTATACAACTAAGAAGCAATTCAAATGCATTTTCTTCAGTTTGCTATGTTCACTTGTATATGAGTTACGTTCTAATATTTTATTCTAGAGCTGTATTGCATCGCTCTGAGCTTCAGAGATAGTTTTGTTTCAATCGCATAATAGCAGGAACAGCATACCAAGTGTAATTTCATTGTTTGACATCAGCCATCATTTGTATCCTCGTTTGTCCAATACAATATCTCAAGCTGTCTTGCCGGCCGTCGCAGCCCCCTCTCCACCCGTTTATCCCACTTGGATGAGGCTGATGATTTTTGCTAGTCCAAATACAGATAAGCTAACTACACTTCTATACAGGCGCCAATCATTTGTTAAGTGTCAAATTTTATCTACGTCGGAAATACATAATGGGATGGAAACACGCAGATCAATGGTAGGGATTCGTGAATATAGGGCAGATCACCAGTACACAACAAGCTGCCTCTCTTGTTTTCTTCTCTCTCATTCGGAACCACGTCATGCAGCCTGCAGTCCAGGAGGTTCTGGTAATTGATTCCAACACATACGGAACAAATTAGCCAATAGAATTCATGGTACGTTGGATGGTCATTTAAAAAAAGTCCTTTGGTTTTCCTTCTTTCTTTCACAACTGCGGTTTAGGAAGAAACACATTCGTGACATTTGTAGAAACATCTAATCTAAATTTATGAACACTTGCGCGTCCATTATTACACAATATTCACGTATTATTTATACAGGGTGTTTTTTGGTTGTAAAACTTCGTCCCCATTCAAAAAACTCGCATATTTTTATACCTTCAATTAAAAACATACACTTAAGATAATGGTGGAAGAGTTTATAATCTATTACATTATTGTTTGGAATTAAGTAAATTATAAACACTATGTTTTCAAAACAAATTATTAGTACATTTTTAAACAATCGCACGCAGATTATATGTATATGTATTCTCTCTCTATCCTTCATATATGTATATATATATATTAATTATAATATAAAATATATATATATTGAGTACTATATAGAATATATATATGTAGAATATATATATATAAGAATATATATATATGAATATATATATATATAGATATATATATATATATATATATATATATATATATATATATATATATATATATAAAGTGAGAAAACTTAGTTGTAATTATATATACTATAGTTTAGTTTTTATTTGTTTTGTTCTGAAGCTATCAAGCAAATTTGAAATAAAAATTTGAATTTAAGTGGTAGAAAAGCATATTAATATATTTTGTTTTAAGTATGACTAATATTACTTAGGACTTTATAGCTCACAAATATATGGCTGTGAATATTTGGTTTATATACTAAATATTATACACTCTATAAATTATATAATATAAGGCTTATCAAAATAAATTATTTTTTAGCCTAAATGTTTTGTTTGACATCCTATTCTGAAAGAAAATAATAGCGCAGGATATGCAATTATTGCCTTTTTGAGAGGCATGTGTTTCATGTCGTATAAATTCTGTGTCCAAATAAAGAAGCTACTACACAACATCACCTAAGCAAATCGCATCTTTAGTACCACCCTGGATGGGTTTGATCTTTTTTTTAGAAATAATGCCTCATATATTATTCTCTGAAAAATCATATTGGAGCTTTTAAATTAAGTTTTAAAGAACAAGGCAGTTTGTCCATCAAGTCGACTTATTTGTTCATGAACTCTTTCCTCATTTCTCATGTATTTGAGTTTTTCCTTGCGGCGCCATTATTCGAATATTCCCCGAGTTATGCACGTTTGGGGATCTTTTTCACGTATTCAGAACTTTTCACTTTTATGCCTGGCACTTTTCTCCAACTTGCCTCATTCTTCGAGCAACTATCTCTCGCAACGGGTATTATTTTTTCCCCTTTCTTTTTTCCACTTTTCGTTTTCGACTGAATTGGGCTTGGGCCCGGATACCAACAATAGGGAATTCGACATTAGATTCTTGAAAAGAAGTGTGCAGTACTGAGACTGGAACTACTGCTTCTATCCGGGATGTTGCCAGGCCGTGAGATAAGCAAAAAATCCCTCTCCGGCCTCCTTACCCCTTCCTCAGTGCTTTCCTCCTGAGGCTGGAAACAAAAATACAAAAATAAGCGTCGAAAGCAAGAGAAAATAAACGGAAAAAATCGCACCAAAGTATTAATCTTGCTTACCGTCCCATTTTATAGCTTCCTTTGAAACCCTTTAAAGAAAAGCTGAACTTCTGAAAATTGCAGCGCTTTTAATGTAAACTTTTCTTTCGAGAGCGAATTCCATTATGTATGTAAATTCCCTGACAGTAGGTTTGTGCTCTGCTTATTGGGAAAAATACTCTAAAAGCATGAGACGAAAATAAGGTTCGAAAGTTTTTTCCTTGGGTTGATTTTTTTCACTGAAATATGCTGTTTACTGTGTTCAAATTATACATGCATTATATTCCTATTTTATGTGGGCTTTCGAAGTAATGGAAAGTGTATCTTCCAATACACCCCTAGATACTTATTAGTACAGACATATTTGAAACCGTTTCACCAATAGCTTGGGAAATGCTTTTCGGTTCTTCTTCTATTCTTGGTGACTAAGTTAATGTTCTAACCCTTGATAACAATCCTGAAATATTTCATAGAAGCGCGAAATTACATTGGCAACACCATCAAACTAACTATATGTTAGTTAATTACAATTATTTTGCCAAGATATTTTAATAATACTAATAATAAATTTATTTGCTAAAGTTGGTATGCACAAGTGTCACACAAAGCTTACGAAAATTACTCAAAAATGCACAGAACTTACAATACAATATACCTCACCTCAATACCAATAGCAGCCTATCATATTCCCTATAAACTATACATTATTGATATGCACATTTTGTCATTAGTTTAATTTAGTATGATGAAGATAAATGTACTGTTACATGTGTAAGCCAGTGGGACTGGTCCGCAGATAAAACCGGAGGTTTAACTATCATTTATTAATCTGCTACTTTACTTATTAATTCATTTGTCTTCCCAACCTTTAGCACCAAGAGCTAACATTTTAACTCATTATATTTGCTGAATTTGTAAAAAGTCTTTAAAATTAAATTAATGTTTTCAAATTTTAATTATATAATTTAATGTGATAATTGTATCACTTCAACAGCATAATACTCATTAAGTCTCATCGGGAAATAAAGGGTGCACAATTTTCATTAAATGTAAGATATGGGATTTTTATTAAATGGACGGCACTTAATTTTCTTTCAATTTAAGGTACACAATATTCATTAAACCTTCCAGCGAATCTACCAGGACTTAAAAATTTTGCTACTAAATAAAAAAAAGGAGTAAACTCGTTAATTTTATCTATGTTTCAACTATATGAAATACCAAACAAGGTTGCGTTTCGTTGTAGCTTCAACGGTGATGGAAGTTTTCTTAAGAGGGTTTGTTACAGTTATAAGTGTTACGCCTTAAGATGGCCATTCCGTCACGCAAGTTAAGACTGACGACTTACCGTGATCTAGGCGTTTTTACTCAAGTTTTAACTCGAGACTTGGAATATCAAGGCAACAGAATCAGTCGATAAAGCCTTAAAATTTACAATCCTAAAGGTAACTTTGATTTACGTAAAGCAACTTTTTACAAAAGTTTCATACGATCCTACATATCCTTATTCATAAACTGATAGGTAGTATTTTAATTAAATATAATATTTATCACTTGTATGTTATCTGCATTCCGAATTCAAGAATTTAAATACCATAGACTGGAAACCTGTACAAAAGCTCTATACGTTTATATACACAGCCTGGCTAAAAAAAGTTTCGCGTTTTAATATTTCGTTAAACCACATTTAGCACGAATTACAGAATGCATTTATCGTGGCGTTGCTTCTATGAATTTATGCAATTTCTCAACACTTGTTTTTGTCTAAGTTTGCGTTAAAGTTCTCCCAAGAACCTTGGTTAACGAAGGAAGAGTCGAATTGCCGCTTACATTTTTTCTAGCATGTCCCACATACCTTAAATGGAGTTGATTTCAGGGCTTTGTGTTGGCCAATTCGATTGTGTAAGTAATGCTCTTCGGACCAATATTTTGCAATTTGAGCGCTATGAATCCTAGCATTGTCGTTCTAGAATATACTATTGCCTTCAGGGAAGAAAATACCCATTGATGTGGAATAAGTTGTTCATTCACTACGTTCAGATACTCAGCTGATTTTATTTTGTAACTGCATAGTATTGTTGAGCCTAAACCTGACGAATAGTATCAACACCAGATTATAACACTGCCTTAGGCTTTTCTTTTTTATGAAATTTTCTTTCCATCATTTGAATTCACGGACTTCTTTGATTATCTTTTACATTTCTCTAATATACTATTCAACTGTTAAGTGCTTTTGAGACCATTTAATCCTTATCAGCTGCCATCTGTTTCATCTAGAATTAAGGTGTAAAATAAACCAATGCGGTGAAGATTTAATTTGGGTGCAATATTATATGTACTTTACTTCAGAAGTAATGTGTTAACTCTATATCTCTCTATACAAATAAAACTCATTTTTAAAAACATATTTCAATTAATATGCGTCATTAAAACTTGCATTATGCTTTTTTTTGAAAGTGTTATTTACTTGATAACAAGGATATGGCTACCTAGTTTCCTGTTAATGCATCCAAAGAAAATTTTATGGTATGTGAGAATTATATATGATCCAGAACTTTTTTTCAAAACACTAAATACTAACAAACGATTTGGCTCCAATACTGCCATGATATGGAAATATATAATGATTCAAAGAAATAGCCAATACTTACTGACACCTATAGGTCCTACCTATTTTGATGCACGTGTAAGAAAATTGCTAACAGAATGCGAGTCCCGTATCCGCCTTCGAAATCTTGGGCCAGAATCTTGATATATTTTCTAACCTTGCTTTAAACAATCAATATGGAGTGAGCCTTTGCTTGCCAGATATTGATGTCTTGTTTCTCTCGCCTATGGCTTTATATTTGCACAAGCAAGAATACGGGCTAATAGAATTTCGCTTTACAAAATTACGAATTTCACATAGTTAGGTATAGAATGAATTTTCAGCAGATTAAAACAAATAGAACCCTCCTCCTTTCTCGTCTAAACTTGAAATAAGATGTTAAGTTGTACGTTTTCTAAATGAAATCCAACAGCATTTCATCCTGTGGCATCTTATCTATATAATATGTATCCTTTTAAATTTCCATGAATTTTCTTACGTACTTCAGTTTTTACTAAACCATATTTCTGATGATGGAAGACGATCTTTTCTTATGTAAGTGGGGTGCATTTTGTTATCATAGAATGATGTTAGATATTGGAAGGTAATGCCAGAGACAGCGCTGCCTGATACCCTACTGTTGAGCGATAAATACTCTTATGCCATGTGCGCGCAGAGGGTATCATATCATACATAATGTAAGTTCGTAAGCTTAACATTCGACAACGTTGTTATGCCTAGTTTTAAAATACTTCTATCAAAGTGAATTTTCCCCCTCTAAGAAAACGTAAACAAAAGTTTTGAATTCTTTTGACAAATTTAAAGGTCCTACTTTTCCTTTAGGTAGCCTTTTCGCTCAACACCGTGCTTTGAAATCCTGCGATTCTTTAAATTTTAGCCTACAAAAAGTTTAGCCACAAATGTCTCATTAACACATACTTAATCATAACGTACGTACTTAGTATAATAAAAATGCACTGCGTACTCACACAAAACGTTTGTTACGTTTTTCAATTGATAAATTATATTAGAAAACGTATATATTTTTAGTAAAACACATTTTCATTCTATTGTATTTCTTAAAGCGCCTTTCTCCCAGATGGGGATGAGAGAGAAAGATGCGGCTCTTCAACATCAAAGGCAGACACAGGGGGAGGTCACAGGTGTCATGACCCCTCAAAATATGTTTTTTCCACTGTAAAAAATTCTGTCCTTGACCCCCAAAAATGAAAGGCTGTGTCTGCCCTTGTTCAAAATCCTTTTATTTTCAATTAGATAAAAAAAATACTTTTACTCCAAAGAGCTAACATTGCCTTGTATTAATCTGATAATAAAACGCCACGGTTGATAATACCATTCATGATAACGCTTTCATAATAACTGGCTTTATTTTCTTTTAAAAATTTAAAAATCATATGCTCTTTCTAAACGTGAATAATATATACGTGCATATCATACCCGTGTCCGTGAGGGGGACTTTAGGAACAGGTGGCCCCCGGAACTAAATTTTTAATAGAATTTGGCTACAGCCTTTCATGCTGTTATTGCATCAATAATTGCTGTACAAATTTTTGAACCCCCCCCCAAATTAAAACCTATCTACGGCCTTGGTGCCTATACATATATACTTATTCACTAAATAGTAATTTGTTAATAATTTAATGGAAGTAAGAAATAACAATCACAATTATTCCTAAGATTAGTATAATACAGTGTTAAAAATCAATATAACGTATACTTTTTAGAATTCGGTATAGTTTAGATTCTTGTTACTAATTATCCATTGTTTTTAACAAAATTTTAAATGGATAGCAATTAACGTTTCGTTAAAAGTATCCAATAAAAAGGCAAACTTCCAGCTAATTAGTGTACCAAGCGCTTTTATCGACTTGTTTAGCTGGGGTTATCCATTACCATTGCTGTTGCTATTTTTGCGTCTATTCATGTTTTTATCTCTGAAAAAACAACTGACAAAGATTTATGATAATCATGATCAAAAAACGTATTATTTTCCTCTTCGCGAAGCAAATGGTAAGGTAATGAATCTTCGGAGAGATAAGAAAAATGAAATAAGGGTTGAAATAAAAATTTGGTTTTATCCGCGGACCGACAGTTTGGGACAAGGTTTCTCATTCGTTATTATTCGACGATAGAATTGATAGAGGTGATTTGGTTGCCCAAATGTAGAATAAGATGCAAAAACATTATTGGCTAAAATAATGCGTTCTGGGGACAAGCAGCATTCAATGGGTATGCAGTAACTATTTAAAAAATGAAACGTAACTTAAGAACTCCACCTCTCCCTTGGGAAGAACGCTTTAGCTAAGGACCAAATTTGTATGGTAATGATAAACAAATAACAAGGTTCTTTCGCTTCGAAACAAAATAAGAAGTTTCCTGTGAACGTGTAACTTTATTAATGCTAAAAAAGTTTTGGCCTTAAACTTAACCGATTGAAATAAACAAAGAGAAGGGACAATACCAATAGTAAAACAAAGATAGAAAGCCTTTGTGCGGGAAGAAGGATGAGTCTCAGGAGAGATGGCTTTGGAAATAGAAATCCGGACTAATTTATCAGATGCCATTTGGGAAATAACTAAGATCCAAACCAGTCTTCCTTAGAATTAACCAACTTGCTACTGTTATCGGATTTACCTACCAAATAATCCCAGAAAGATTTAACCAATCCACAAAGTAGATGTGAACTAGTATATTCTGGATATAGTGTACTGAAAATTGTCAAGCCGTTAGACGAAACTCAATTTTTAATTCTAATATAGCTATTTCTGGAATGAATTTTTACCCTATCGTTACTTTTAAAGTTTGGAAATAGTTTCTTGTATGTGTATATTTTTCTATCTTTTTTCTTTATATCTCTTCTTAAGACCGAATATTCCTAGGAACGAGTTGCGCTCGAATTAGCCAACCAAAGGTCTTTAAATACTCCCAATTGCTTCAAAGAAGGATCTTTTTCTTACGTTAATATCTTATATTCCGAAATACAGCTCAACATGTAGTCTAATGTAAGATCTTAACTTAAAAATCTCCAACTTTACTTACGCTTATACGCATCTATTGTCCCAAATCCATTGAAACCCAATTCAGTGAGGTGTGGCTTAAACCACTAAGATTACTTTCCAGAAATGAATTCATTGAAATCTTTATGTACTTTTATTCTGCAGATAGGAAATAAATTTTGATTTCAAACGAATTGCACACTCCTTTCAAAATAGGAGAAATTAAGCTACAAGCGCAGTTTCCGGGGCACCACTGCTAACGGCAATTCTTCGAAAGTGAATTTTGAACAACGTAATCGAAAATTAGAGAAATAGCTTAGCCATTTGCTTGTACTAGAATCGTCGAAAAGCGTTTATGGCTATGGCAATCGATGCAATTAAAATTTAAATAACTAGCTAAACGTTTCTAAGTTCGAACCTGAAAGCGAATGTACCTGATATAGCTTATTTTCTCGCAGTTTTGCCTACATCAACGTAAAGTTGAAAATTATAAACAAGTACCATTAGTTATTACTAATTTCCATACATCTAGTATGTTTTACTTCAAGTTGTGCTGCTATTTGTACTGTCAGAAATATCACCATGTATATAGGCGACAAACAAATTATACCCTTTGCTTATAAATCCTTAGACAATTATTTATTATTCATATGAATAAAAACGAATGTAATAATTTTTATATGGACAGACGAATGTTCAAGTGTAATTAGCATATTTATACTCACCAACAAATGAGCACTATTTTGTGTCAAGAAAAGTAATTTTAATTTAAAAGCAATAAATATACAGTCATGTTGATGTTTAGTTCTGACCTATGTGACGCTGTTTGCTTTACTTCATTATTTAAAATTAGACGACCCAGATATGAATGTTTTTCTGGAGAATTTTATTTACATTGAAATTATTTGTTTCTTATGATAGAAGAAATGATTTTGTGCTTTAAATTGCAAAGAAATAAATACGAAATAATGGCGGGACTGTTGTCAGCAATAACGCAACCATTTCTTATGCCAACGGGTACCAAGAAATCCAATCTAAAAGGTATCAAGCTCTAAAAACTACCCAGAAAAGCACTTGCATACAAAATTGAAATAAGCATAAAATACTTTTTAACAAACAATCTGATGAAGATAATGAAATGAATTTTATGTGGTATGATACTGGCATCTGGGAATGCAGATGCAACAGTGTAAATGCAAAAGTAACTGAATTACTGTGCAAAGGAAACCATTGAAATACGGTATGGATGTTTTATGTGCATTCCCTCAATTTTCAAATATAATGTAAATACAGATACATGCACATATGTTACACGTATACATACGTAACACATGCATGTACCATAGGCACACATTACACAGAAATACATATTATAAGTCCATACCTGGCTTTTATAAATTTTTTAGGACAGTGGTAAATTGCCCAATATTTTTTCAATATTGTGCAATTCTATAAAATATGAAATAGGTATACGTCTGCGACAACGATATCAGTTATATCGCCAGTGTAAACACGGTGGCTATCCCAAATGTGGCATTCATAGGCGTGAGGTTTTTAAAATTACTGGAGGGAGGGAAGGAGGGGCTTGGGGCCTAAGAATAAAGATTCTCTTTTATTAATTAATACATATATATACACACATTTGAACACCAGTTATCCGAATTTCAATTAGCCGAAAGCCAGGTTAACTACAATGTCTATGTCGAAGCCTGGATTTAGAGCGCATGGTGCCTGGGAACAGAAAAATTTGGTGTCTCCCCTCTAAATAAAACGAAAAACGATGGAGTGTGTGGGAAGTGGGGGGATTTGTGATTACCTTATGTATGTATTATGTGCTATTATAAGATAAGAGGATGATATTTTTATGAATAAATATATTTATTTGACGACAAAGAATTTTTCAGATATTTGTGAAAGACGGCTTTTTCGCAGAATTTGTAGTATTTTAAATTAAGACAAAATTGCGTTTGGGAGGGGAAAAGGCACGCTTTCTCAAAGAAAGTGCATCGACGGAATTCGACAGTTGAAATATGGTAATTCATTAATTTCCTTCAAACCTATTGACAGTTCAGAATTTGCGTTACTTTATTTCTTTATTACCTCCAAAAATGTAGTTTATTACATACATGTAAATAGTTCTTTTTTTTTTTTTTTAAATTTGCATCCATTGTATTGCATATTCTGTGTCTGCCTGAAAAGAGAACCTTCAAGCATAAAACAAGAATACTAATTAATATCAATATAACTAGAATCAATATCAATGAATAGATTGGTTTATCTAGAAACTCGCCGTTATTGGGGTCAGACTAATTGGCCAGAAGTGAAAATGCCCCGCCCTCACTTCTAGAAAAAGAGAGGGGCTACAAATGGAAGAACGCAATACTTTTTTAAATTCCACTATAGCACAGGACCATGAAATAGAAAAATCTTAAAGATACCTCAACCGGGGTAGGGAAAGATGTTTGTGTAAAGACAAATTTTTCTCCGAACACTTTTTCTCTTGTTTGAGCACTGACTTTGATGCTAATATTGTCTAGTCTTTATGTGATTATCCGAAAACAGCTTACAGAAATGATTCATAAAGGAGGGACAATTTCACATTAATCCTATGGGAATAATTTTAGTTTTCAAAGATTTTATTATAATAAGTCAGGCATTCGATTATCAGTGACCCGATTAAGTTGGGCCGTTATTCATTATTGACAAAGATTCAAGGATTAGTTCGTGTTAAAAGTAACTCGCGTTAAAAAGATTCGATTGTATAATTTATGAAATTTTTCCCTATCAATATAGTATTTTACTAATGTTAATTGAACGATATTTGGTTAAATGTTATAGTTTTTGGTACTTTCACTAAAAGTTGATTTTCAATATTATTCCAGAATGAGAATCTCCGCTTTAGCTTTGGTTAATTGGGGTTTTAAAAAGTATATATATATATATGTGGGGATGTAAAAAATATTCAGTCGATTTTCAGCCCATATGCCGAATATTCGATTAGGCAGAATACTGATTTGACAATGGGCAAATCATCAACCGGATAGCTGTTATAAAATCAGGGCATAAATCCAGTTAAATCAGAAGATATTAATTTCTGTGAAATACGCTATTTTGTTGTATTATTGACTTCCAAAAGTTTCTGACTTTTCCGATATGTGATTAAAATATTTAAAATATGCGAAATGTCTTTAAAATATTTTGAAATATAATAAAAAATTATAAATTATCTTTAACTATTGATTTAATAACGTTTAGGAACAGAGAGAGAGAGAGAGAGACAGGCAGAAAATCACTGTGTGGAGTTAGTTTACTTTGAATACAAGAGGAGAAGAGAAAGGAGAAAACTGGAGTAAAAGAGAAAACTAATGTTAATATTCTAACCGAAAATACGTAATAAAATTCCTACTTATAACAAAAGTCCACGTTCATTTATGTGAAAGGTAGAAAAGATAGAATATTTAATTTCATGAGCTTTAAATATCTTCGATGCGAATATTTTTTGAAGAAGTTAAACTATGTTTCCAACATTGATAATCTGTTCTCTTAATTTGGAATGAAATGATGAAATATTAATAATATCTATATAAATAAAATTGTTCTATTGGTAATTTATTCAGATTTAAAATATCGTATGTTAAGTTTAATTATCAGTATTATGACAGTATTTTCAGATAGTATAACTGCAAAAATTAAAGAGTATTTTAACTGACTACTCAGCTATATACTGGTAACTTTTAATTAAAATGCAGAAATACCTTTCCTAGCTGTTGATTAACAATCGAAGGTCATAAAGTAATTACGTTATTTTATGGATCCTGAGACCAAAACCCGAGAGGCGTTTAAGTGGCAAGCAAATAAAATCATTTAAAAATTATTGTATGGAAGTGCACCGAAATAATTCTCTTAAACTAAAATTTTATTTATTCCTTATATAAATATTGGGTGACTATTGAGAGGGGACTCAAACCCTTAACCAAATGAATTAAGTGAGGAACTCTGGGCCCACAGCCACATATATCTCTACGCCTATGTCGTACGTTTACAAATTAACGTTTTAAAGAGTCTGTTATCGGCTAAACTTGAGAATAATTCATTTTCCAACTTTAATTTTTTTAAATTTTGTCACCGTGTTAAATAGTCGTGTGAATAAAAAATACACGTGACAGAATAAATTTAACAAAAGTTTTGAAAAGTTAATTATCCACAATGTAACAGAAAAGAGCTAAACTAACAAAATATAAATAGATGTTGTCAAGAGGTAATAATTAAAGGGAACTTTTTTGTATACAACTTATTTAGATCAAAGTTAGCTTAATAATTCCAAAATGTTATAAATGTTGTTAGCTAACCCACCCTGTAATGTAGCTTTATACGCCTATTAAAAGTTGCGTTTCATTTATATTACAAGTTATATTGAAAGTGTTATTGATTAGCTTTGTCCTTTTGCCCTTCCTTCCAGAAAAATTTAATTTTTACCTAATTGTTATGAAGAGTATTTAGCTTAAATTAATATGAGCTAAACAAATATGTTTCTATTACCTCCCTATTTGTACATACAAGGAAGCTAGCGGCTTGTCTGATTCTTCCATTTTTCCGAGAAGATGACATCGCTTGATAAAAGGAGCAACATTTTTCGAAACGTAGTAAAAACTTTTCTTATAACCTCTTATTTTACTATTTGTGCCTTCTTTTCTTTCTGTTCTTCTCTAGCATGCCTTTTTTATAAACTTCTATCTCTGTTTTCCTTTATTTTCTTGCTATTTTTGACTTGTTTTAATTTCTTTTGCACGCGCTTCCTTTTTGGAATTTCTCCTTTCTCTGATACTTTTATTTTCCGATTTATTATTTCCCTATTCTAGCCTGTGACTATTTTTAATAATTAATATTTATTAAATTTAAACAAAGTTAGAAATCATGTTGAATATAATATGTGGAAAATACGTAATATATTTGGAAAAATGGAACTTCCATCCTTAGAAATAGCTATTTTACTCTATGTTCGAATTAGTCTTGTGATGTTGTTTTAAATGACATCATTAGATATAATAAATAAGAAAAAAACACACATTGAAAAACACCCCGAAACCCTAGCCTACGAACTCTCCAGTGAACGAACACTCTTCCTCCTAGTCTCTGAACTCCACTCGTATGATAGTCCTACTATAAAGAAAGAAAGCATAAGCTCTTACTAGTAAACTGAACGAGTAATATTAACATCACACCATTTAAAATCCACCTTCATAAGGCCTTTGAATAAAAGGGAAGCAAATTAATAACAAAAATAACAATAGAAAAATGGGAGGCAGTCACGTGGAGTTAAAGGAGAGATTCAAAGCAAATAAAATAATTTTTACGGTAGAAAAAATAAAAGTTTTTCTCTTTGGTTTATTGCGTAAGTCGTTTACGGATTAGCCTCCGTGAGCTTTGTCTTTTCCTTCTGTCAGTTTTATAGGCACAAACTTCAATTTCAGTTGCAGACCATTCCTCCTGATTTCGCGAATGTTTCAGGTCTTTTATTTTACTACCAACACCAACAATAAGCAATAGCACAAAAATAGCTTCACTCCAAAGAAAAAAGCTTTCACCATAAAATGATGTACGCAATCCACAACATACTGTTTTCTTACATTGCTAGCCAATGGTAAATGCCTTGCTGTAGAACATGCGTTTCAAATTGTGAGTTTTATGGTCTCTGAACTATCATAAAATTCTATAAATACGTATTTCTTACGATGCTGATGCGTATAAACTTTTCGTTCTCTATAGAAACGGGCCGATAAGAGAACCATTTATTTTCCTTCCTATCTTAATACTATTTCGCTTTTACTTTGAAATATACAAAGGATATTGCGAGGTATTGGTTAGTAAACCATGAGTTAAAGAAATTGTATCGTCCTTATGGAGATTAAAACAACTCTCTGTGCATACCCAAATATCTAGTACCAGTACTTTAGCGCAAATATATTAGTGATACTTTAATTTCAGTAACTAACCAACCCGAGTGTGGCTTTACAATTATGGAATAGATCGTAATAAAGATGCGATAAACATATGACAAGAAAAAGATAAACGTGAACTATTATACGATTAAGGGAAATTCATCATCAAAAGATAATGTTGAAAAGTAGTAACAGGTTTGATTAAGGCCCAGATCTTGATGACCGAAAGATTCCTAAAAACAGCCCTGAAAAAGATGAAAAGAATGCCTTTAAAAATATGTAAGAATTACCTGAAAAGTCGAAAAAATGCCTTTAGGATTAAAAAAATCCCCCTGAAACACAATTTGTGTTATAATTTTCCACGTTATAAATTAAATAATTTCAACTTTAGACAATTTATAGACTAGAATTTTCATTCTTTCTCCATGATATGTCAAAAGAAAAGAAAAAAGGAAGTAAATACATATTATAAATGAATTTTAATGATATGTAATCTAATCACTTGGAATAACATCAAAATTACACTGAATAATTATGAGTTTCTAACGTTTTCAAAAGTCCATTTTATTTTCTGTGAAACACACTCTTATTCCTTGAAAAACTCTTCTTAACAGTTACATGTGTTGGTACAACGACTCACAGAAAGAGACTTACATATGTTTTTGGAACATATTTGAAGAAAAGACGTTCATTTTTATGGAAAATTCTTTACCAATTCCCAGTGTTTCTGCCTCTTCAGTTAAGGCAGTACGGGTATGGTTTTTCACTTTTTTTATTTCTTAAGGTAAAGAGTAGAATTTTGTTACTGAACCAGCATATCAATATTATACATAAGAAGGTGAAAAAATTAAAAAAATGTCTTTTCACATAAAATATCAATATATTACTAAAATATGATTCCATGTTTTTCTTTATTTTTTTAACAATTTTCAATTTATGCCTTCAAAAAATATTTTTATGAAAAAAACTATGCAATGCAAATTATTAAGGAAATTTTTAAAATTATGTCTAAATTTCCAATTAAAATTTTTTAAACTTTCAATATCAAATTACTAAACACACAAAGTACTTTAAAAATTGGTATTTTAAAAAATTCACAAATATACAAAATCCCCTTGATAAATTTCAAGATAATGTAATTTTCATTCTACTTACCAAATTTGATATACGTAGCTTTAACGGATACAAAGTGATTAACACATAATCACATGAAAAAGTTCAAAAATGTTAAATTGGTAAAAGCAGTTTCAAAGTTGAAGGAAAAAATGACAGAATTCTTTATTTACGCTGCTTTTAAGCTCACCAATTATTGGCTAAATACCACCTGTTTTATATACAATACCTTCCTTGGATTTTTGTCTTTTTTGGGCTCTTAATTTAGCCAAGTAAACGATTTTATAATATTTAGCATATGCGGTGGTTGATCTAGACAAGTGTTTCCCAACGTGGGGCCCAGGCCCCACAGGGGGCAATTTGAATGTTAAGGGGGGCAATTTGAAAATGGACTCCACTGTACATAATGTAATAAAACTGTAATAAATGTAATAAAAATGGGACCACTGTACATAACTAATGCAATATATATAACTAATATAATGTACATAATTAATGTAATATATATATAATATAATTTTGTATTTAATATGCTTTGGGGGTCATAAATAATTGTTGGGGGG
>QLNU02015360.1:80083991-80099077 GCA_006491805.2 Dysdera silvatica
AAAGGCTCTTGGTTGATTGGAGGCTCGATAAGTTTAGAGAATTTCTTCAGATGTGTTGATTGGCATTTCTCCATAATGCGTTGGCATCGTGAATAAATTCTAGCTTCCCAAACACTAAAATTTTGAACTTCTTTGGACAATTTAAGATGTAGAGGATAGAGTTCGTTTTCGATATAAGCAAGTTTACGTCGAATGTTTTTAATGATAGAACGAAGTATTTTTAATTTGCAATGAAACAAAGCTTTATCCAAATGGAGATTTTGGGGTAATTTACACGTTAATGTAATGAACTTAGGAATGACCTTATGGTCCCGGCATTTGGTAAGAAATTGCAGATGTTGGAGTTGTTTACATCTTCGAATTCGAAGTTTGGAAAATCTATTTAAATCCGGCTTTAATGAACCAAAAACTCACTGCATGGTATTGAAGGAAAATTAAATAAAAGAAGCACTCACCGTTTTCAATTTGTTACCACGTGGCGTTCAAAAGCGAAGCAGTGTGGCCAAATTTATATCGGTCAAACACGGAGAGCACTGCGCCTCAGACTAAAAGAACACGAGGCTTATGTCAGAAAGCAAGAATTCCATAAATCGGCTCTGGCAAAACACTCGTGGGAATTGGGACATCAGTTTCTATTCTCCAATGCACATATTATTAAAAAAGTCAACTCAACACTTGATCTCAGTTTCTTTGAGGCATTTCACATTCTAGCAAACATCAATGTTGCAGTTAATGATCAACTCCTTAGTAACTCTATATCATCCACTTGGAAAAACCTTTTGGGTCTCACGGCTGAAGACGTCTCCACAAATACGCTTTACTCCTCCGCCCAATCAAGTTTCCAACCGACGTGATGGCAACACCGACCAACAGCACGGACATAAACAGAAGCCGCCATTCGCTCTGACGACGATAGCTGTTTAACGCTATCGAAATAGCTATCAGCAATGCTATCGTGTTAATGATTTTAAAGAACTGCACCATAAAAATTGTTTTGCATTTATTTCTATTGATCAGTACAGTGTGTCGCTATTAAACTATTTTTTTAGCCTTTTATCAATCACAACGCCTGCGGGATTGTTAGGAAACATCAAGCATTTATATATGTATCTCACTGTGATATTCGTTTATTAAAATTTTCAAACGAATCAAACAAATGATTCTATATTATGCCAATTCCAACTTTACTGAGTATATAGTATGTTATATGGTTTTCTTTCGTTAGGAGAGACACTGTGTGCAACTGGGATCTGAACGGGTAGCATAATGCAATAGGAAGTCAATATATTTTACAGTTTTTGATAGTAGATTATTCATTTAATTGATTTTTATATCTAAGAAATACGTGTGACTAGGATCTTGTTTATTTTACTATTATATAAACGTATCCAAGTTTCGCCTGCACATGAACGTTTAAGGGTAAACAATAAATATTCTATTTATTTTTCTATGGTTGTGTACACAACGTAAATACAGTGTACATAAGCAAGGCCGTAGCCAGAATTTAATTTTGCGGGGTTCAAAAAATTTTACAGCATGTATCAATGCAATCACAGCATACAAGTCTGTAGCCAAGTCCCATTAAAAATTTAGTTTCGGAGAGGGACCCGTTCCTAAGATCCCCCTTTGGATACGGACATGTACACAAATCTATTAATGTTGAATTTTCTTCCTAATTTATAATACGCTGAGCGATACAAAAATAATCTGCTTTATAGTTTGACGACATCATCTCAATATCTGAAAATTTTGAATTTAAAATATGCAAATCATGTATTTTTAAAGAGAGTTCAAGACTTGGCTTCGTGCATAAGCCTAAAACGGGAAATTGTTTGATTTTCCTTTAGTATCTAGCTTTCACACACATACATGCACACATAATTGACACTTTTATTACGGTATGTCTCCACATGCATCAACGCAACACCGCTCGGTGTAGCTTAACGCTTCCATACTTTGAAGCAAAGTAAGTTGTCTCGATATTACACCTTCGATTGATAAACAAAATCAGAAACACATCAATGCTCTTAAAACCACTTAGATATTCGCGTGAAGATCGTAATTTAAATCGACGTTCAGATATCTTCTTCTTGACTCGTGGCTCTCATACTGGGATACTGGATATTATGGTTAAATTAGTTCTTTGGTGGATAATATCACCAGGTCTGTGTATGAAAGTAAAATTATTAATAATGTTTAGGATTAGTTTAAATTTTTACCAGAGTCTAATATCTTACGTACGTTGCATGAATTGCAGTTGCAATATTTTGCATTTAAATTATAAACTAACCACTTTCTTTCTTTATTAAAGACAAAAAGTAGGGACCGTATTCTCTTCATGCATGTAAACTATTATCAGCCTTGTCGTAAGAATTAGTCATTTCTTAGATAATAACACTCATACCAAATTATATATAATCCTTACTATATCCTTATTATACAGAATACTATGTATAACCTATATTGTATGCCCTTGATACTAAACTATTTGGTAAACTGTTTTGCTATTTTAATGGCTGCCTTCACTTATTTCAAACAGGATTATGGAGAAGCAGTTTCATTATAGCAATAAATCTTTTTCTCATCCAAAATTGTAAACTGAATTTCTAAATCCATAAAGTTCAGTTTGTTTTCTTAGTAAAGAGCCTGTCTTTTTAAATGCAATGAGTTTTATTCATAACGCTGACAATCACACGGGCAACATGCAGTAGTGAGAATACTTCAAACATATTTTTGAAGTCATATAAAACGTATTCTGTACCGACATTCCAATTGTTATATCTGAATTTCAAAATTGGACTCACCGATACATTTTATGAAATAGTTTAACTATTATCTGTGGCTATCTTATTAAAAGTATGCCGAAGGATATAGCTGTAAAATGCATTTCTAATATTTACTTGGAATTCATGTAATAATGATGGATTTTTCGCATTGTTTTCCTTTCCTAGAATTCAAAAATATTATTTTTCCAAAGAAATCTAACATCCTTAAGTCTCTATACACATTTCTGAAAAATCCTTCCTTTTCCGTCCGAACTGGGATTGAGAAAGATTTCTGTCTGTCCCTATCCTAGAATTTTGGATGATTCGGCACATCCCCAGGCAGACCGACTTGTTTCCGTAGAAAATAGCCCCATAGGAACACGCTTTTTTCCCAAAAATATTTCGTTCCGGTACATAAGGATCTGCCGCTTCCCAAAAATATTATCTTTTCAATGAAGATAGATGGCACCTTCCAAGTCTGGTCACGAGACTGGGGGAATCTTGGGTATTTTTTCAATTCCTCATTTCCGCATTCCAATCGAATGTAGCCTCCTCGTACAAAATTGAGAAACGAAGTTTTATTTTATACACAATTTTCGAAGCTGTAATAATACAGAAATTGCCTTTCCACACATTTTATGGGCATTATTTTTCGCTTTGACGAATCCATCTGAAAGACATTCTGTTTAAATAGAAGAATGGTATATAGCTTTAGCAGTTCTCTGTGCGTGTATATTCTATTAATTTGAAATTTTTTGATTGTTGGATTATTGATATAGTATATATCTAGAATTAAGGGTACTGTATATAAGTAATGTGTCTTAATATTTTAATGTGCAATGAGTGAATATTTTATTTATATCTTGTATTTGTTTTATATGATTCTGTTTTTTTGTTTATTTTATGAATACGTTATTGTGCAAAGTTGATTTCATTAATATGTGATTGATAGGAGGCATGTTCCTAAATAAATTTCACTGATAAGATTGTAACATTTGCACACTCACGAAATAAATAAATAAATAAAAAAAAATTCCGATCAAATATAATGCTTTCAAAAGGGATACCTCTTTTTCTTGACTAGAATATTTATCGTTAAGCAGTTCATGAACCGTTACCATTCTAGTGGACAACACATTCTTATTGCATGCTAAAAAGCGGAAAGTATTCATGAAAAATATTCAGCAACCTTTTCCCTGCAACTCGACTTCATTATTTCTTGAGACATATGCATTTCCTTCCAAACTTCTCTTATTATTCAGCTTATTTATTTTTGAAATTGACGTGCTTTCCGAAGTTTAAATTTGTGGTCTTGTTCAAAGATCAATGGACCCATTCTTTTTCACTTGCACAGTATAAACTGTTCTCTCCATTTCTTCGCTATTAAATGCTATAGACAGAGCCGTGCTTAGAGGGTGCGAGCTGGGCAACCGCCCAGGGCCGCCAAAACGTGTATTACAAGTGTACCAGGAAATCAGTTTTTTGTCAAAGCGTTTTTCAGGGCCGCTAAAATCTGCTTTGCCGTTTTTCAGGGCCACTAACACCGTAAGACCAGCCCTGGCTATAGAAAAGCATCGATTACCAAAATTACTTATGACGAAATCTGATTCGATTGAGTATCAGTGCAAGTGTCAAATCAAATAAGAAAATCAGTCTTAAAGATAGTTTTCCTGATTAGTGTTGCATGTAAAATTTAAAATCGGAATTTTGAGCACAAGCACGTTTTTTTAATTTTTTCTTGAGCAGAGGAGCATTTTGGATATGTGTGTGAATTTTTAACAAACGTTTAATAGAGTATAATAAAGAATTTTTTATAAATGCTCAAGTTTCGAGTATAATTTAAAAATGATATTTTTAATAAGTATAAATAGGATTTAAATTTTTTCAAAATACAATTGTGCATCGGTGGTTTACCCAATTTCAGAAAGGTTCTGGGAAAAGGAATATCGTTTGTTTTGCTATTAACGGAGTATAGAAATTGATTGCCCGTGATTGTTTGGGTTATTTACAAAGCAAACTACCACGATTCGGTTTTTAAAAAAAACAGCTGCTCCTACAGTAAATGAGTGAGAATAAGAAATATGTATCTGTAAAAACAAATGATAGAATATAATTTATCTACTGTCGCGGGATGATAGTTATACAACAAGAAGTGAGTTACAAAAAAAAATGGAAATGAGAAAAAAAAATCTGAGATGCCCAGAAGAAACAGGCATATAACTTGGCAATACGGATGAAATACTGTTCCCTGATGAAGAACCATGTCCGTGTCGCTAAAAAACTGTTTTAAGTATGTTAAATTATCGTGCATAATTTTATTATTGATGGTTGAAATTTTAAGAAAAAGTTCTCTTCTCCATATTTTTATAGTGATATAATATTATAGTTTTACAATAAGTTTTTGCGATGCATTATGATCAATATATTAAATAATTATAATATATATATATATATGTCATTACGTAGAATTATCACAGGAGGCGTGTGTACATATATGCATCAAAAGTACTGCGCAATGCGTTTACTATTGCCTATTGATCCACGCTACTGAAAAAATATTTTCTTGAAAGCAATGAGCTACGTCACATCATCGTACGCCGTCTCGCTGTGTAGGCACTACGGTTTCACTGATAACAGAGACCGCCGACCGAGGCAATGGAATAGAATGGTGCCATAACTGGTGTCAGATATTGAAGTTGTCCATGGGTGGTCCTCCCACCCGCTGGAATATTAAGAGAAATAACGTCATCTAGATAACGATATGAAATCTGGAGACTAGGGGATATTTTTCTGGCCCGACAACTTTTTCTACTAAGCAGAACTGAGGCGAAATGTGTTCGTGATGCAGAGAAGAAACTCAGCCATCGTCTTCGTGTTTTAATCAACAGAGAAAGCAAACTATACACGAACCTCCCTTAAAACACTTTAGTGTCAATAGCGTTATACTTAAATCTTGCTGGTAGCTCATATAAACTGTTGCAATTCATCCTTCATCGCTGCTAAGGATAGAGAAGACAGAACAATTATCAAGGATTAGAAACCGAGGCGCATTTTTCGTATCTATCAATAAGATCGATAAACTCTCCCACAGCGATTCTTCTCCTTAAATTATTACTTTTCCAACACCTTCTTCAAGACAGGGAATAAAAAAGGTAATTGCTAAGAGATACGAACATCGTTGGATTCTTTCGTCCAAAGTTACTGATGACCGACCTCTGTACCGAGATTCCATCTTATTAAACTGCTGCTCCTTTACTCCGGAGTTTCGCATTCCTAGGAGTGGAATCTGCTCTTTAGCCATTTCAAGGAAGGTAACACCAGTATCTAAGAAACATCCATCAATTGCTCTTTCGCCTCTTGACGAAAAGAGGGGTGAAAAAAAATGCTCTCCAAGCAACGAATAGAAAATGACTTCGACTATTGATTTCGCATGTAATTTCAGTAAATTACGATTAATCGATGGTCACAAACGACAAATTATAGGCCGTGATTTTGTTTCTGCCCGAAAAAATACGTCACAAAAAGTACCATGACGTAACGGATTCTTCTTTGCCTTCCTCTTCCTCTGTTCGCTTGAATTCTCGCAACTGAGTAAATTCCATTTTCAAAGAGCGAGTGTAGCTAAAAAAAAGTTCCTCTCTTTTAAATTCCATCACATTTCTCGCTCGATTTAATAACAAACTGATAAGTTAGAGAAGCCAGGAAGCAGCGTATTTTTCCTCTCACGAGACAGGTCCGTGAACGAACGCCAGTTTAAAACAAAGTTTCCTGTTATTTCTAATCATTCATCGAACTCATCCAACCGTTCAATTTGCACCAAAGTCTTGAGCAAGCAAATCGGGACTAATTAGTTTCATGTCCCTTTGCTTCTCCTTAGTGTCCTCACTGGCAGTAAACGGAAGATACTAATGAAGTTTGGTGGTACGCGAACAATCGGTTTTTCCCAATTTTGCCTTTTAAGATTTTAGAGGACGCAAAAAATGCAAAGGGATTTAACTGGACTTGCTTTGAAAATTCGATTTTCAGAAGTAACCGTGAATTTAATTAACACATTTTTAAAGTGTACCTTTCAGAGGATGATAGAAAAAAATGTTTTCTTGATCTGTACGGTATTAAAAGCCATATGCTTCGGTACATTTTTCCAAGGAAAATTTCTGTGTGTAAATTGCATAAACATCATGTAAATAAAATTTATTTTTATGGAAAGTTTGTTTCCTAGATTAGCTCTTAGCCAGTTCTTTTTAAACTACTCATCAAAAAAGATAGTTTTTGTGTTATTTCTGCCTTAACGGTATTTTAAACACGTGTAATTAAATCAAAGCTTCAATTTTTTCATGCAGAAATTTCGTTTAAAGTAGTAAAAAATAAAAAGCTTTTATCTCAAAGATTACAAATATTAGATACTTACGTTTTTATAAAACGCCTAGGTGTTCTGAACTTTCCAAGAAGTTAGTGGTTTTAATCTGGTTTCCAGTATTTAATTTATTTGTGGATTGAAGTCAAAGAACTTTCTGTTTCGAAAAAAAAAATGGATTTGCTTAAAATTTTCCTCAAATTTTAATATGGAAAACTAATTATGAAAACAATACCTCCAGTTTGTATCGTGCAACCTGCACAATGACTTGAATTAAACTATCCAGGATATAAAACCGTAAATGCGTATTTTTTTTGTTTGAAATGAGAAGCCAAATTAGATACTACGTTTCTGGTAATCACTTTTGAACATTTCTTAATAATTATGTTTAATGAAAAGAACACGGCAAGCATTTTTAAAATAACAGATCATTCTGCAATTATTTGGCAGCCTTATTCATGCACTATTATAAAATTCTGTCGTAGAATAAGCATTTTTTTTACGACTTGCTTTTCTGCGACTTAATAATACGATGATAATTAATTTTAATTAACATACACCTTACGCTTAAATGTTTTTTGAGTACTGAATATGAACGACAGTATAAAAATGTAAGAATTGAACCCTAATTTTTTTAAAATTACGATGGATAAAGTAATACAGGAAAACATTTTTTTGTAGCTAGAAGCAAAAAAATACAAATTTTTATGGTGCAGTTATTTTAAAATCGTTATAAAAATGACGTCACTAATAGCTATAACTTTAATATTATAATTTTTTTTTAAATAACTGCACCATAAAAATTTGTATTTTACTTGCTTCTATTGATTAGTGCAGTGTGTCGCCATTAAACCGTAAAATATTTTTATGTGATCAATTTCTATGCACTCTTCCTTGTAAAAAAATATTTTAATAGTATTTTTGTATATTAATATTAATTAAAAAATTGGTGAGAAAATTATATATTTCTAAAAGACATGTCATTGCTTGTAATACAAATGAACAATAAAAATTACGTTTAATTATAGAGCTTTAAATACATTTCGTATATCCTTTTGTAGTACGTTTCAATTTATGCGTTGTATGTATGTGGGTTTAACTTTAATACTATTCCCAAAGTTTCCTTGAAGACTTAACGGTACCGTATACGCTTTCGTTTAGCACAGTGATTTTCACAGTGGGCTCCACGGAACCCCAGGTTATCACGACAAACCTCCGGGGTTTCCGCAAGCAATTTTGCCAAACATCGCTGACAATTCCAAGAAAATCTGTAATTCCCCGTCCCATGACAAGCATTTCGATAAACCATAAGCAACACGCAAAGGGAAGTGTTAATTAGCTTTTATATTGATATATTTTTTGCAAGGTAGGATATATCTCTGAGTTCAACGATAATAATCGTATAACCTCTGCCTTAAGAATTTGTGGAATTTTTGTGGAAAAGTGCTGACGAGGTCAAGATTGTAAGCTCAAATAATTTAATACTAATACTTAGTTGTTAATAGTTCAACCAGTTTTCTGCAAATAATTTCAATTCTGAATTAGTAGGTTCTCGACGTTTCCGTCTGGTCGTTTTAATTAGAAATTGATGGAAGAGGAGAGATGTACACAGTAAAAAAGGGATAGAGTTTTTTTTAACTGATATATTTATTATGTATTTTTATGTTTATGCCCAAGTAATGATAAATAATAGAACTTCAAGGGTTCCTTAAATGTTTATAACGGGGTTTCTTGGCTAGAAATATGGTGGGTTCCGTCGGAAAAAAGTTTGTGAACCACTGGTTTAGCATATTTTATCTTTTAACTGCCCCATCGCAAAGAATAAATAATATGCTGTATAAAGTACGTGTCTGAAATTTTAATGTCGGCGCTCTATGCACAATAAAAATGTTATGAACTGTTAACGCATTATCTTGGTGGCTTAGTGCCATCTACTATTAACGTTTAAACTATAAAATTATTAAAATTCATGAACAGTAACTATTTACGTCCAAAAGTAAAGAGCTTGTACGAATTACCACATACAATTGATCTTATTCCAACCAAAAGCGCAAATAATATGAGGTTCAAAACTGTGCATTAAATTCTTTTCTAAGTTATTACTTTATAAATAGATCTATCTTTCAAAATATTACAAATTTCAAATAATCTTTCAAGAATATGATGGAATCAAATTTTGACTTCGTTTTTTCTTATAAGTTCAGTATTTTATTACCATAATTATATTTGCACTTAATCTCTGTTGTCTTTTCGTCATTAGATTCGAAGAAAATCAATTTTACATCGTTTCTACATGACCTGCTTCATCTATAAGTCATGTATGTTAGTTTGGATAGTTTTTCAGTATCTTAGTTAGATTATTGTATGATTATGGTAATGACGTTTCTACCGAAATGCCCCTAATTTTCTCGCATTATTACTTTGTTTCACGCCGATAAACCCTAATTTATATTTTTGTCCATGAGGTCTTGAGCATCTCAGGAGATCTTTCTTCCTCAGCACTTTTCTTTTGAGAAATTCCAAGTACCATCAATCATAGCGGCTGCAATTCTCCTTTCTATGCAGTCTTTCCAAGGCACTCGATTCAATACTTCAAATCAATTTATGCGTTTGCTCAAGCCCCGTATGAAAATGGGAGGTGATTTCATTTCGTTTGATAAAGAAAAAAGTTTTTTGTTATCAGTACTGTTAAAAAAAAAAGTAAAAACTTTTTTAACTTCTTTCTTGCTTTCTTCCATTCTTTTTTTTTGTTCTGCTACTCCTTTGGCTTCGTCCAATAAAAACGGAGTTCCAGAAACTTGGTACTCTTTCTGAGGCCCTTCTTGTTGTTGCTCAAATGTTTTCTTTTTGCTTTCAAGTAGCTATTTCTAAGACTAATGCCTTAATCAAAGGGACAGATTGCGCAAACTCGAACGAACAATTACCGAGTAATGCTCCCTTCCTCTTTTTTAATCGTTGTTTCAGTGGTTGCTTCTTTTTTATAGTTTGCTAGTTGCTGGGATCATTTCAGCTAACGAAGGGTATTTTGTGGTAGAATGCACTACCACTTTATCCATTGTGCAAAATCGCACTCTGCTAATGAAGGTAGAAACACATTACAAGAACGATTTTACTCAGGCTTTGAAGAACAAGATCCGTCTGGATAAAGTAGGTTATTGATAGATATTGATGTAATATACGTTAAAACTTTCAAGTATTGAAGTAGACAGTTCCACAAAAAACTTCAATATACATATATATAAAGATTTTTTATGCATATGTGTTATGTAGTACAAGATTGTCGAAATTAAACTTTCCCATATTCAGAGAGCGTTGTATAGGTCATAATGATATGAAATTTAGATAACAGACACTCCAGATCATGCGCTCAAGATTTTTTAAAAAATAGTAAAAAAAATCTCGGATAGATAAGCGCTGGAATATGACGAAACGTTTTACGGATGTTCTGTATGTCCCTCGTGGTTCTCCATAACCCTTTTCAATGGCAAAACAATGTGTTCTACAGCTGAATGCAGTAAGTATGCATTAATTTCATCAAGGTGCCGACGAATGCAGTCTTTCAGATATGAC
Organism: Dysdera silvatica; assembly: GCA_006491805.2. Lineage (NCBI taxonomy): Eukaryota > Metazoa > Arthropoda > Arachnida > Araneae > Dysderidae > Dysdera > Dysdera silvatica. Next base: position 80,094,681 of record QLNU02015360.1, read on the forward strand.
AGGGTTGCGGGTTATTCTCAGTGGATCTGATTCTTTAAGAATCCCTATAACTAGAAGTCACACGGGTTGAGATCAGGTGAACGAGGAGGCCAAGCTGTTTGAAAACAACAACGGCTGATCACCCCTAGGTCGGGGAAAGTTTGCCATACCACCTGTTGTACGCCATGTTGTTCCACAACCTATGTTTATACAGAAAAAAACGCATGTCACTTACTCTGGCTGTAGTCGAACCAACGATTAATGTATATTATAGATATAAAGTTAACCATTAGTAGAATATTGCAATGTAGCCATGTTGAAATATAAAAGTATTGGAAAAATTTGATATGAAATTGCTTATAAAAATAACTGTAACTAAAAATAGTGCTGCAACCCCCAGGTTGAGAACCATTGAGTTAGCAAAGAACTTTGAATACTGCTATACGATATTTATTTAAAATTCAGAATCCATCTAATTCTTTCAGTTTGTTTTTATTTAAGTCCTCTGTGAATTAAAACATATTCTGCTGAAATTTTACGAGGCGCACGAGTCTACACAAATTAATTATGTTTTTCAACTTGGAGAACAGCCAATTATATATGCAATTAATTAGTAAATAGAAGGCATTCTAAATATATATATCTTGATCAAATAAATTCTTTGTCAGGACAAACTATTGAACCTTGAAATGCATTTCTTCTTCCAGTGCAAGTTCTTTGACGAACAGTATATATGTAGAAGAAATGCTTTTCTCGAAAACTTTTTTCTCATTTCTTTTAAAAAATAATAAAAACAAGATTGTCCAGATAGCTGTGATATTTGATTCTATCCGAGAATCTGATTCAAAGAGGAACAATCTTACCTGCGCCGAATTTTCACATATCCTTTTCTGGAAACTAATAAGAGAGAAAGCAAAACGAATCTATCATATTTCAGTCGAATTGGAGAATTGCTGGGAATTGGTGACATCGAGAAAGATTACGTAGAATGAAGACAAGACAATCTTATAGTGTCCTAGAAAGGTCCCTGAATGGCAGGTGATTCCGCGGCTTCGCTATTGTCGATCCTCCCGGTTAATCCTATGTCGGACAGTCAACAGATTCCTCGCCTCACTGCGTCGCCTGGGAAGGTGTCAACAAGACTGTGTCTTGAGGAAAAGCCCCCATTTCCTTCCTGTCACTCAATCCACCACAACAGATGATTAAATTTCTTTGCAGAAGGATGGTAGCAAGTCCGCATTGGGTTTATGTCAACGCAGCCGGTCTTCTGTAAAATATTTGACGGTTTCTGTCAACTAAACAATTAATGACATCTTTTTATTTTACCATACAGAAAAACCTGATTAAAAGACTAGCAATACAACTAGAATAAAGCAAGTTGAACAATACAACTTGAACATTTTAACTTATTTTTTTCTTTTGGCAGTCTGTAATGAAGGCGCCTTCGGCGACATTATTTTAATAACTCCTTTCCCCAAAACTCTTTAGATAGGGGTCTTATAGTAAAAAATGTTAGTAATTAGGTGTATTACATTATACAATAAAATTTGCATAAAGCGACCACCCTAGGTTTAGTAAAAAAGTAGTGGTTAAGAGAAGTGGTCTCTAATGTGGGGGGAATAAACATAAAATTAACCAGAAAATTTTTTAAATTGTATGCATAAATAGCGAATTCTCTCTGCTATATTAGCACCACAATATAAAATCAAAAAAAAATGTTAATTTGAAATTTTACTTCCAAGCTATGAAATTTATCATTTTTTTTAGAAAAGGAATATTATTTGTTTTGATATTACAACTTTTTTCTTATAAACTATTTTGATGTTTAGGAAACAAATGAAGCGTTTTTATCTTCTTCAACAGATACTGAAAAATTTTTCATTTATTTATTCTCTTCCTGAGACGAGAGGGCAGAGGGTTTTTCTATGGGAGTTCTGATGACTATTCTTCATCGGAATCGGACTGAGAATCGGAGCATAGAAAATAAAATGTGTTTAAAACTCAAATTTTAAATTAAAATGTTTTTTTATAAATTGCATTTATATAAATTTTCGCATAGAATTTGAAGTGCTGGTATCTATAAAAGTTATTAATATATAATATATGTTTATTGCATCTTTCATCAGTAAAAAAAATATTTAAGGGTTTTGAAACTGTACGAACGAAGGCAAGCATAACAGTAAACTTCTATCGTACAGAATAGCGTTTTCCGCAACGCTTTCTGAAATTTGCCAATTGTTATAAAAAATAACTTGGATAAACCACTAAACTTGCAAATTTATTCTTAATATCACGTGAAAAACGTAACACGTCTGACATCACGATTCCAGTTTTGTTGCCAAGCTTGAGTGTCGTGAACAAACAATTCTATTTTTTGTAAACCCACCCGAACACTCAAATTTCTATTACGCATCAAATTTTGGGGAGGGGCTTGTTTGTTTTCTTTTGTTTGCAAGTCGCTCTTTCGAAAGAATGGAAGATAACGTTTCATTTTGTTAGTTTTCCCACTAAAAATGCGCCTGACGCCAAAGGGTTTAATGCAGGTGGTCGTTTAGGGAGGTTTTACGAGTTTATGCCTCTTATTCCGTGATATTAGTGCAGTACAACTTAATTTTAAATTTATTTTCTGTTTAATTCATAGCTCTTCATGAAATCTCAATAGATGTCAGAATATATGACAGTCGATCACAGTAATTAAACCTGAATTTTTTCATCCTAAACATATATATAACGTTCTGAAGTATTCCAGGAAACTAAACTACATCGCTACAATATGTAACAGTAGAAAATATGATAGTCGATCACAATAATTAAACCAAAATTTTTTCATCCTAAACATATATATAACGTTCTGAAGCATTCCAGGAAACCAAACTACATCGTTACAATATATAACAGTAGAAAATATGACAGTCGATCACAATAATTAAACCTACATTTTTGCATCATAAACATATGTATAACGTTCTGATGCATTCCAAGAAACTAAACTACATCGCTACAATATTTTAAACATTACTATCCTGGAAAAGCTCAATGGTGATGAACTACTTTAATGATGTAGCCGATGATGACAGCTTTTAAATACATGCAGCTTGTAAGCATACATTCCCTTGAGTTAATTAATTTAGTAGAGTGGGGAAAAAAAAGCAACTGTGTTTTTTACTTTATCTCAGATACCGTTCTTCCCTTCGTTCCATTTAAATGTATCTTTACTGAGCTAATAAATTGTTGTTGCATTAAAACTAATGTTCTTTCACTTCCATAGAAAGTTAATGCAATTTCTTAATTTGGGTAAGGTTCAAGATTAGGAACCTCAAATACACGCAAATTCCTGACGTTGCCGTTCGTTAATTAGTCAAATCAAAATTAGTTTGAAACTACGTTATACTAAAATACTAATTCAGCACCTCGAACTGTTCCACCGTACAGCTTCGTCTGATCGAAAATGTTCTGGAAGTTGAATCCAAAGGCATGGGTTTGGCAATAGAAATAGTTATATATACTCAAACTTACATTCTCAACTAAATTCACATAACATTTATAACTAAACAAACAGTATTCCTTATTATAAGATTGATCCATATTTAAACAGGGATTGCGCTCTAAACTGCAAATAACAAATTATCTAACTAAACTAAGTATAGTAATAGACAATTTCTAGGCCTTTGGACAGATAAACTATTTTTGAAGCAACCCTTCAGGATTCTAACTTTATGAATAACTTTCTAAATTTAAGATATGGGAGATTCAACGTGTTTTTCGTTGCATTTGTGTTATCTGCATATTTCAAATTCTTTTACAGCCATTAACTACATTGTAGCCCTATATTCGATTTCTACAAGAAATTATTTTAATCAATTTCAAAGTAGTCCTTTTCTGATCATTTAGAACCCGTGTCATCATTTCATAATTTTTTATTTGGATTTTATTATATTTACAAAATATTATTTAAAATATTATGTGCCACCGTTTTAAAATTAAGGCAACACATGCATATATATATAAAGTTTTCCTCGCCCATTCTTGGCGGTAACAGGCTTTGGGATGGGCAGAGCGCCATGTTCCCAAGCCTCTTTTACATTACTTCTTAATGTGCCATGCTTAGAAACTTCCTGACAATGTAACACTTGTTTAGGATTGTGGCTTTTTGTATTTCAATGTAGGTGTTTGGGTCAATGTTGAGTATTTCCAAATTCGTCGCAAGCGTTTTTGGTACTATCCCTGTTGCTGAGATGACTAACGGGATGATGAAGATCTTTTCCATACCCCATATATCTCGTACTTCATGTCTGAGGTCTTGGTACTTGGTGATTTTCGTTGTGTAGGTTTTCTGTATGTTATTGGTGTTGGGTACTGCTATGTCGATTAAGTACGTGGTCTTACTCGATTAATCGACGAGGGTAATGTCAGGACGG
>QLNU02015360.1:80099177-80114953 GCA_006491805.2 Dysdera silvatica
TAGTTTATTCCCATGAAATTCATTAACCTTCAGTCAGGCGCCGCTGATCAGATTGATACTCGTTGAACATTTCTCTCTCTCTCTCTCTCTCTCTCTCGCTCGCTCTCTCATTTATTACTAGAAGATATCAAGGCCATATACTCTTCAGTACTTTATTATCTTTCCATTCGTGACATGGAAACAGCTTTTAGTGTTCCGATAGAAGCTAGTATTGTTTTGTTATTAGACAAAGTTCCCAAAGTAGTTAATCAGTAGATATCAATTTGATACACCTCGCCTACTCTCGTTACGAAAAGACCGCGCCCGACGTAAGGCTAAGTTCAATATGTTGGACATACGTACATTTACAGGAAGATGGTCATATTGTATGTATAAGCTGTCCATACTAATTTTACGTGTATCAGTTTTAGTTACAATTTTTAATTCCAATTTTCAATTTCTGGGCAGCGTGGGCTTCGTCAGATGTAAAAAAAGTCTTTACACATTGTTGCCTGGGCAAAATTGTTATAACATCATTAATTAGCCATATATATATATATATATATATATATAAAAGTTTTCCTCGCCCATTCTTGGCGGAAACAGGCTTTGGGACGGGCAGAGCGCCATGTTCCCAAGCCTCTTTTTACATCACTTCTTAATGTGCCATGTCTAGAAACTTCCTGACAATGTGACACGTGTTTAGGATTGTGGCTTTTTGTATTTCAATGTAGGTGTTTGGGTCAATGTTGAGTATCTCCAAATTCGTCGCAAGCGTTTTTGGTACTATCCCTGTTGCTGAGATGACTAACGGGATGATGAGGATCTTTTCCATACCCCATATATCTCGTACTTCATGTCTGAGATCTTGGTACTTGGTGATTTTCGTTGTGTAGGTTGTCTGTATGTTATTGGTGTTGGGTACTGCTATGTCGATTAAGTACGTGGTCTTATTCGATTTATCGACGAGGGTTATGTCAGGACGGTTATGTGGGACTGTCTTGTCTGTTATGATTGCTCTATCCCAGTAAAGCTTGTGTGTTTCGTTCTCATGCACGGTCTCTGGCTCATATTTGTAGTACGGGCATTTTTCTGTCAGAAAGCCAGCATTCGCTGCCAATTTCTGGTGGACTATTTTCGCTACTTGATCGTGTCTATGTTTGTAGTCTGACTGCGCAAGGATCTTGCATCCTGCCATCACGTGTTGGATTGTCTCCGATGCCGCATGACAGTGTCTGCATTTGTCGCTTTCTATGTCTTTTCTCTGGATGAATTTCTGATTGTTCCTTGTTGCGATCACTTGGTCTTGGATGGCTAGCATGAATCCTTCTGTCTCTGGCTGGAGAGTGCCTTTGGCCAGCCAAGAATTTGATGCCTTTTTGTCAACGTGTGGTTGTTGCAGGTCATTGTAGTGCCTGCCATGTAATGGTTTTCCGGCCCAAGTTCTCAGTTTCTGTTCGTTGGCTGTTTCCAGGACACGCTCTTCGGTACTACACAGGTTTAGTGGCGTGTAATTTGCATCTGCTTGTATTATGGCTTGGATGAGTGGCGATCGGGGACTCTTCAACTGGAAGTATTGCCTCATGCTCTGGATCTGCTTGTCATGTAAGTCTTTGAGGTCCGCTTGTCCGCGTCCTCCTTCTTCCCGGGGTAGTGTTTGCCGTTCAATTGCCGTTGCAGGGTGTAGTTGTCCGGCTCTTCTCTGGATGGTTCTCATTTTCCGCTGGAGTTGTTCTAGTTCAGTGTTGGACCATTTGATGATCCCGAAGGAGTAGGTGAGCACTGGTACCGCATATGCGTTAATTGCTTGCGTGGTGTTCTTCCCGCTCAGTTTCGTCTTCACAATGCTTCTAAGTCTTTCTTGGAATGCTTGCGTGAGCTGGACTTTGACTTTCTTGTGCTCCTGCTGCCGTTTTTGCATTATCCCTAGGTATTTGTAGGTTTCGCCCTCGTCCAAGGTCTTCAGTAGTCTCCCGTCTTCGAGTTCGATGCCTGGTAAATCTTCTTTGCTATTCTTCTGTATTTTGCACTTATCGAGGCCGAATTCCATTCCTATGTCCTTGGAGAATGTCTCTGTTATACTGATGAGTTGTCGGAGTTGGGTGATTGTTGGCGCGTATAGCTTGATGTCATCTACGTACATGAGGTGGGAGACTTTATGTAGGTTTCTCTTGTCTTTCTTCAGCATGTATCCGTATTTACTTGTGTTCAGCATCCTTGACAAGGGGTTTAACGCCAAGCAGAACCACTGGGGGCTTAGTGCGTCTCCTTGAAAGATTCCGCGGCGGATGGGGATCTCGGCCGTTTCTATTTTACTGTCTGGCGTGTTTAGCTGTAACCGGGTTCTCCATTGTTTCATGCTGCTCTGTAGGAATCGGATGATTGAGGGATGCACTTTGTATATGCTGAGTATTTCAAGGAGCCACGAGTGCGGAACAGAGTCGAAAGCCTTCTTGTAGTCTATGTATGCGGTGTTGAGTTTTCGCTTTTGTTTTCTTGCTTGTTCCAGGATAACTGAGTCGATGGTAAGCTGCTCTTTACATCCCAGAGTCCCTTTCTGGCATCCCTTTTGTTCTTCCGTCATTAAGTTGTTGCTTTCGCTGTGCCGGCTTATTTTTTCAGAGATGCACCCCGTGAGTATCTTGTACAGGGTGTTAAGGCACGTAATGGGTCGGTATTTCGCTGGGTTACTGGTATCCTGGTCCTTCGGTAGGAGGTAAGTTATTCCCTTGCAGAGGAATTCAGGCATTTTGCTGGGGTCTTCAATTATCGCCGTAAGTTCCTTGGCTAATGGGCCATGGGCGCTGGTAAATTTCTTGTACCAGAAGTTGTGTATGCCGTCAATACCGGGTGCTTTCCAGTTGTGCGTACGTTGGATTACCTGCTGGAGTTCCTCTATCGTGATGCCCGTGTACTCCATCTCCTCTATTCCTCTCGTAGCCTCCATTTCTTGCTGAATCCAGGGGGCGCTTTTGTGCTGTACTTCATTGGACCATAGTGTCTTCCAGAAGGTCTCTATTTCTGCTGGCTTTGGGGCTTCGTACTTGTCTTTGTTCGCTGGGGTCTCTCGAAGCTTCCTGTAGAAGGCCTTCTGGTTTGCTTGGAATTGCATGTTCTGTTGTTTTCTGTTGGTATAGTCTTTGTATCTTCGGAGTCTTCTGGCGTATACACCCAGTTTTTGTTTGAGGGTATCCAGATATTCGCTGATGTGTTTATTGGGCTCTTCGTGTCTTGTATGAATCCTATTTCTCTTAAGGGCCATCTTCACTTTCCTCACTAATTTCTTACTCCTATTTCCCTGCATGTACTGGGTTATTCGCCCTATGCTGCTGCGGAGCTCTTCTATTCTTTTCTCCAGTCTCACTTGCCATGGTGGTTGGGCTTTGTTTCCTCTGTTACTTCGGCCTTCGTTGCGTACTTCATACCCATTGACGCGTGATGCCGCTACTGCTGCACAGTATATGGCGGTGTGTATTTCCTGTAGGGAGTTGTGGTTCTGTAGGTGTAGTGGTAGAGTATGTTCATTGAGGATCTTGGTTGCTTTGCAGAGTTTCCAAGATGCCGGTTGGCGTGGTATTCTTGGCCTTGTTGCGGCATCCGAGCCTTCATATTCCGCCAGGGCACATTGGAAACCTTCTTCCATTTTCTCCACGTCCCTCCTCTCTTCTTCTTCTATGCTTGGTTGGAGCGGTTCTCTTGCGCTACTAGCTGGTGCTTCAGGGTTGGCCACACTGGTTGAAGTGTTTGCCAGGTCATTGGCGACTTCATCTCTTAACCTTTGTAGTATGGGCTCTGCTAAGAGATTTCTGGTTATTATGTTCCTGCGTTGGGTTGTTATCCTTTCTATACTGATGTCCAGGTGTGGGTACTGTTGTGCGAATTTGGCGTGAAGTGTGGGTCTGTAATTTGTCATGTCTGTTTCCAGCTTTGTAATCGTATAGTAGGTGCGCATGATGTAGGTGTTCATATCTATTGTCCATGACATGCGCTGGCGTGGTCTTTCAGCCCTAGTGGTTGCACCTATACTAGGCTGCAAAGCACTTTGGGCTGTGTTGGTTCTAGTAGCCGTACAGTTGGAGGCGCCGCTACAACCGCCGACACCTCCAAGGAGAGACTGTTGCATATTTTTCGAACTGGCCCCTCTGCTTAAAACTCGAACGCGGTTCTGATTTAAGAGCGAGACAACCGATGCTCCATTCATATTTTCATTATGGTTCATATCATCAGAGTCTGAGATAGCCTTTTTCACGTCGCTGGGTTACCGATAGTTATCCCAACGGCGTTCCGGATGCTGGCATGTCGTCAGCAGGCTACAAATCCGGTTTTAATGGCCCAATGGTATTTTTCACTCATTATTAGTACTTTCACCGATCAACAGCGGAACGCCACGGGCGTAAGTAGCACTTTAGCCTTTTTCTTTCCCCCCGCTGGGGTGAACCCGTCTCTGTGAACACCTTCTGGTTAGAAGGCTATATTTATATATAGAAGTGATTATAGAATATAGTATAGTATATATAGAAGTGATTGTATAAAGCAGCGGATACTATGTATATATATACCTATACGAATATATAAAAAATTTTTCCTCGCCCATTCTTGGCGGAAACAGGCTTTGGGACGGGCAGAGCGCCGTGTTCCCAAGCCTCTTTTTTTGCATCACTTCTTAATGTGCCATGTCTAGAAACTTCCTGACAATGTGACACGTGTTATATATATATATATATATATATATGTGTGTGTGTGTGTGTGTGTGTGTATATATATATATATATATAGTATCCGCTGCTTTATACAATCACTTCTGTTCCAGAAATGTTGATTTTATTAAGCGGTTGACTTCTATTATAGGCCATTCGAAATTTAGTTTCTTTATGAAAAACAGATATACAGCAGTGAGTGGCGCGAGTGAAGCGGCACTTCACCTAAAGTGGGCGGTCAAACAGTTTTCTATTTGAATTCGAATTTCTTTTTACTTTTTGTCGATTCATTTGAGTAGAAAAATAAAATTCGAAATTTTATTTTGAGCCCACTATTTTTTTTTGAATTTAATTCCTTTAATATAATTGGAATTACATTCAGGAACAGAAGGCTACGTTTTTAAGTCAGCGCTTTAAACGCGTTAAACGCACCAACGAAATGTTGCCCGCCGAGAAAAAGGGCCGAATGAAGCGACGATAGAAATTTAGAGCTGTGTTTCAAAACGGAAATGCTTTGCGAACATGGTTACTATGGCGACGATTTATTTACGGCTAAAGCAAGAATTATCAGAAGAGAAATTTTTATCGCATCATCATGTCAGCTAGTATTGCCAGATCAGAGGTTTTACCTCTGAATCTAGAGGTTTTGCATGGGGAAAAAGGTAAAAATTACCAAAACAGAGGTATGGCTTGATCAGAAATAAAAATTGAGATTTTTGATTACCACAGAGGTTTCTAGAGGTAAAAAATTTTCTGTGGGGGTGTTACTGGTCAAAGAAAAAAAATTAAATCAAAGAATTGAATAAAACTTTGATTCAAACTACAAACAGTTTAGTGTTATATCTGTTAGAATTATTTAATTACCCTGAAGTATTTCGAGGCACGTTGAGTGGTAACAGTAGAAGCGTGTAATTTCGTTGTGTTTTTGTTTCTTAAGGGGACACAGGACCTTTAAATCTTTAAAAAATCGATTTTTTATTTATTAGTTTAAAAAATAATATCGATTTTTGGCAGTGTTTTAAAACAAACCGCATCAAAATTCTTCAATTACTTCTTGCACTATTGTATAAAATAAAAATAACTATTACTAGTAGGTTACTCGTGCTCTTCACAAACATGAAGGTTTTTTTACCATGTGGATTGTACATTATGTTTTTCAAACTTAAAAAAAAATTTAAGTGGTATTGAGGATGCTTTAAAAGAATACTTTAGGCAATATATATTAAACGCTTCAACGAAAATATGCAGCTTAATGGACGTTTCATTCAATTGCCCGCCCATTCGTGCTGTTCTTTACTTGGGGAAGCAAGAATTAGCATTTCGTGGTCATCACAAAGATGTAACCTCCACTAATCATGGTAATTTTAAAGAATTGTTAGAAACCTTTATTTCGATAAGCCCTGTGGACATTCATGAGCACTTTTGAAAAATCACACCCATGTTTGCCGGCAATTCTAAGACTATTCAGAATGAAATAATTGACTGCATTTGGCAATATATCAATGAACATATCGAAAAAGAAATAAAGGATTGCATTTTTTTCTATACAAGTAGACGATTCCACAGATATTGTCCAAAAATCTCAATGTAGTATCATAATTAGGTATGTTATTGCTGGTGGAAAGTCAGTGAAAAGATTTTTGGGATTTTATGACCTCAGTTCCAATCGGACTGCCGAAGCATTGTTTAACCTTGTATCAAGATAACAAACAGTTATTTTGACACTGGCGTAAGGTTTAAAAACACAGTGTTTTTAAACCTTACGCCAGTGTCGAAATAACTGTTTGTTATGGAATCTCCTGGTGAAACTCTGTATTGTTTCGTTTATATCAAGATGCCTCGAAAAATTTAACTATAAATCAAAACTTATAGGACAACGTTTGGATGGGGTAAGCGTAATGTCAGGGCACTTAAATAGTCTTCAGTCCAAAATTAAAGAAGTAGCGCCACAAGCAGTTTTTATTCACTGTTTGGCACATCGTCTGAATTTAGTGCTACAACAAAGCTGCAACAGCATTTCACAGTGTCGCATATTTTTTGCAACTGTAAGCGGCATACCTGCATTTTTTCATCATTCTGCCAAACGAACTCACGTGGTCGATACAGTCGTCGGAAGACGAATTCCTACTTCTGTTATTACGCGATGGACATCAAACTCTAAAATGTTGAGTGTTATAAATAAAGAATGGGATTCTTTAAAAGAAGTATTTACTGAGATTATGAACGATCCAACCTCCGATCAAACTTCGCTTAGGCAGAGTGTCGGCTATTTAAATATATTTAACGACTTTGAATTTTCACTTTTGGTTGTTGTTTTTAACCATATTTTTGGACTTACGGATGTTCTCTTCAATGTACTACAAAATAAGTCATTTGACATTAATTTTTGCATCTCACAAATTAAAAATACGCAGATTCTTTTAAACAGCAAACGAAAGGAGGATACGTTCGTGGAAATTTTCGAATTAGTGATTTCGAAAACAACAGTTCCAACTGAACACCGTGAGGGACAAAAAAAAAGTGACGCTCACACAAAATAAAGTTCTTGCAAAATATAAAATTCATATTTTATGAAATATTAGATACATTTCATTACAGATTACTACACGTTTTCAAGATATGGAAAAGCTTCATTTTATTACATTAATGGATACTTCAAAATTTGCGGAGTATTCCTATAAATTTCCTACGGAAGTAATAAATAATTTAAATGTGTACTACCCCAATATATTTACTGACTTCCAAAGATTGAAATATGAATTAAAACACATATATCTGGATAAGCAGTATAGAGATATGAAATTACAAACATTCATGGAAATTTTAACAGAAAACAGATACATTTTTAAAGAAGCTTATAAACTTCATTGCTTAATAGTGACTATTCCGTCCACTAGTGTTTCCGTAGAACGGAGTTTTTCTTGCTTAAACAGAATCAAAACCAGTCTGCGTAATACGATGTTTGAAGACAGTCTTAGAAACTTGTCCTAAACGGGTTAATAGAAACTCAACCATTTTTTCACATCATCGACAAGTTTGCAAGTCTAAAAGATAGAAGAATCGAACTTATATTCAAAAAATAAAGACTGGGTAAGCATATATTGCATATTTTTATTTTGCTTGTTGTCTCCACATATTATCTCTGTCTGTACAACATGTAGTACCATATAAGATCCGATATACAATGGCGAAAAAGTATTGGAACAGTGCTTTATTTCACAATACATTTATTGTGAGTAAATAAAATTTAAGGGAATTTCGACAAAACACATATTTCACATTAGCTAATACAATAAATAAAAAATAGTGGCCACACATTTAATGGCCACATAGAATTACCAAAATACACAATTTTGCGGGGAAAAAAGTATTTGAACATAATTTTATAACTCAAAATTATACCAAAAATTATCATAACACAATTTAATACTTTGTAAAAATATCATTATTATTATTTGTAACAGCTTATAGCCTTCTTGGCATTGATTCTATTAACTTTTTTGTTAGATCTGATGAGAGATTTTCCCATGTTTCCAAAAGAATGTTTTTGGATTCATTTTTATTTGAAAACTTGTGTTTTCTTAGTTCTTGGTCCAAAACATACAAGTTTTCAATTGGATTAAGGTTCGGAGATTGAGGAGGTGTATTTAGTCTACGGGGAACTTTATATAACAAATATTCTTTTGTAACTCTGGTCGTGTGTTTCGGGTCGTTGTCTTGTTGGAACAAGAAGTTATCCTTTATGCCCAACTTTGATGCACTTGGAGATAAGTTATCTCGCAATATGTCCACATAGTTTTGGGCATTCAAAATTCCATCAATTAAAATTAAATTGCCAGGTCCGCTCCAGGCTATACAACCCCAAACCATAATGCTACCACTGCCGTGTTTCACAGTTGAGATGACATTTTGAGGACATAAGGCCGCCTTGTTTTTCCTTCAAGCAGTCTTGTTGCCATCAGATCCAAATAAACAGAATTTACTTTCATCACCGAATAATAGTTTTCCAAAAGTCTTTGCAAATTGAAGCCTTTTCTTTCTATTGTTTTCACTAACATAAGCCCTTTTCCTTGCGCTTCTGCCTTTATAACCTAATCTGTGTAAGTCATTTCGTACAGTTCGAGGTGTAACATGAGTATCTGAGCATGAAGCAATATCATCTGATATTTCTACACTACTTATAAAAGGATTTTTTAAACTAACCTTCCAATTTTCCTGCAAACTCTTGGTTCAATAGCTTTGAGTCGACCCATTCTCTTCTGATTTTCGATTTCACCAGTTGATGTGAATTTTTGCATGACATAATAAACGGTGACATATTTAATTTTAAAGTACTCGCTATTTTATGGAAAGTGCAACCATTTTTCCTTAAATTAACCATTTTATCACGCGTAACTAGAGATAACTCGCTTTTCTTTCCAGACATTTTTTAAACGTCCAGTTTGCGACTGAAAGTGAAGTACTCACTGTAAATGAATAATTAAACTAAACGCAAATTGCGTTTTTTCCCCCTCCCCCTCCTCCTTCTTCTTCTTTTTTCTCCCAGAATTTCTCGTAACAATTCAAGCGTTTACCATTGGCTATTCAAATAATTATTTCCCATTGAAAATTTGTATATTTTGGATTTAACATGTTGTTGCTAAGTGCATGACCACACTGATTGACATATTGTATTAGTAAATGTGAAATATGTGTTTTGTTAAAATTTCGTTAAATTTCAGTCACTAACAATAAAATTATTGTGAAATAAAGCATTATTTAAATACTTTTTCGTCAGTGTATATATATATTGTGAATATTTGGAATGTTATGCATGACAGATTATTGAAATTTTAAATTAAAATGTTTTTATGGTTGACATATTTTAACGATTTTATGTATATAATTAATGATTTTATATGTTTTGATAATATCTAAATTTCATACAATTACTAGTGCACTCGCAGTTTTTGTATTGACAGGTCCATTATATGTAAATAATTGAATTATTTAAATACATCCATACTTTTAAATTTTATATATATATATATATCAATCATAATAAATACAATTATTTTGCTAGAAAACGGAAATTTATTGGCCATTTTTCCGGTTTCTTTTGGGGTGGGGGGTGGAGGAGGGGCTTGCCGCTTCACCCGTTCTTGAAGTCACGAGCCGCCACTGATATACAGTGATATATCACAAATTTTGGCAAAAAAAAGCACAATGGGCACAGTTTTTGAACTCTATGTTTTAATATAGCTTTAAAGCGTTTTTTTCGAAAGCTTTTAACTCACTTCAAAGAAGCTTACATAATAATGAACCTATTGAGTTCAGAATAATAATAAAGTGCATTTTCAAATTCTGTCACGTTATCTAAAGTCGCGTAAAATTGACTAAAAGCAAATGAGTTATGGAAATTATTAAAATGTTTAAAAGATGGGGAAAAAAAGGATAGCAGGTAAAAAAACAAAATACTTAAAGAAAAAGCAAACAACCAAACACAAATAATAACTTAAAATTGAGAAAATTAGTGTAACCGAATGTGAAGGCAACTTATCCGTACCGGATGTAAGTTGGTGGTTATAGTCCTTAGTAATAGCTCCATATTCAGTTACACTAATTTTCTCAATTTTAGATTATTATTTGCGTTTGGTTGTTTGCTTTTTCTTTAAGTGTTTTGTTTTCTCACCTGCTATCCTTTTTTCAATCTTTTAAAACATTTTAATAATTTCAATAAACTCATTTGGTTCTAGTCAATTTTTTGTGACTTTAGATAACGTGACAGAATTTGAAAATTCACTTTAATAGTATTCTAAACTCAATAGTTCCAGTATTATGTAACCTTCTTTGAAGAGGGCTAAAAGCCTTCGAAAAAACGTTTTAAAGCTATATTAAAACATATAGTTCAGAAACTGTGCCCATTTTGCTTTTTTACGAAGATTTGTGATATGTTCAGCACAGTGAATTGCTTTACTTCCATACAGTGATATCCTAAATGAAAATAAATTGATTAAAGTTGTTTTTATAGTTGTCAGAAACGTATTGTGTTATCAATTCGTGGAGTAAGTTATGAAGTTTATTGAACTCTGTAGATTGTTTTTGTTTGTAAATAAATTAACCATAGTTGAAATTGACATCGAAATCTAGCTTTCTAAAACATTAGCTTATTTTGGTTCGTTTGGCAAAATCTGTAGTCAATTTTTCAATAGTGTCGTAAATTTCACTGTAACTCCCAGTGTCATCAACTCTTGGTTCGATTGTTCATCTGGGAATATGCAAAGCTCGTTAGCTTCAATTGATGGTGTTTAGGCAACAATTTTATCGTCGAACTCTTCGTCACTTTCCTGGCACAGCGGCACTTTTAATTTCCGAATTTATTTCAAAATTTCAGAGTCGAATTTTACAACTGACATTTGCAGATGATCATCAATAGAAATATGCAATTTCAGAAATTCTGCATCAAATTCATCCTCTTCAATAACAGTATTGATTTCCTACACTAATGCAAGGGCATGTTTGGTCACATTGAAATCACATGCTTTGAAGCTGTTGGTGATCGGTTTTGCCGTAACAATGCCGCAAGATTTTTGATTGTATTCGTTGCACCTAAGAGTGTAATGGACTTATCGTGATTAAATACGATACCCTTTTATCGTAAGCACCCAATATCGCTTTCGAAGAAAAAAGGTATTGACCTCAATTTGTTCCGCTCTTACGCGTTTCGGCATATTTCAGACTCCAAATTTATTATATGGGGAAAGGGCAATTTCAGCAACCATTGGTTAGATAGTGAATTGAGAAATGACAATAAGCATGTTTAATTTGCCACGGCTTCATAGTGATGGTATAAATTACCCAAGCATTTCGTCAACAATAATAACCAAATAATTTATTTAACGTGATTAAAAATTCAATTTTTGACTTAAAAAAAAAATACATCACTTAGTCAGTACATACCGTCTAACATTATATACTCAGCGTTGCATCGTAAGAAGCAAAATGGACATCTAAGTATCTGACGCATACTGCATACAAAGTTTATCAGCTTAGAGAAATAAACGACATAACAACTATACAACAGCTGGTGGGGCATATTTGACTAGCTAGCTGGCTAAGAAACAATTGCTGACTCTAAACTTGCTAGAGAAATAATATCAAAGTCCTATGACGTCGTCTTGACTTGTAACTGTTGCCATATAATGGAAGAATAATAAACGCAACTCAACCATGCACAAATATTTAAACATTCCATTAAACCGACGTTTGACTAGCGAGATTATAATAGCTCGTCATAATATTACGTTTTACTTAACTGGTGTGCTTACAGCAATACGCCACGGACTTTTAAATGGAGTTGGAGAAACGGGACTTGGAAGAAGAAGAATAGGAGAATTCGATTTCTTATCCGTTCTTTTGGAATACTTATCGGAAGTCACAGAAGAATTCCAAGAAATGAGTGATATGCTTTTTACCTTAATTCTTTCCACAGTTGCTACGTCATTGGACGTTGACACTGTTTTTGTTATATGTGGCGATGTTCATTTTATTAACCAACGATTTTTCAGCAATAGAGCAGATTTGACTTCGTTCCTGACAATTTCATTCTATTAAGCAGATGATGGTATTATCCAGTAATTTTTTTAATGGCGGTCACTGTATGTGTGTATGTGTGTGTGTGTGCTTGTGCTTGAGAAGAATAGAAATTGACCACGCATCTAAGCTGGGTCAAGCCCAGCTTAGATGCGTGGTCAATTAGAAGCATGGCTTAGATGCGCCAGGAATGCATTTAATTACACGTCAAATTTATAACCGGTCATAGTTTAGCTTGAATATTTGGTCAATTTCTTTTCTTCTTTTGTCATTGTAAGTATATCCGCAAACATGTAGATACCAGTTAGAACCCTAATTGTGCTGTGTCAGATTTTATCCCAACGATTAATTCTCCTTCACAATCTCTTTAATTTAAATTGAAAAAAAACTTGCCAAACTACAATATATCATTTCCTCAAAATTTCGATATACGCGTATTTCTGCAATCCTCAAATCAAATCACGCAGCTGCATTCCTTGAAGAATTTCAATATAGAAAAATTACATCCATATTTGCGACAAATCAATACTTTTTGTGATAATTGTAGTCATCCAATCAGCGCACGTCTTCTATTTGTTGACGCCCTTCATGGTCAGTTTAAAACGAATTACATAAAAATATTTACTGCAACGGCGTGTTATAAAAATGTAGGCTTTTATTGGATTATTTTACTTTGGAAGTCAAGACTCGTGCGTATAATTCTTGTTTTCTCAGCATTGTACACCACCACAACACTTGTCATCGCCAAATGAAATGAAATTGATGATAAGAATAGTGTTTTAAAATAATTTGCATTTTTTAATAAAATTTTCTCATATTATATTTGCATTTCTATCTTTTAATATAATTATATTTTTTTGATCAACACTTTTGTACCGTCAAAACATAAAAGTTGAAAAAACAAAAATATTGAAGTCCTTGTAGATTTATTGATATATTTACTGAAAATCACTTGTTCTGTATTTACGGATGATATTTAATGAATAATGTTATATTAATTTAATATAATTCTTACCAAATTATGCAGTTCAAGAATTATGTAAAATGTTTAGAAATATTTTAAAAATTCAGTAAATAGAGAGCTAAAATATAAACTGTTACAGTTCGGAGGTGTGCGCTATTATAGAGGGTAGCAAGCATTAGAACTGGGGATTAGAAACGTATTCGTTAAATAGAGATGTCCGCTATTCAAAGATGTCCGTTAAAGTGGGGTTTACGGTATTACTTGTGATCAAAAACAATGGTGAACACATATATAAGCACATGTTATACTACCCTGACCCCAAAATATCGCTCATAAAGTTAATTACATTAAAATATAATCTAACGAAAATAATAATAATACGTTCTAAAGAATCCCATTTGACTTAGCTTCTAATGTATTAATGATAAAATACAAATGAATAACTTTTATATCACTACGTATTTCCCCAAAATGAAATGCCCATTGCAGCATTAAATACGTACGTACTACTATATATTAGTCTCACAAAATATACAAATATAACCGTTCATTAGTAGTCACTCTTTCCAAATTTAAATTCTGTCCCCTAAAACGTTTAAAACAACGAAAACAGATACTGCTAATAAAATTATATTTTCGGAATAAATTTATTTCAAAACATTTTTTGATATTAGCTAGTTTGATTACAGTAGGAAAAATTACCTTACTCTATCAACCTTTACTTAATTTACGTAACAGAACAGTTTATGGGCGTCAAAGAACTCCATTTTTCTTAGTAAATGCAGATTGTTATTGTAAGGGAAATACTTTTATAGGGAATAGAAAACTTGGGTGTCTACCGTAAAGGCGGGGCTTAATGCCTTGCTTTATAAGTGGTCTTTGGCAAGGAATGAGGTGCGAATATCGCTATACGCAAACGGAACAGAAACCTTTCCGAATCGCATGACGGCTCTGGCTCGTTATTGTACATTTTAGCATGGAAACTTCATGACGAGTTCGAGCCGTCTAGTGAAGTCAAGGTATTAATAACGTTCTGAAGCATTCCAGGAAACTAAACTACATCGCTACAATGTTTTAGACATTGCTATTCTGGAAAAGCTCAATGATCATGAACTGCCTTAATTATGTAGCCGATGATGACAGCTTTTAAATACATGCATCTTGTCAGCATACATTCTCTTGAGTCAATTAATTTAGTAGAGTCGGTAAAACAGCAACTGTGTTTTTTACTTGATATTACATAAAAAATATAAGTTCTACGATATGACCTAACTCAAATTTTATCATAAAATTTGGATTTCATACTTATTATACTATACTATTACTACGTACATGATATAGGGAAACCTAATGCCAAACTCTCCTCCTCCTCGTATTATTTCACGCATATTAATGCTGTCAGGATTATAAAATAGCCTCACACATATGCATAATAATTTACGACTAGTTGGAAAAAAAATAGGAGATTAACTTTCTCCTCGTAATAAACCGAACCTTAATGGAATTCTTGCACACTTTTCTCCATCGCCATTCTAAATTCTTCACACAATGGACCTATGTAGAGTTATTAAGAATTTTTCCTGTAATTCTTATTTTTATATTAGTGTACAAAATGTAATTAGTGAACTAATTGCACGTGCCGTCTTTACTGTGTAGTTTAACGTATAGTTCGTTTTCGCCCATATCGAAAATTGCACATATTTTATTAAATTTCTCACATTCGGGTTTACTGCGTTGTCCTCATGTCCACAAGAAACATTTTCAGTATCGAAAGTACTCGAAATTTATGTTAATAGCCAACAATATGCTTACATTTCGAATGTGTTCGCAACAAGTCTGTTCAACCCAGCAAAATATAAAACAAAATCCATTTTAATTGTTGATATTGAAAATAAAAATTCAAGTGCCAAAAGACAAGCTGATTTGGGATGTTTATCCAAAGTTGTTTTTGTACTACTAATAGCAATACCTGAATCCCCTCATTGCATCCAATTAGTTCAGCTATGAGATTTTGACGCTTCCTTATCTGGAGATTAGGGGATGACTTAATCTTCTAATGCTCATTACATCGTGTTTCTGCAACATGCGATGTCAATTAGCCCGTCTTAACAATGCTCTTCGAAATCCCATCTCCACAAGGAAAGCGGAGAAATGACCCTATGCGGAAATTAAGGTATTAGAACTAGCTAGGGCTCGCCTAAGTTGCTAATTGGGCTTCCTTCTGTTCACTCCCTCATTATAATCATTGCCCTAGATCATCACCTTTTCTTAAATTGCAGCTACTTTAATGACGCTAATTGCTGTTTTTGTGCGCCTACTTGCGCATGTGATAAGGAATTTCTCGTTGTTCTTACTTTGAAGTTCTCGATGATTGTTTTTTGTGGAGCATTTTGTTTTCTACAGTTCACAGGATTCAGTTCAATTCAGCTGATTTTCTGGGCATCATTCAAGCAAAAAAAAAGGAAATATAATGCAAATAATAACACAATGAGGACGAGATCAAGGTGGTGATGAGAATAAAAGCACACATGTGCTTGACGAAGTTCTCATCACCAAGTATGACA
>QLNU02015360.1:80115053-80129753 GCA_006491805.2 Dysdera silvatica
TAATTGTTGGTTATGGTATTTGTAAGAAGTATTGAATAATTTTTATATATTTTCTTAATTAACAGCTCATTGTTGTCCGGAGGCTGTTTCCCTGGGTCTTCAGAGGTTCGAATTCCTCTGGAAGTTATAGGTCAATGCCTTACGTTAACGTTGTAGTAAAAATGTATTCGTGTATCATGCTATTGACCCTTGTTCGATTCCCAATGGTATCAAAAATCTCGTACCGTTTTATACCCACCGTAGTCTAGGGTTTGGTTCACTTAGGAAACTTTGTGGTTCGGAGCAGCAAGACCATCTCTCCTTGCATCGTAAAACACAAGTAAACGAGATCTGTAAGGTATTATTACCCTTCACAGGGATAACACAATTGCCAAATATTGGTCAACACACAAAGTCACCCGGGCGAGATTTTTGTGAGTTTTTCGTGGAGGATTTTTTTATTACAAATAAATTTGACACCCACGTATTAGTAGCTCAAACTAGAGCTATTTTTGTTTGGGAGAAAAAGAGACGCCGTCCTCATCTCGGATTCGAACCAGGGTCCTTGCGTTGAGCCCGCGGTGTCTTGACCTACTAGACGAATGAGAACAAGAACAAACGCTTTTTTCTCCATATATTAAGTTGTAAGATATTATTACCCTTAAAAAACCTGCATCGACTTTACGTGACCTGTTGGTGAGAGTGAAAGATCGAGTTCCAATGGATGAATTGACTGGAACAATTTACCAGATACCCTGCAAAGACTGCGAAAAAGTATACACTGGCGAGACGGGAAGAACTGTTTGTACTCGTAAAAAAGAACATCATCGTGCTGTGGAGAAAGGTGAGATGACTAATCTTCTGGCAGAACATGCCTGGGAGAAAGGTCATGTTCCTGATTGGAAAAGTACAAAAGTTCTTCATAAAAATGTAACTTCTCGCTATTGTAGACTTTTTCTGGAGTCTTGGGAGACTTTTCGAATGCGAAGTAAGGCGATGAACATCGCAAAATCGATGCCTGAACCTTACCGCATTTTTGCTAGGAGATGGGGGAAAACCAGTTTCAGACAGGGGGAATTACCGAGTGCGGGACAGTTCTTAGAAAATCCAGATTCAGACAGGGGGGAAAACCCGAGTGCGGGATAGCTTTGGGGAAAACCAAAGTTGGGGTATAAATACCGAACACCTACACTTCCTTGACACTTTCGCTTGATGAAGGGAACAGTAGTTCTCGAAACGTTGCGAATATTTTTGCAGACGGTAAATATCTTTTACCTTCTTCATTTGTATTTCGTATATTCCGACCAGTGTCAAATTTTACTAGTTATGGTAAGCCCTGGTCAATCTTTGTACGTTGTTGTCAACTCGTAATGATTTTTAAATTTTGTGAGGATTTTTAAATTTTGTGATGGTTTTCAAATTTTGTGATGGCTGCCTGATTCTGATTAAGGCAGTGGTTAGAACAAATGAATTCAGCTAAGTATAACCGGATGTTCGAAGGCGACATTTATTATTACATAGAGTTATTCAGAATGGTGGCAATCCTATTCTGTAAAGCAAAGATTCAGAAGATACAATGCAATGTTGTATGTAGGGTATCCAAATTGGAATAAAAGATGTGAAATTTGGAACTTAATTGCCATTGTTGTAATTGCGCAGTTGTGAAAAGATATATTCAAGGGAAAATATGAAATAGGTTTAATGAATTCGATGATGATGAATGATTGAATTTAACCGGACATCAGCAGTGTGGTGAAGCATCAATTGACAAAGACGACTTCGACGAAAGAAACAGACATCATGGTGAATGGTGTAAGTTTTAGAGTCAGAAACTCTCATACAATGAACATGTTTTTCAAGGAAAACAACGCGAATATGGACGCATTTTGACGTAGAAATCAGAGAAATAAACCAAATTGAACAAAACAACCTTCTGCCTAAAAATGCCGTGCATTAAATTATATAATTGAACATACATGAAATTATCAGCTTGCGAAGAACAAAGCATATATTAGGGTTTAGTTGAAAAATTGGAAATTTCTTGCAAAAAATACGCAAGGAAATTTATGAACCAAAATAATGTTGTGATTAATTGAAGCTGAAATTGAAGAATTGCTTTCCCGTATTTGATAACAAATATTTCCCGAAACTGGGAGCGTAAACACAGGAAAACTTTTCTGAAATTTCTAGGGAAATTAACGATACAAAAAGCAAGTAATAAAATAGAAAATAATACTAGAAAAAACAAATCAGAGAGAGCCAGTAAAGGTAAGCGACGATTCTAAACCTATGAATAAAAATTTTACAATTTACAAGCCCATATTTTATTAATATAACCACATATATCAATGAAACTTTTTGTGCAAAAACTAAATATTTTTATTTAAATACCTTTTTTAGCTAAAATTTCAAACATATTTATTGAGTAATAGTTTTTATTTGGATCAGAGTGAGGCGGGGATTAAGATAAGCTGTATGATATTAACAATAGTGTGCTTATATCTACTCTATTAACACAGCATGAACGCAGGCAAGTATCATAACACAAACGATGTCAATTGCCATCAAATTTGCAGACCTATTACTTGGACTAGAGTGTCACATCAACTATAAACCTAAACGTGTTGTTTTATGAGCAGGATAATCAGAAATTGACGAGAAACACATTAATAGTGTCATAGATCATTTCGCATTGGATCTAAAGGTGGTAGCTAGGCCAAAAATGCTATAACATCGGCTTGGCATTTATTGTCATTGTTTCGAAATTGACACCCTGGCAATTTCTGCAGAAAATACTTGGCATCGTTTTCAATCAAGAACGGGAATGTGTTGAGTTAGTCCTTCGCGTTGCCCACCAATCTTAGCTGATGTTCATTGTGCGTGGCGGACGATACACGGACCAAAGATAATTTAATACTCGTTTGAAATCTTCACTCCGACGTTGCACAGAGGAAAATTGAATGTGCAATACATGTAATCAAAATAGATAAATCACTGGAACAAGAATAAAAGACATAATTTCGAAATTGTCTATTTCTGAAAAATAGAAATTTGAAACTGGTTTGTTTTTATATTTTACAGAGTGAAATCCCTCAGTATATTATTTAAGGCTTCTCTGCAAATTACAATATAGTTTATTAAAGGAAACTAGATTCATTATCAGTATTTATAATTTTAATTAATCGTCACTTTAGGAACAATACGGCCTATCTCATTTTTTGGCGAAAATGAGTTATGATTGTCACTGGATTTGTATTTTCCCCCTGGTCATCCCTATTTCCTTAGTTAGGACGTAGTTCCACTTGGCTGCCCACAGTTTGTTAAAATGATAACATGCCCTATCCAAAACCTGGCACCAGCAAAACTTACCTCATATCAACCTTGTGCTTCGAACAAAGTTCTAAAAAAATTAGATAGGTCGTGTTGCTCCTTAAGTTATGAAATTCTTTATTACCCTTAGATATTTATTACCGTTTTTCATGTGATTATTGCACATTTTACAAGAAAAAAGTCTTCGAATTATTCTTGCGAAATTCAAATAAATTGGATAAATATAAGGAATGCATTAAATTAACCATAATGTATAACAGACAAGGCAGCATACAACATGCATATATACACATATATTAATAAATGTTCCTCCATTTTGCTTTGTATACTAATATGCCTAATGATATAAGCATAACGCATAAACGTCATCTAATCTTAACTGTAAAGCTTAATTTATTAGGAAAAATATAATCCACGGTAGCAAAATGAATACCAAACAGATCATTCCCTTCTGTTTTGATATTGGCAACGACATTTGTGTTTTGACATCCGTTTATATAAAAGACAATATTCCAGACACAGTCTACGAAGGGCATTCGCTGAACGATTGGATCGTAAACGGATGAATATATAATGCAGCCTTTATCTTTAAAAAAGTTAAACAGAGTCAACGGCTACCAAAATTCTGCTCAATTTCCAAGACAGAAATGCATGCCATTGGATTTTTGCCAAGAAAACTGTTCGTTTCAGAGAATTTAGTAACTTCAACTTATCCCGATGATGAAATCTAACTCTGTACCAGGGTCAGATTAAGGTTTCGTGGGGCCTTGGATGATTTCTTCCTTGCACTTTTCAAGTTTCCAACTAATTTTTTTGAGATTGTCTTCACAAACTTGTATAGTCAGGATCTCGGAATGGGCGCATCCGAATAAGGGTTGGCACTGCTAAATTTCGATTTCAAATATGGAAGTTATTGAGAACTAATTTCATTTTTTCACAAGTTAGGATTATGACCCCTTCCACACTACCTATGCCTTCACGTGACAATATTACTGCAATCTCCGCCTAGGGCCGCCAAAAATCTAAAGCCGATCCTGCCCCACTGTATATCAGATTTGACCCTCTTAGCCTTATTCTGCTTGTCACAGCGCTCGGAAATATTGCTCATTTCAGACACCTTTAAAGTAATCTTCTCCCTTCGAAAAACGAGATACGGAAATTGGTCTCAACTACTTTTGTTAATCCTCCATCGTTACAAATAGCAGTTCGATCAGATAATTACTGCGAATGAATAATATTCAAATTTGCACAGTGCAATTAAAAAATGACTCACTTCTGCTGATGGACGGTGCCAAAGCGAACAATGACGTGCTTAGTGATATGTCTCGACTCGCTATGGCCAAATGAGTAATGGAGTGGGTTAAGAATGCGGTGAACGCAACGATTTTTCACGAACACTTCATTTTAAAATTCTCAGTGCATTCAGGTTTCCAACGATTTCTACTTTGTCACCGTTGAGAAGAGACATTTGTTAAATTTCCTTCAAAAGATTGTGTTCTCCAAAAATCGTTTAAACTGCTCTAACCTGCTATGAATGTTAAATTGTTATAAGCACAGGCTCAAAAATTGCACTCGTAGGCAACAGAAACGTAAAACGGGAAACCAAGTAGTAACTGCACACAGATAAGATTAAAATAAGATGTACGAAACAATATTCCATCTTATGGATGCGGAATCACTTGTTCTTGGCATATACTATTTCTGTTACTTTTGGCAAGAGACAGCACTAAAACTAGACTGGGATAAATGGATACATACAAAAATGGATATCGGGATAATCAGGATATTGAAATATTGTGAATTATAATATTGTCTATACTATTGAGAGTCATGTCAAACCTATTGTGAATCATAAATCAGAACTATTGTGAATCATAAGTCAGAACTATTGTGAATCATAAGTCAGAACTATTGTGAATCATAAGTCAGAACTATTGTAAACCATAAGTCAAAATAGTTGTGAATCGTAAGTCAGAACTATTGTGAACCATAAGTCAAAATAGTTGTGAATCATAAGTCAGAACTATAGTGAATCATAATACATGTTGAATCATTAGCTGTTCACTGCTGATTAAGGTTTCTGCTAGTGCCCACCACATATGACTATTTTGAACAGTTCGTTTCAATTTCACCTCAAACACTTTTCTTACGGGAACACGTTTGTTTACTGTATTTGGATTTTTGTTCTGGTCTATGTTTTGTTTACTTTGTAAATTTTATACGTGTATTTATGTAAAAATTTCGCATGTGTATTTATCCCTTTGTTTGTACAGATGATGAATGCTCACTGTGCCGATGGTTATAATGGAATTTTATATTCTATATTATGCGGTATTTAATGTATTCGTTATATTGTATATAATATTCTTGTTATTTTTTAAATATATTATGAAATGCTCTCACTTCTCTTCACCTGAACCCCAGCACGGAGGGGAAATTTTTTAAATCTCTATTCGTATGCAACTTGATAGTGCATATTTCTTCTTAGATAAGGCTTATGAACCTATGTAGGTATATATATATATATAATATGCATGTTCCGATTAATATTACATTTTTAACATGAAAGAAGCGGTGATTACGCAGCATTGCTGCGGAACTCGGCAATATTGCGATCACTCTCTACAGATCAAACACTTTTCTTATGTCAGCCACCAATTTAGTATGAGGATGCTTGTTAGGCCTTTGGGATTGGAGTGAATAATTAATCACACAACGGAGAGCTATGATTATTAATTACAATATATATTATATGAATAAAATATATAAGTAAATATGTTATCAGAAGTATATTTTTCACACTTGCATTTTTGAAATGAAACCTTTCCGAACGCCATTTCAGTGCTACACAAAAACACAGCGGCTTTAAAAATAAAGAGAAAATTTTTGCAAAGTACATATTGGAATAAATCTTGTCATTAAATTAAAATTTTGGTTAAATTGTTTAAAAGCTTATCTAATAAATCTGTTGAAGCAAACTATACACGCTCATTAAGACTTCGCGATGGAGCTATCTCATGATCAAGAATATCATTGATAAAAATAATTATAATTATAAGCATTATAAATATTATATTTAATTATATAGTTATAAGCATTATAAATATTATATTTAATTATATAGTTATAAGTATTATAAATATTATATTTAATTATATAATTATAAGCATTATAAATATTATAAATATTAGCATATAATTGCAACCGTCTTAAGGATTAAAGGACATAGGAAGCAAAACGCAATTCATTATACTTTGGGACACGCTTATACTGAGCTCGAATACACCGAAATTTCATATATTTAGAAGCTCTTCCTGATCCCTTGAATTTCGCGATATCCATCAGCCAATATGAAGATATCAAAATTCACGTACATCTAATACTTCCACGACTCTCTCCGGCTTCTTTATAAATAGGTTCGACTGAAACATGAACCGTATTTCCATTGGCGTACGCAGGTGGTGTTGATGGGGTTGTAACCCCCCCTTTTTGCAATGAAATTTTGTATATTTAACATAGGAATATGTGAGTTGTAGCTCAGTAACCCCACCTCATTGAGCCTATAACCTCCCCCCTTATGAACTTCCTGCGTACGCCTATGTGCGTACTTCACACCTGTCCACATAACTCGGAAAATTAGAAGAAGGTTGTAATTTCCGACATCCACGCTCGAGCTCAGACTAGAGCTTTGAGCGTATAGGAGACAAAAAAGCATCACCCTGCCCTAGATTCGAACTAAGGTCCTTCCGGTAAATCTAGAGTGCATTAACCGCTAGGCCAGCAAGACACAGGGACGACGATCCCCTTCCCCATATATAAGGCTCTTGTAAGACAGTATTACCCTTCTCAGGGTTAATGCAATTGCCAAATGCTCAACGGACAAAGCCATCAGGGCATATATCTTTTAATTTTTCGCGGGGAATTTTGTCAGATAGTAATTTCCGGCACCCACGCTTGAGCTAAAACTACAGCTTTCGATGTATAGGAGAAAAAGAACCATCGCTTAGAATCGAACTTGGATCCCACAGCTAGATCCGTTTTTTTTTTCTCCTATACACCGAATGCTCTAGTTTGAGTTCAAGTGTGTGTCGGAAATCACTGTCTGTAAAAATTCCCATGAAAAATTACAAAAACTATGCTCCGGTAGATTTTTGTGTTGACCATTTGGCAATTGAGTTAACTCTAAGAAAGGGTAATAATATCTTACGAAAACGGGAAAATTAAACTTCAAGAAAAGAACAAATATCACCGAGGTGCAAGTCAGTATTTAAAAATAAGATTTCATTTCACGGGATGAGGCATAATTTTAATCATATGATATGATTATTATTTGATGGCCTATCGTGTTTTACGTCAACGGATTTATTTGATAAGTTTTTAAACCTTTTGGCTCGAACCAATTTGTACCAAGCAGTCTAATTTAATACTAAGATTTATCCACATTCACTCTTTAGGAAATATGTCTATTAATTTTTAAGGGAATTGATATTTTTATAAAGTTTTGAAATAGCTTTAGGGAAGTTTCATTTAAAAATGTAGAATGTAGAATATCCCTCCGATATTATGTTAATTTGTTTATATATTCGGTCCGTAAACTACATGATGTAATCAATACTTATAGCGTTCCACTTTGGGATCAATTAATCACTCCGATCTACTAAGGATAATTACCATCTAATCATCCCTAATTTCATCAAAACTCTTTTGTTTTGCCTTCAGCTGTCTATGCTTTACTAATAGATTGTATAGAATTTTGATAATTTTGAAAAGGTCTTAACATCGATCACGAAGAAAATGTCACATATCCCCCCCCACGGGAACCGTCACAATTGTTGTGTATATTTATTTATATTATTTTTTCGCTGCATTTTCTCACCGTGACCATTTTTATAGTAATCAAACATGAAAATCAAACCTATGTTCTGTTTCCTTTCATGCTAATTTCATATTTATTTTGAGTAAAATATTACATAGTTAAAGTGAGCGGGGAAATCGACATGTAAATAAATATATACGCATTTAATATGTTCCGTCCCATCACTATCATTTTGAAGGTAATTCAAACTAGTGCCCAAATCATTGAAGAGAACCAGAAAATAATGTGTAGGTGCAGATTCTTGATCATCAATTTGTACACCTAAACAATAGCTACCTGTTTCTAAATCCAATTTTCTTATAAATTAAAAATAAGCTGTTTATCAGTGCCTTTATATAAAAGGACTAGAATAAATTGTCAATTTTCCATTGAATTTCTTATTAACGAAGTACCGAGAAGAACGTTGTTAAAATTTCTCATTAAAATTTAACATCATCTGAAGGGGTCCTTATCATTTAAAATAGATTCCCAAGATAAATATTAATTCAGTTATGTTCTTTAGTAACTTCTTTCGATTTAAACCATTAATAAATTTTTCATTATTCTTCCTAAGTTGATTTTATCTTCACGAAATGATGTCCCTATTTGGTGATATAAATGGATTTCCGTTGTAATTTCAACGCGAGAATAATTCTACAGACCAGACTTTTTTTTTCTCTAAGAATTAACCCAACTGGCATGTTTGATCATGCTTAGTCGCTAATTTATACAAGCCATTCAATTTGAAAACAGATTGCAAAAATGGGGGGAACGCCATGAATTCGAATCGATCTGTCGTATGCAATATCCGTATGCACTTTTTATTTTTACATTTCCGCATTCGAGGACTCAACGTTGCCAAAAGAAATAAGAAGACATTTTTTTAGTGCCATTGACAACCATTATATATTTTTTTCAATTATTTAATTTCTGGAATAAACATAAAAAACTGTTTAATTCAATTTCTTGTAATGGGTTTTCTAGGTTTTGTCGTTTTGATTGAGTTTTTACAAGAGCTTTCCACTCATTAAATCATAGGCAGAACTGATTTTAATTTTTTCTCCTGCTTTCTCGTCTTTTTTTATTTAGAATAATGCTACGTATATCCTGTAATTTTTTTATGAAAACTGCGTTAGCACAGCTTGAAATTCGTGATAACTAAACACGTAGAAAATGCTGATGTCATGACGGACTCAAAGAAACACCAGAGAATTGTACCCCGCCTTACGATAACCGCACACACGACGATTTTCATCTATTATAAATATTTTTCTTGAACCGTGGAAAGCTTTTCAATTGAGAAATCAGGCCATTACCATCTCAAAGTCAATACCTGAATTGTACAAGATTTGTGCAAGAAAATGGGAAAAACAGGGTTAAAATTTTCAGAGAAATGCTGAATGTGTGACTGCTCGAGTAAAACCCGGGTGCTGGATACCTCTGAGAAAACACAGATTTGGGGTTATAAATATAGGACATTCTCCTTTTCTCGACACTTTGCTGGATAAAGGGAATGGAATTTCTCGAAACGTTGCAAAAATTTTCTTATGCTGTTGGTAAATTTTGCTTATTTTAATTATCTTTCTATTCCTTTCTACTTAATTTCCTTTTATTTAGATTTCGTTCTTTTTCTTTATTTTCAATATCAATCAATATTTATTTAACCAAGACGTAAAATTATACACAATCGAGTAAAGTGTAGTGGACCAACACCATGAATTGTAGCTTGGCAGAAGACCCGAGAAAAAAGCCGATGTAAAAACGGCTTGACGAGTCTCGTCCCCTCCACTTCGCCTTCTTTCACGAGTCTCGGCCCCTATATTCTACCTCATGTACCAATTTTCCCTAAACAGTGATGTTTTCATTATAAATGAAGTCAAATATCGATAGTCGACTCGTCTGAGCACATTTAATGATGCAAGGTTCTTCGTTGGAGATCTTCGAATAAATCTGAATTCGAAATACTGTTGTTAAAAAGCGCAAGGAATGAGCTGCTTCGAAGAAAATATACATGTTGAGAGAAGTATCAAATACAGTTACGCCAAAAGGATAAATGTAAAAATATGGTAAACTATTAGCAATATTAAAGTTGATAATACTATGGTGGATATTTGAGAAAAAATTAAAAGCGAAATTTAAAGACTTACTGACGTCGTGGAACCACAAATTTGGAACCAGGAAAATCTGCTTGTGAAGAGGCATTGAACTATTACGATTTTGAGAAGGAATGACTGAAAGTGAAGCAGTTGAATATAAATTTGCAGGAGTAAATTAAAAAGCCGGCGTTCATATGAAAATTTCTATTTTTATCTTAAGTAATAAACTTTACTCTTTCCGTAAGTTTTTCTAGTAAATTTTCCTCCTTTCGTTACTTTTACTATTCTTATTCCCATTTTACTTTCCGTTATCCAGTTTTGTTCCTTTTTCTTTCGCATTCAGTCCAGTTATTGAATTTTACTCGTTATGAAAAATGTCCCTTTACACGTCGCCGCATTCTTTTGTCCGTCAGTTACAGCGACACGGTATTGCAGTCAGCCAAACAAGAGGGCAAAAAATGCGCAGTTTACTTGCACGAACGTAACGAGAAATTTTCATTCCTTAATTTTTGACATTCTTTACTCTCCATTAGTCTAATAAGAATAGATGAGGGAAATTGGCATAAAAATTTTCATTAATTGTAAATTCCTTTTAAAACCACATACATATAGGCCATTCGTGGAAAGTTGTCCACCGGCCCCGTTAGAATTCAAGGGAGCTAAAGTAACAGACAGGTTGTTCCATTACAGTAGAGGGAAGGGCGTCTTGCGTAACTGGTTTTTCGTGCGCGAAAAACCAGTTACGGGTTAATTCTAACGGGGCTGGTGGATAACTTTCCGCGAATGGACTATACTACGACATATACATATGATATCATCAGAGGTGTCTGAAGGGGTCCCTGCCGTAAAACCGGATTTTCTGTTACGTAAAATTTCTAAATTTGAAGTAAATTACTAGCAAATGTTTGCCGGTTTTCTACTGATGCGTAACTCGAGTTACATTTTCTAGACGACAAGTTTCTCATTTCCCTGAAATCTGTATTCCCTGAGGCAGCGTGAGCTTATCCGTTTCTGCAAAATAAAACACAAACAAATGGTGAAAAAGTATTTACAAGGGAAAGAAGCGAGTGGGTTACTGGACAACGATCTTCCGGCATATAACTTGCCATATGAACAAAGCATGTCTCCAACAGTAAAATAATAAAAACGAACAAATTCTTGCAAAAATCTCTAAATGGAGAAAAGCTTACATCCCACGAAAGACCATGTTTTCTTCGATTTGGCTGGTGAAATTTGTTATGAGAACGGAAAACTCCTGTCCCCATATATAACATTCAGTACTACCTGAAAAATGTAACTATAAAACTACTAAAGACGTTTATTAAATACATTTTGCGCTTGGAAATGCGCATCACCTTTCACAGACCGAGTCGGTGAAATACTCTGCCCATTCATTCTAGATGTGAAGGATCAGTCACTGATTTGTACACTTCAGATTTTATAAATGTAAAACAGAGAGAGGTAAAAATGATGACGGTTCGAATGTTATAAATGTAAAATAGTCGCTATTGAACATAAAGCAACGATAAAAGCTTTCTATTCTTACATATATTTGTAAAATCTATCCTTCTATTCAACTAGTCGCCCTTTCTAATGCTGTATCGGACACTTTGAGATTTTGCAGAAACTGCTCCCACAAATCAAACCAAATCAAATCAAACAATTTTTATTTATTTGTCACAATGGTTGTAGCAACTTTCCATTTCACTTAGAAAATACATATATAAACAATAACACTGCAATTCAATAAACCACAAATAACCACAATCCATCGTGACGAGTCACCAGTAAAAATCATACGATTTAACAGGCTGAGGACCCTAACAATTTAATGGCGCAAAATCACCTCTTAGCAAATAATCTAATATTTTTTTTTCTAAATAGATTAATATTATTTATGTCGTTAAGAGTGTTTGGTATTTTATTCCAACTCCTTAAGCCCGAATATTCAATGTCCTTGTTATAAAATTCCGTTCTGATTTTTGGTAGTCTATATTGACCTTTTCTCTGGAAGCTCGATTGTTTCCATAATCTATTAATTCAATATTCTCTATATATTTATTTTCTTTTATTCTTTTGAACATTATTTTTAATATACTATAATCATATATCTTATCTATTGGTAGAATACCATATTTGCTAAACAATATAATTTGATTTAAACTTTTAGTTTTTTCAATTATTTTTATAAATTTAATCTGTAGCGATTTAATTACTCTGGTATTTTTCTTATTTAGATTTTCCCAAATGCTATTACAATAGGTCAAGTGACTGTATATAAATGGATAATATAGACCCAGTAATATATCTCCGGGGACTGTTCGCGACAATTTTCTCAAAATCCCTATTCCCAAACTCACCTCCTTTTCTACTCTTTCTGTCTGCCTATTCCAATTCAAGTCCTTTGCCAATACCACCCCCAAAAAGTTAATTTCCTTAATAATTTCAATTTCTTTCTCATTTAAATAAATTATTTCTGAATCTTCTGTTCTATCAATTTTCTTATTTTTTGTAGTAAAAATTAATATTTTTGTTTTAGATTCATTTATTTTCATTTTATTTATTTTAAACCAAAGTTCAATTTTTTTAATTACTTGATGACAAGTTCTAGTTAACTCATATTTGTCTTTACCCTGAATAAACATACTTGTATCATCTGCATATAATGTTAAATGGCCATCGTTAGATATTTGCGCTTTATCATTTATATACAATAAAAACAGGAGGGGACCAAGAATGAACCCCTGGGGAACAACATATTTATTTTTAAGTGAAACATATATTATATAATTAATATGTACTATTTGCTGCCTTTCTTGAAGATAGGCATTTAGAATATTGTTAATTTTGCCTCTCATACCATAATGTGATAATGTGTCTAATAATATGTTCATATTAATTATGTCAAACGCCTTGCTTAAATCGAAAAAAATCCCCATACTAATAAAGCCATTTACCAGACCAAAACAAAGCTCTTGAAAACAATATACACCATATCTCTTAACCCCCGAAACAACAGTGCGCATAACATCAGGTTTTAAAATGATCATGTGGCCATACTTCAACTGTGCCCAGTGCCGGATTTATAAATGGGCACGTTGGGCACTTGCCCAGGGCGTAAAATTTCTAGGAGCACAAAAGGCTCCGGATTTTTTTTGTGAAATAATTTATTGTGAATTCTTGTCGATCAGTTTCTTCCTGAGAAGGCGCCTCCACCCTTTTTCTAAATCGGAAACTTTAAAAAATGAGTGAAACAACACCTCCCCACAAGGCCGAATCCAGGCAGGAGGCGTCCCCGGAAAATATTAAGCTTCACATTAAAAGTGATTACCAAAATAAAAAATAATTTAAAACTAAATTTTACAAGTGAAATTTCTAAATATTTTGCTCCCTTCCTTAAATTATATTCTGCATCCGCCATTGCCCTCCTCCCCCAATATCCAAAAAATAATTTAGTTGAATAAACTAAATTTATTTATAAAAATATCGTTATTATATCTTATAATAATGCACATAAGGTAGGCTAATCATAAATGTCGCCCCTTCCCGATCCTCCGCGATTTTTCGCTGCATTTGAGGGGGCGGAACGACAGAATTTTATTTCTTTCTGCTAGTACGGCAGGAGAGGTGTCATGGGTGTAACTAGCTTCGAAGTCTAGGGGGAAGATGACCTATTTTCTAGGGGGGGGTGCTAAACCGTATACTTCGATGCTCAAAGGGAATTTTCTAGATGGTTACCCCCTAGTGGAGGGGCGGTTACCCAATGGAGGGGCGCCAAAAAACATTGTGCTCAGGGCGTATCGTACCCTAAATCCGGCCCTGACTATGATACAATAAAATGGCAAAAATAATGATAAACTTAATCGAAACAATAACTTGGGACAAAGCACTGATTTTATTTTCAAATGCGCAATATCCTGAAATGATCCTCAACGCCACGAGCACCTGTAAAATGCAAAAAACATCGACGAATTTGTATGATAACAAGAATAGGATAAAATGATGGTAGTAAAATGTATAATAACAAGATAATGAGAGATACATGGACAATTTTTAAATAAAACTTGAATTACAAACTATTAACTCCAAAGGAAAGCTAAAGTATTTTGTATTCTTTGTGTGCGTGAAGTACATCGGTGAAAAAACAATATCAATATATCATCGGCAGAAAGAACAATAGCAATAACAATGGAAGACAGCCACGAGGGTGTTTTGAGAACAGAAGCATAAAGTCATTCATCATTTGGTTAAAAAGTTATCAACAAATCTGCAGACATAAAGTTGCAATTTAACGCACTTTTTTCTGTAAAGTTCTGTCGTGGAAAGAATGGAAAGGAAAAGAAATACAAGAGAAAAGAAATACAAGAGAAAAGAAATAAGAAAAGGAAAACTAAGAAAGGAAATTGGCAGTAGATGCAATCAGAACAAATTTGATGGAGG
>QLNU02015360.1:80129853-80146036 GCA_006491805.2 Dysdera silvatica
TATCTTAAAATTAATTTCAATTTCTCACTTTCTCTTTCTTTACTTATACCGATTTAAAATGTAAGTACAATTTTTTTCAATCAAATTTTGTCGAAATGTCCGCTTTTTTTTCCCTTGAGAACGCTTTCTCTTCTTACTTCTCTTTACATTGCTTTCCCCTTAATATCGTGTATCCTAATCAAAAATTCAAATAACTGAGTCAATATCAATATGATTTTACACCGGGCCCTCTTTTATAGGGATTTCTGCAGAACAGCCCCTTCAAGAAAAACGCATGTAAATTTGAAAATCTCATTAAACTGCAATTTTCTAACGTATTTAAGGATTTTACGTAACTGCAACAAGCAGTAGCGGTTCTAGACAAAAAAAATTTGGGGCACAAATTCCTGCCCATGTGCACGGGCGCCGCCAGTGGTGGTCAAGCACATAGGCAATATAATAAAATTTGGTTACGTTTGGGTGCCATCGCCCCCTCAGCCATATCCTGGAACTGCCTCTGGAAATAAATATCGATATTAATAAATGGATCTATGACATCTTTTAAGAGCGGCACCATAAGTACTTTAAAACATGGTGCAATTGAAAATGGGGCATATACGTAAATGGGGGAATTGTGGTTAGATAAATACTACTTTATCAATCATTTTAAAGCACTCGTGCGAACTTCGGAAAAGCAATTTGACAACGAATTAAGTAATTATAACAAATAATTAATGCACCCATATCTACAAATATTCACGATAAATACGAAATGATATTACGATTATAAATACCGGATAACATATATAATACAATGTATTACAAATAACAAATGTTATAATTATTAAGTATTGCAATTATTAAGTATTACAATTACAAAATATTGCAATTACTAAATATTACAATATATTACAAATACTAATTAATATACAAGGTTCTTAGGAAAGTGCTAATGCAGTCAAGAACCTTTGAACTAAGATAGTTCTTGCAACGGAAGTTAGGGATGAGTATATTAAACTGACTGTTCACTATCGGACGAGATTAACCGTAGCGTCTCTGGTTGTGAACTGAGGAAGTTAAAAATTTTATCTCAAAAGATATTTATGATAAGAAAATATTTCAATTAGAAAGTTGTAGAACATCTTTTAGTTAGTAAGTAAAGATACAAGGCTAATACATTATATCTGCACGTACTGCCAAAAGGTGAAGTGTGCCAAAAGTTTCAAGGCATCACTTTCAATTGATGCTTTCTGGCATTTTAGAAGTTGAGTTGAAGTTTTATAAGAAAGAAACCATGCGCTATCAAATAATGTCTTTCTTATAAGAACTTCCACTCAAATTCTAAAACGCCAAAAAGGATCAATTGAAAGCGATGTACTGAAACATTCGGAACACCTTACTTTGTGGCAGTACGTGTACATATTGTGTGTGAGCCGTGTATCCTTTCTTACTAACTGAAGGATGCTCTACAACTTCCTAATTGAAAATATTTCTCTATCTTTATTATTTTTCGAGAAAAAAAAATTTAACTTCATCGATTCGCCACCAGGGGCGCTGCTGTTCATCTCATCTGATAGTGCATAGTCATTTTACTATACCAATACCTAACTACTGTTGCACGAGCTATCTTCGTTAAAAAGTTATTAACCGCATTTGGACTTTCCTAGGAATCATTTATAGAATGCGATGCATTACACAAATAATAGATTCATATATTTACCTTCGCCAACTGATTTCAATGGAAAGCAACATTATAAAAGAACTACACAGATGTATTAAATTTGACTGGAGTGCATTCGGAAGAAACAGTTTTATCCTGATGGGAAAATTGCCTTTGTATTAAAAAAGAAAGGTCTTCAACCAGTTTGTATTACCAGTTCCCCTTTATGGATCAGAGAAATGGAGTCTAACACAAGAAGCAGTACGGAAATTACAGATAACCCAAAGGAGCATGGCGAGGTGCATGTTTGGAATAACTAGGAGAAATCGAAAAATGAACACTTGGGTAAGAGAGCAAACTAGAGTGGAGGACATCATTGTTAAAGTAAAAGGGCTGAAATGGCGATGGGCCTGGCATATTGCAAGAAGTACTGATCAACGATGGACAGCTGAAATTCTTAACTAGATACAAAAGATCACCGAAGACCTAGGAAACGTCCCTAAACTAGATGGACGGGTGAAATAAGAAAACAGGTTGGGGTGACATGGAAGCGAATTGCTCAGGATAGATTTGTGTGAAAAGCATTTGGAGAGACCTTCATCCAGCAGTGGATAGATAATGGCTGAAGATGATAATGATAATTATAAATAATAAATATTGCAGTTACAAAATATTACAACATATTATAATTACTAAATATTACGATATATTATAAATATAAAGTGTTCCAATATATTACAAATACTAAATATTCCAATATGTTACAAATACTAAATATTCCAATATGTTACAAATACTAAATATTAAACTATATTACACACACACATATTAAATATTACAGTAGATTACAAATGTTTGATAATTATACATTATATTACAAATTCTAATTAACAAGACAATGTAATATAAATATGCAATGTTTCGATATATTACAAATATTCTGCAATTGATTGAAACCCTTCACATAAACAGACGCAAAAATTTATTTCAAATGGAAGGCAGTTCCTTCGCTGCTGAACCTCAAAAACAAGAGACGTTAATGAAATTATTATCTCATTGTAAATATTGGAGTAGTTAGCCTCCACTTTAATGTTTATCACTAATAAGCATTTGTGATTTTTGTTTATCTAGGTGGGTGGTCTAATTCACCTCATCCTCTGTACTTATGCCTATGATTCTAAAACACGAATTACTGTTTCTTAATTTAAAATAACTATTTCACGAAATGTAATTAACGGGTAATAGAAGCTACATGGGAAAATAACTATCATTACTGAAAACAGAGTTCATTTATATTATACATAAAATATCTTTTAAAGTGAACACATCTTTAAAATATACTATTTATATTAATTTTCATGGTTTTGTGTAACGTTGTTATAATTGGATAAAAAAGTATGTGCATCATATATGAATTTTTAAAATGGAAGTATTTAAAAAGTATGATATAAAAAATACACATACAAAATTCTCCTTAAAATGATGCCGAGTGAAAATAATAAGAATATCCTGAAATTTCAATTAAATGTTTTAAACTTTGTGAAAGTTTAAAAATTTTGTATATAAATCAAGTTGCTTCAATTTTACCGAAAGAACAGGTTTTAGCAGCATATTATCATGCATCACAAAAGTATTTGTGTCAACTATATACGGAGAATTATCTGTATGTGTATACATATTCGACAAGAAGGGGGGGTGGGGCAACAGGGGCTGAGGTCCGGGGACCCAGATGAAGTCTAGGGACCCTCGCTGGCAAAGACCTAGGCTGTGAGGGTCCCGGCACAGGGAAGGGGTAATGGGGCCAATTAATGTGAACCTTGGGGCCTTTGTGTGTACATGGGCTGTTGGAACTATTCTTGAAGGTGAGAAGTGAGATTATCGACGTTACAGATAACGATGAGACGGTATTTGAAAAGAAAGCAAAGAACTGGAATAGATTCGTTTAATTATTTATAATTTTAATAAAAAATATATTATATTATTGCTTTTATGTGCCATTTGTTTATTTCGTTTAATTCTTATTGGAGTGTTCTATTGTAGGAACTTTAGAGTGTCGAAACTGGCTTCCGTCCCAATTGGTTTCGATAAACAATACTCTATTCATATTGGCCTAGCTACTCTAAAGATTTATGAGGGGACTATAGCCTTCACTCCAAAACTCTGCACATAGCATTTATTTATAATTTTCGTATTTCTAGTGGGGGCTAAACTACACCTAGCTCCCTCTAGTTACGTCAATGGCTACACTATGTAAATAAATTATAAACTCACCCATAAAGCACAGATAACTTATGATTTCAATAAGCGTTTGATATAAATTTATGCAAATAATGTACCAACGGTGATTATACATATACCAATTACAACTTTTGAAAATGGTGAACAATTTTGTTCGTGAAAAAAATAATCGTTTACAACCTGTAAAGAAACATAAATTCAATGTGGAAAATTTCAGGAAATCAGAAATTTATAGCGAGTTGGCCCTCCTTGTTTTTCAAT
Source organism: Dysdera silvatica (assembly GCA_006491805.2). Lineage (NCBI taxonomy): Eukaryota > Metazoa > Arthropoda > Arachnida > Araneae > Dysderidae > Dysdera > Dysdera silvatica. The sequence continues at coordinate 80,133,992 of QLNU02015360.1, forward strand.
AACTGTATAATTCTGCCAGACATTGTGTGAAGTAGTTTTCTTAAAACATCTAAGTCTATGTTGTTTCACGCATTCGAAATTTCAATTTGGAGATCATTCACATGATGATATTGCTTGTTGCGCCAATATGCAGCCTTTGCCATAAAACCCCACACATTTTCAACTGGATTCAGGTCTGGAGAACGCGAGGGCCATGGCATCGCATCAATCTTCTCTCGTCCAAACCACTCCTTGGTGGACATTGATATATGCGCACTTGCATTGTCTTGTTGTACTTCCAATTCGGGACGTTTAAAAGAGACTCAAGTAGCATTAAGTAATCATACATTAATTCCTGATATTTTTGGAGTTCATAGTGCCCTAAAGGAATACGATGTCTGCCTTGCTTTCTGCTCCTAATGCTACCCACACCATTACTTCGCCGCCTCCTTTTTGTCTACTTAACCTTATCTTCGGCTGAGTTCGTAGAGCATGCCAATATGACGAATATCCACCAGTGACATCCAGACAGAAACGTTTTTCATCAGAAAATATAGCCCTGCGGTGGCGCAGTGTGGTAACGCGTTCTCCTATTGCGCGGCTAATCCGGGTTCGACTCCCAGCAGTGCAAAAAGAACGCTTACTCAGAGATCTCATAAAAGATCGCACTGCTCACTGTAGTCCGGGGTTTGGTTCCCCAGGCCTTAAGAGGTTCGGATTCCTCGGAAAACAGTAGGTCCCGGCGCAGCATGACCACTGTAGTCTTTGAGCCGTAAAACCAAAAAACAAACAAATCATCATAAAATACTATTTTATTCCACTCGTGATGCCATTTCATAGTTTTTTTACACCAATCGAGCTGATTTAACTTACGCCTGGTAGTAAGTTTCGGTTTGCTTTTATTTTCCTGAACTTTACGTTCAAATTTACATTTAAACTTTTCTACACAGTTTCTTGGCATACAAGCGTTGATAGTACATGTGCAATTTCTTGAGTGGGCACCTGCTCATAAGTGGCAAGTATTTGAACGTGCCTGTGGTTCCGGGGTAACAGTTTTGGTGGTCTACCTGATCTTTTTTGGGTTCCACAATTATCACCTTTTTCGATGACAGTTTGGACAGCAGTTTGTGAGCGTTCTATTTTACGGATTACTTCTCATGTTTACTGTCCCTTATCATGCAGCAAATATATATTTTTGATGTCTTTTCATTTAGTTCTTTCTCTTGAGGCCTAGTCACAAAACGAATTTTTCATCACAACACTGGATCTATATGATAGACTACATGCTTCAAATGATGTGTATAAGACTACACATATGTAAATTAGTTTACAGGCTCGCAGTCCGTGAATTTGCACGTTGGGTTTATTTTTTGTTTACGGGTAGTAAATGATTATTTTTTCTTGCGAACAAAATTGTTCACCATTCTCAAAACTTTGTAAGTGGTATATGTATGTAATTGCTGCTGTGTGTTACAGTATGTGAATAAATTATATCAAATGCTTATTGCCATTATATTATTTGTATTTTACGGGTGAGTTTATAATTTATTAGCACAGTGTACTTTATATATGTGATTTCTCAACTTCCACTCACTAAGTTCTTGGCGAAGGAAAGGGATAATATCACACCATGTAACGCTTCCTCCACTTATTGTAGCAACCCTATTAGAAATGACACCAATAACACAAATGATGGCGGTGAAATTAGAATTTGTGAGTTATTCCTTATCGGATATTATTACATTTGGAAATGCGTTCTCCTTCGTTGGATAAAATGCTTCGATCCAGTTATATCACTTGCTTTGTACCATTATTATCATCAAAGGCACAACTTAATCCTTTAAGCCTAAGCAGTTCCATTTGGAGGTGGCTGGAAATAAAGGGGGGGGGGATAGAAAGGAAAAGAGAAGGGGGGGAAGTAGCAGCTGGGCTTACATATAACCTCACGGTCTCCGTCGCCAACGCCTTGACAGTAAGAGATTAATGGCCAAACTCATTGGACCTGTCCGCTAGCGATTACATCGCCGAACGAAGGGAACGGGATAGATCGTTATACGCAATGGTACGACTTCTTTGGGCCGTAGAAAAATAATGGGCTATATTGGGTCAGCTCGAGCCATCTATATACAGAGCAAGGCGAAAAGAAAAGCTTTGTTTGGCGACTACTGATAGATCGACCGGTGAGTGAAACACGTCAGTAATTGAACGGGCCTCTTGGTCGAAGCGTTTTCTGACAGAAGGAAGGAATTTCAATGTTGATCTATTTAAAACATGGCTCTTTTCAATTGTATCTGAAAACCTGCCAAGTCACTGCATAAAAGAAGAAAAAGTGCTTGAACAATCAGCAATAAAGTGTCTCCCGAAAAGAAAGATCTATATCTACGACATCCACATCTTGAGAAGCATAACAACAACAAAACACTTGAAGCACAATAAGGCAAAAAGAAAAGGAATTATAAAGAAATTTAATTCAAGAAATGGCGATTCCAACATCGTACATAAAATTTTGCAAAGCAAAAAACCGTCGGAGGAAAAGATGGACATTTTTTTTCTCGATTCATCTTCTATTTGCTTATAAAATCTTTTACTGACGATTCTTTGAGTATTAGTCATTTTATTTAGAGAAAACTGCACATTATTTGTCCATGGAGCTAAGAGTATTTTAAGATTCGAAAAGCTTGAAAAATAAACAACTGTCAAATGGTTTAGGACATTATTACATTATCCCAGCAATGTCTTGCCACGCGGCATTTCTTCAAACTGTAACAGTTGGCTCAGAAAACGTTTAAGGAAACGTTATTTCGAAAATATCACTTTATTAGCAATTGGTTTCCTAGGTTTTAGTTATCTAGAAGTTGCAATCTAAATCCATCGATTTGGAAACTGTGATAGACGAAGCAACGTACGGGTTTCAAAAGTATTGGAGGTCATAGCGTCTCAGGCATGCATTATGTGCATTTACGCATTAAAATGTATGCAAAATTGCAATTTATCTTAAATTATTGTGGGAGCTCGAGCCCCCACAATAATTTAACCAGTATCTAGAGTTTGAAACTACATGTTGCAGTCTAGTTTCGGAGAGGAGGCGATGGACACGGGAATACCGTTGCCAGAGACGGATCGTCGGACGCTGGAGGTGACGTAACATAGTTGAAGTGCAACAACACTGCCGTGAAGAGGACGCATAAAAGGCAGTGTAGAAAAACAAATCAGGTAGAACTTTTTTCGTTGACTTTTTGAAGCTGCAGTCTGGATTTGCGCTGGTCGCCAATTATTTTTTTGTTCAATAGTAATTTCTTTAAAAATTTAATTTTTCCTAACATGTTCTGTTTGCTTAAATAAACGTTACGTTTTTTTCGTTAAAGACTTTTGAATTTTTCAAGAAGCCGTGTATGATACCGTTTCGTTCTGGGGATGATCCTAAAATTACCCAAAGGCTGCAAAAATTCAACATGATCTTTGATATTTACTTCAACGTTCAAGGGGGCGTATCCCGGGTTGTGAATTTTGTATCCAATATAACGCATTAGCCAAGGGCAAGTTTATGCAATTAAAAAAAACAATGGAGTCAGAATTAGATTTGCAATATTAAGCATTAATTAATAGCCCCTCCACATACAAATTCGGAACTATATTTGAAATGCAAGTATTGCAAAATATACAGATCGCCATTAATTACTCTCGTGTATTTTTACTTTTAAACGCTGTTGATTCACAAATAGTTGGCAGTAGAATTAGCGGAAAAGAAGTGTGTAGATTCTGCAAAAATTTCGTATTTGAAAAGTTACGTATAATGTATACTATATGTAATAGCTTTATTAACTCTATAGAAGGTGCTTTATTATGTCCGAACAAAACTCAATCTATTTTTTGTTTTAATCGTCTAAGTATGTCCTTGTTTTCCTGCGTTTAATGACTTGTTATTTTGTTAAACAACTTTAAAAATTATTAGATCTGATTTGTTATGATAATAAAAATTCCTATTAGTTATTCGTATTAGTCACGCGAATTAGATCCTCTCGGAAGGGAACGTTATTCCAACCCCGCTGATACTTTCTTTCTCATATATTCTAATTTAATATTATCATATGTGCATTAGAAGTGGATACAAATATTATTGTAATTATATTATCAGTTCCTTTTCGCGTGAAAATTTCAAGTCTAATAGTTTGGAGAAAGACAAATTAAATCGAATTTATCTCTTTAAATAAATCGTTATATTAAATGCAGTTATAAATCTAGCGCATTTTATAACTCGATGCTTAAATCGTATAAATGCAGGGAATTAATAATTAAAAATATCAACAATACTCTTTAGAGTGTCTTCATGGATATACGTAAGGCTCTCAAATTATGAAATCAACTCTTTTGGAAACGCATTTCCTTACAGAAAATGCAACATGTATTTTGTACCACTGTCTTACATTACGCAGTGTATTAAAACCTTGCCCGCAGCGAGGAAGGCAAATGATTTTACGATATTTTAAACTGGAGTGTAATTTGTGTTTAATTGGAACAACGATATATGGCATAATTTAGAAAGAAGAAATTTACTTTATTAGCGAATATCCCCCCGGAACAATGACTTATTGACCATTTCGGAAAATGCGTTTGGAGATCTTTAACATTAGCAAAAACGAACAATAGCGAAGCTCATTTAGAACGTCAACAACTCCCCTTCCTCTCTTTAAACAAAAAAGACCGCGTGGAAACAGAGATAAGAATACAATTTGATGTTGTTTTCTCTTGGCATAATAAATAATTTGGAGTAAAATAAATTTCCCTTATCAACTGAATGCGTTTTCTGGAACCTAGAAAATGGGGCCTAACTTTATGCCAAATATTCAGAGTGCGCTTGCACCGTGTGTGCGGTCATAGCATTGTTGAAGTGGTAGAAATGGCGATTAATTTAAGAAGGTTGAAATAGGAAAGAAAGCGGACCTCTCTATATAAAAATACCGTGATTAATAGTCACTGATTCTCTAAAGATAATGTGCGCTGCATCTAAAGCCCTGCAAAAATTGTTAGATTGTTGCCATCGTAGATACATTTGAAATCAAATGTTTATGTTTTAATCTTCAAAGGCCTATATTAAAACTAACAATTATGCAATTAAATACGTTCAGCTGCTGTTCCATGCTGAGAAAAAACGATTTCCGTAGACCCTGCAACAGAGTGAAATGCTGGAAACTAGTGGTAACTTTGCATAACGTTGACGAAAGCTACCGTGATCCTTCTGCCATGCAAAAATTCTTGGTTCGACTATCGATGTACTGTAGGACAAAAGACGCTTTCTATATCGCCGTAGTCCCAGATGCCAGCCCCTTGGTAGAATAGGTTATCTGAGGTTGGGATTGTTCTTTAGACTAAATTTTCTGGATATGGGCCTAACAACCCTATTGCAGAAATATATGGCATCAACTATTACAAAAACCTAAAAAAGTATACCAAGATTTTACATGGTGCCAGTAGATTTGAATAAAGTAAGTGAATCTTGCAAATTTTGTATAATAAATCCATAATCCTCTCATTTCCTTTTTTTAATATCCTTCGGTTTCTTCCTCTTCAATGTCCTATTGCTTTTTTCTGTATTTTCTATTTTTTTTCCTCCATGTCTTTCCATCCCCTTCTCTTCCAAATCCCATTAGTTTCTTATACGTTTTATAGATTCACCTTAATTTGACGCAGAATCATATTTCTTGTTCTTGTATTATAAAACTCCAACCAGTCAATATTCCTTTCTTTCAATTTCTATTTCTTTCATCTAGAGCATTTCATTCCTTTCTTTTACATTTTCCGTGTTTTATTAGTTCATAAAAATTACCATTCGTTCGTGTCCAGTGTTGAAGCTCAACAGCGTTTGGCTCGTTAGCAAAATCAGCGTTAAAAACATTTCATCCAAAATTGTACCAAACTTCATGACCTCCTAATAAACTCACGTTAACTCTGTAAGGTAGAGATTGTTCTCAAGAAAGAATGCTTGGAATTTTGCCCTTTCCAAGTTAGGAGGAAACCCTTCAAACATAAATATCTTTCGCCAGATTAAACAGAACGGCAATTCATCTCTGAGAGGGGATTGCTTTTCGCTGTTAGAAGAAAAATGTTCAAATCCGGTTAATTTCCCATAGCCTGCATTTTGTCCCAGTACATACCGTCGTACAGAGTTATCTGCAATCGTTGTTTACCCCTTGTAATTTAAATGTAAAATTCATTCCATTTTTCGTGGTCTAAATTTATCATTCGTTTCAACCTAATGCATTTGCAGTCCTATACAATTTCCCTGATCAAAGTTGATTGTTAATTATCAGGCCATCGTGATCGCAAATTCTTATAATTTCTCCGCTGTTTATCTCTCTCTCTTTGATACTCATTTATAATTTGCACGCACTTGTAAAAAACGTTCAATGTTTTAACACAAGGTATACACAATATGAAGAATCGTGTTTAAAATTAGACTTCCTATTCTTATTGAACAGGGATTGAACTCTTTTTAAATTGAGATTCAACGTCTTATTCAATTGAGATTGAGCCTCTTATTTAATTAGGATTGGATTTCTTATTGATTTGAGATTGAATATCTTATTGATTTGAGATTGAATATCTTATTGATTTGAGATTGAATTTCTTATTGAATTAAGATCGTTGAATTGAAATTTATGTACTTAATGTCATTAAAAATTTGTGTAAAAAATCGCAGGTATATAATATTTTAATAGACGCTAAATTGTAATAGACACTAAAGATTAATAAAAATAATACTATTTTATTCAACATCAAGCATACATAATACCAAGTATAGCTACATACGATCAATGAGTTTATGTAAATTATTATAGCTGTTAATAGACGTAAAAATAACTTCCTGCTGATGGTCAATTTGAAAAAATGGAAGAGAGTAAAGAGTGATAACTTATTACGGGACTCTCTTCCGAATTAGTGAACTGAATATAAGTAAATTAATTTACGTTATTATAAAAGTGAGAATAAAATATGTGATTCAAGGGGAAGTATTGATTTAGATTTGTAAGTTTCTTCAAATAATAAAACATCGGAATATTATAGCATTATCTTTATACGACAAATGGGTTTGACTTAGTTGTCGTTGTAATTATTGACTAACTCGAGTGAAATATATTCGAATAGACCTCATTTGTGTAAATTGCATTACTCGGGAAGATAAAGTTTTAAAGTAAACAATGAGTTATTCAATAAGTTTAATAAACAGGAGTATTCATATTGAATTGCCTTAGGATTGTGACTGTTCGTTTGATTAAAATGCGAATGAAAAAAATATGTCAACTATTGGAATTGGGTACTCATGGAATCCCACGGATTTTTTAATGCAGATTAGATGCAAGGAAAAATCGCAATTTATGAAAATTTTCGCTCTTTTGTGGCACATAAATAAATCAAAAAGAATATATTTACGAAAAAAGAACCCGTGGCGTCTGATATGAAAAGGTTTTGTTACATAATATTTTATCAAACTTTATAAAAAGTGATTAATGTGAAAAAAAAATCCATCAATTTTGGAACATCTATCGCGCTCTTAGGGTTTATATTATTTAAACTTTGCGCTCTGGTTGTGTGGAATTATTTTTTCAATTGCTGAAACAAGGCAAATGAAGGCAGGTGTATATTTAATGTAGGGGGAAGTCTGGTCTTTGTTACTTCGTTATCTGAATTGGTTTATTTTTCACTAGACGGCGAAATCTGAGTGAAAAAACGGAAATGTATCAAATGACATACTTATATGGTTATTTATTATTCTGTTTACCAACAATATTGGACATTACGTTTTCATTTGTTAATGAAATAATGTATAGTAATTACGTATTTTAATATTACGCTGAAATCATATACTAAGAGCCAGAAAATGTTACAATATACCTTTCTATTAATATTTAGAGAGAATGAGAAGGATCAGTTAGCATCAAGGGGGGTGATCCTCCACAACTAAATATGGATAAATGTTGTGCATAGTCTGTTCGCGGAAAGTTGACCGATGGTACCATTAGAATTCACGGGAGCTGACGTCACAAACGGGTTAGCTCATTACAACAGAGGGAAGGGCTTCATTTCATAATTGATTTTTCGCGTAGACAAACGTGGGCGAAATACCAGTTTCTTTCCTTACAAAAAAGCCATTTTCCTACTGTAAAGAACCAACCCGTTTGTGACGTCAGCTCCCGTGAATTCTAACGGGACCAGCGGTCAATTTTCCGCGAACGGACTGTAGGTACAGGATCTTACAGCTTAACCTCGTTTGTCGTGACTTAACGTCGGAAGGAAAGAATAATGCATGCTCAACAGATAAATGTTTTTCATTCACGAACTTAGCGAAATCAGATTCAAAAATTGTAAACATCATGCATGTAGTAATAGTTGCACTAACATGGACGCGGACTTTACTGAGGTTAACTACTCACAGCATAAATAACCGCAGTATTCTACCAACGTCATATATAGCTGAGCGAGTACTAAGCGGAGTTGAACATTGCGGACTAAAAGGGGCAAAGGGGACTCTGCTTCAAGTTAGCTGCGTGTGTATACTTCGCCGTATGAAGCATGCGCTACATATTTATGCAAATTGCCCACACTAAAAGTTCGGAAGAAACTCAAGTAATAAGAGTTATTGTCGATGAGCCGTAGCATAGGAAAAAGGAAATAGCATAGGAAAAGCCAAAGTAAAATACAAATTTGCCACTTTTACCTACATATACAGAAAAACTAAAAAAATAAACGAATTGTAAGTTATAGGCCCTATTCAATCTATTATTCTATCCAGCTATATACAATCTAAGGTCAATGATTTCCTTTTCTACGAGAATATAAGGAAATAATCTTTATTCCTCAGAGAGCACGGAAGGCTGGTCGTATTTCGATGATTACGTTAAAAAGCCGTCGTTCCTATCTTGGATGACTTAAATAGTCTAAAGCCTAAGCCTCAAATCAACCACTATTGACACAGGAAACTGACAAATTCATGGCCACCTTTGGAGAGAGAAATCTAAAGAAATCAATTTATTTACCTTTAGAGGTACTTAGCTCTAGCAAATCTGATGCAATCTATTTCCAATTTCGTAAAACTTTTAACTAACGCAGTAATTGCCAGATATATGTACCAGTAAATGAGATAGTCTCGAAATTAAACACTTTTATCCAAAAAGAGTGCAAAATTAAATCGTCGGCAGAAACAAAGAACAGCATTGGACGACAAAGGTTTGGAATGATCAAATGCCATCAGCGGTGTTCTTAGCGGTGCAGTTCTTTCTGGATTTTTATTTTCTCATCTATATCAATGACTTGAGGAATCAATCAGTAATACAATTAACATCATTAGTAGCAATCGTTTGCTGACAAGGACAATTATATTTGGAGAAGCCCGAGCAGTGGCGTTGCAGGGGGATTGACGTGAAATGGAAGACTAGATCTAGATCTCCTTATTTTTAAAGCGGAAATCTGCAGGGCCATTAATCAATGAAACTAAATTTTAGCAATTACGTTTATTGGCTTAAATCATATTTTTTTAACCCTTACATTACAAATTTGAATATTATTGCCGTTCTAAGTGTGAACTTACTTACCAAGAAAGTGATTGGCAATTGACTATAAATTGTTCAACACCTGAAACCTCTATGGGCAACTTTCATAATGGGGATCAGAAAGAGGCGAAAAGCTTCTTCTCATGCTAGACTCAGTAGTTTAATTGGCTGAACGCTTCGATTCCAACCAAAAGGTGGCTGGAACGAGCACAGTCTGAGACGTGTCTGTTTTCCCTGGTTTTGATCTACGCTATAAAAAGTGTCGTTGAGACAAATTGTTTACCAATTTTGTGCTGATTTTTTCTGACCCTAGAAAGGGTAATAACATACTAATTTTTGTTATATATATATATGTGTGTGTGTGTGTGCGGGAGTGAATGTATATATATATAGTCAAAAGATATAATTTGAACCAAAAATCACAGGTTATGAAACTTAATTTCATTACAAGAGCCAGGCTGGTAAGTAGTATGTGCATATAAATATAAAAGTATGTAGTTTAATTTCTTTATTAATAAGCGTATTATATTGATATCACAAAGTTTAACGAAACCACTTTCCAATTAAATAATAAAATCTTTGTTCATTGGAATATAATATTTGTCTACAAAATATAAGGAGAATTTCAAACACGCTTATCTAATTTTTTAATTAATTAGGAAAATTCTTCCTTGCAGAGTAATAACTAAGTTCTTTTCATCAGTTTTTGAATACTTGACTATATTCACTTTAAGAGTAGCTTTTAATACTAGACGACGGTTTTAAGAAATTTGTTTTCGAAGTCACTGAAGTGCTGCTAATGTGATTAAGGGACTATCAGGTACACTGGGAGCAGCAAGATAAAACCGGTATATTTAACCAAATGAAAACACCAAGAAAAATTTATTGTATACGTTTGATTTATTCTAAAAAGCATATAATCTATGGATATTGCATAAAAGAATCTATTTTTCATCCCCTATGCGTTCGGTAATATGTATTTTACTTGAAATTATTTCATTATAGCTTTATATATAAAAATAGCAAACAATTCATAAAGGATTTGTAAAATTTCTTATGAAGTAGAACCAGAAGCAAATCTATGTTCCTACAAATAATAAACGGAATATATGTTGAGAAAAAATTGAGTAAATAAACTTGATAAGTTTGTTTGTTACGTTAAAAAAATTAAAATGTTTGAGACCTACTTGAGCCTTAAGCATAACTGTTGTAAAAAGGCAGGTTCAAATCTGATTAAAAGTAATTGATTTTTTAATATTCATACTCAAAAGATGATTGATTGACAAGAAACACCGAAATAATAATAAGACATATTCCTTTTCAAATTGTAGCTCTTGCAAATTGGACGCAGAGATAGACTTATATGGCGCTCTGTGCGAGGACAAAATATGGTGCTCCCCCCCTCCCCCCGAAACATTAATTTATTTTTAAAATAATTAATCTCGATTCACTTTTTTACGTATTTTTTCATTGGCCCACTAAATCTTCAAACCGTTACCAAAGGGAAAAAACATGAGGAGAATCAAAATTTTCTTAAAACAAACATTAAAGTACTTTTTCTGAAGAGTCAAAAATTCAATTGTTTTGACATGAAAATTAAGGTCTTACGTGAGTTTCAATAATAAAAATTTTGCATGAATTATCTATAAAGTTAAACAAGATTATTCATTTTGAAGAAATCTTCACTTTCCTAATTTCTCATTTGTATTTCTATTACTTGCGTACATAGAAAATATTTAAGAAATTTTATTTACATATTTAATTTTATTTGTAGTATATATATATACATACAAAATTTCAACATATATACAGTATATGTATATATTTACTAAGTGTATAGTATTGTCCATCGTTCACCTGGATAAATCTAAAGTTCCATATTATGGTTTTGTTACAAAACAAATACGCTATAATTGTATAATAAATATATTATTATATAATATATGCATTATATAATAATATTGCGATATATAATATATGGTTGAGCAATAATTTAAAACTATATTAGTAAAGGGTAATTTATACAATGATTGTGGATAATGAATTCACGAAAAAATTAAGCAAGATTTAAAAATTTAATTAGGTAAGCTTTCAGACAGTATTTGTGAAGTAGCGAGAAAAAAATAAATGAAAAATTCGGAATTGATCAAACTAGCTAAACAAAGGGCATTTCGAGTCTTTACAAACTTGTGTATCTTTTGTGCTACATTTAATTCATGGATAATGCTGTTTTCAAAGGAAAGAATAATAAAAACAGGTAACTGCTCGTCTACTATTTTTGATTTCAACTCGCTCTTTAACACATTTACTGCGTTCTTAGACATTATAATATATAATTCGATTTATTGAATGCATTTAATAATGAGTTATTTGATGATCAGATCGAGTTTACTATTTTTTGAATGTCGGAAACATTAGGTGATTTGGCGCTTCCACCCACTCCCCTTCGTTTTTCATTATGTGCGACAGTATCTGTCTCACTGCCCTAAATGCTCTTTGGACGGAATGGCTCTCAGATATT
>QLNU02015360.1:80169330-80220654 GCA_006491805.2 Dysdera silvatica
AATATATACAGTAGTGGACAAAATTGTGGAAACCCTTTGAAAAAAGATTATTTTAGAGGTTTGATGGCTAATAACACCACTTTTTTTTGTACCAATACTATAAAATTATATATCATTGGAAAGGTAATTTAATCAAGATTGTAATGCAATAACATTTATGAATCGTATTTTAATAGAACAGCATTCATAAAGAAGAAAGGTGATATACATAGAAAAAATGAGATATACAAAAATGTTCACCATACCAGTTAATACTTAGTTGGGTAACCTTTAGCCTTAATTACGGCCTTACAACGCTTTCCCATGGAGTGAACCAAGTTCTTTAGTTCTGCAGCTGTTATAATATGAAACCAAGATTGAATTATTGCTTCTGTTAATTGTGTTTTATTGCTGGGTTGCTTCCGACTAACAAGCTTCTTTAGCCGGCTCCATAGATTTTCGATGGGGTTAAGGTCTGGGCTATTTCCAGGCCATTCCAGCAGTTGAATATGATGATCTTGAAACCATTTTTTGCACACACGAGCAACATGACATGGAGCTGAATCCTGTTGAAATATAAATGCTTCATTATCTTGGAAAAGATCACATGCAGAAGGCTGCAGCTTGGGCTCAAGTATTTCATTTATGTATCTTTGGGCATTTATATTCCCATTGATCACGCAAATTCTGCCCACACCTCTTGATGTTATACAACCCCAAATCATAACACTAACTGGGTGTTTCACGGTAGGTGTAATGCACTCAGGATGGAAATCTTCTCCAATTCTTCTCCATACGTATTTTACGCCATCACTACCAAACAGTGAGATTTTGGTCTCATCACTCCAAATTACACTGTCCCATTGTTCCGTTGTCCAGTTAACATGGGTTTTAGCCCAGTTTAATCTTTTCAACCTCTGTTTGACAGACAAAAATGGCTTTTTTCGTGGAATTCTTGCATTTAGACCACATTCATGCAGTCTGCGCCGAACAGTCCTTGCACTTAACTTCACATTGCATTGCGCCATTTCACCTTGTATACACAGAGATGATTTTTTCCTGTCACCTAGGCACTGTCTTTTAATTCTTCTATCATCACTTGCTGTTGTGCACCTTTTTCTGCCTTTACCAGTCTGGTTTTGTAATGACTGAGTCTCCTTATACTTCTTCAAAAATTTAGAAATGCCACCTTTAGTTAAGTTTCCCCCAATATTTCTTCTAATTTCTTCATAACTGTAGCCTTGTTCACTTAATATTACTATTTTACATCGCTTCCTAGGTGACCAGTCAACTCTTTGCGCCATTTCTTTAATTTTATTACGTTTTACAAGCACACTAAATCAAAGAGCACAAAAAAAAAACAACCAACTTGATAGCAATTACAGAACACACTGATAAATGTCCTGTAACCTGTTGGCTCATTGCCAAAACAAGAGAAAACATGATTGGCTCATTGCCAAAACAAGATGACACCTGATTGGCTCTGTAAACACTCATGCTCATTGGCCACATTCAAATGAAGGAAAGCTACTTCATATAAATGTAAGCAAGCTGTGCTTCTTTTTTCTGGTTATTTGGCTATAACTTTTGATAGAATACAGATAATTGAACAAATGTTATTGCATTACAATCTTTATTAAATTACCTTTCTAATGATATATAATTTTATAGTATTGGTACAAAAAAAAGTGGTGTTATTAGCCATCAAACCTCTAAAATAAACTTTTTTCAAAAGGTTTCCACAATTTTGTCCACTACTGTATCACTTTACTGTTTCAGCGTAACTTCCTTTACCCTCTCGTGCAAAATTTCTGTCTTTCAAGTTGAGTAGCCTTACTGTAGTCAAACATACTCCTCCAAACAGTTGCCAAGGAAAGAACGCTTACCGATTAACTTCAATCCAAAACTTGGTTTCTCAGCCCTTCGTCCTCCACTGAAGACTATAGGTTCCGACGAATCATGACCTATGTTGTCCTTGCACCATAGATACACGAACGAAGTTGAATCATTTTCGTAGAGATTAGTCTCCTCGGATCTTTCCAACACCTGAGCATTACTCCAGAAAAAAGTAAAACAGTCTTCGTACATTTTGCTATTGTTGTACAGAGAGCAGTATAGTTGATAAGACTTTATTAAAAATAATCGTAATTTTTAGCATGACTCTCCTCCCGCTTTCTTGCGAAAAGGGTCGCTGTTTCTAATATACCTTAGAACAAATATTTAATTGTACCAAATCACATCGAGCGAAATGCCAAGTCACTATAAAATAACATTCCTAGTATCTTACATCACAAACCTAATTTCGATTCTTAATTCAAAAAGCTTGGTTTCGCCGCCTTTAAGGCGTAATAATACGACACACAACTGCATTCTGCCGCGAATCCTGGATGAAGTTTACGGCGTAAGACTGAGAAAAGTCAAGCTGCTGCGGAACTTAGTTTTCCGACGAATCCAAACCTTTAAAAGCCTAGACAACTACCCCCAGATTACAGCAAGCAGGTCGTCGATAAACTTTACCTGGTCTTAAGTCATACCTGGGATAGCGGTATACCAGGCGATCGCCTACCCACTTCACCACCGCAGCACCATAACATTTTGCGTAGTTTCTACGCTAAACTGGTCTTTATTCCTGGAATACGCATTAAATAGCAATCGAGTTACTAAGAGCAAGGCTCCTAAGAAAGGAAACAGGCCCATATCCGCCATTTTGTTGCCATTGTATCACGTGATCGTGGTTGCAAATTGCATTTATTGGCGACATTTTGAAAGTTGCGCCAATGTTTACGTTCGTCGGATAATCGCGGATTTTTGATTATTTTTATGCCAAAATAGCGATCATTGCGCCAATGCGTAAAACCTTTATCGCCAAGGTAAATGAAACCGGAATTGTACAACAAAATGGCGGCTGATGCTTCCGCCTAGACCTCTAGGGGCTCTAACCAGGAGTAAATCGTGGAACAGCGCAATTCTTTAGCTACAATATTGATACTATACTGCACAATGTCACTAATACACCCAACTAGGCCTTGCGGTGGTGCAATAATAACGCGTTCGCCTAGCATGCGGTTAGCCCGGATTCGACTCCAAACCGTGCCAAACAAGGAGACCTTGCCGGTTAACTGATCACCGTGAACCGGAGGTCAGTTCCCTAAGCCATAACAGGTTCGAATTCCTCGGAAACTGTAGATTCCGGCGCAGCAGCATCCTTACTATCCTTGCGCCGTAAAATTCAAACAAACAATAATAGCAGCCAAAGCCAACAGCATCTAGCATCATAAGTTTGTTATCCTCGTATGATTGCTTCTTTTCGTCGTTAATTTCTCTTTAACATTGACAATCGGTTATTTTCATTATGGATGTCGGCCACTTTTCCCTTACATTTTTATGGTGCAATGGCAGCTAAAGTCATGCTGCGCCACAGCCTACAGTTTTCTTAGAAATTCTAATCTATGCAGTGAAGAGAACTAAACCTCGGACTACGGTCGGCAGAAAGACAGCTCGCCCATAGGATGCCCGCCACCTGAAACCCAGATTCATGGCAAAATCAACGAATGGGTTAGCACTCATGCCGCCGCAGGATACCACTTTATTTATATATATATATATAGTCGAACTCAGCGAACTTCAAGGTATCGAAGTTTTGGTTCGCTATATCCGTGGATTTGTTATATCCGATCCGATAACACTAATGTATGCGATTGACGGGGCCAAAATCCGCTCCGCTATATATTGAGGGTTCCTTTATAAGCCGGATTCAAGCATAGCGAGGTTCGACCGTATCATAGGTGTAGAATTATGGGCCCGTGGGGCCCGAGTCCCCCAATAATTTGAAATAGCCCGTAATTTTACATATACTGCAATGTATAAATATACAGATTCATATGTTTGCTCCCTCCCAAAAATTTTGAATATTCTACATTGATGGACTGTATCATACGTTTTATCAGTTATAAATCAAACCGCATATTCCAAATTGTTCACGTTTACTGTAAAAACTCGATTGACCGAACTTCGCTTAACCGAAATCCGTGTTAACCGAAATTACCTGCTGCTTTTACTTTTTTTTTTTAAAGTTGCCACTTTCTCAATATTTTCGGCCGTGTCTAAATTTCTATCTTGTTATATATTTGTTTTCTAATGTTTCCGGCATTAAAAGAGGAATCAATAAAAATCATACAACTGCATGTCTCTTTAGTGGCCATAATATCATCTCCCACCGGGATCTTCAGAGGAGGTTGATGTCACTCTGAATTCTAAGCCTTATTTCAAATTGTGGCATGAACGCGCGCCCTAATTTCCAGCATTTCAGCCAAACGTCACCCATTAAGGTTAACTAGAAGCGGGTTGGGAAACCAACTGTGATAACATGTAAGACTGCAAAACTAAGGGTCAACTTAAAACAGATCTGATCCGGAGGACATTAAAACCATCTCTGATGTTGAAAATTTCACGTAACTCGTGTCAACTGCATTCACCACTTGTGAAGTGATGAAACAGAATGGAGAGTCCAAAGTTAGTTATACGTGAATTTTCTTTTGCACGTGTGTTCGATTTAATTAATTGTTTGGCTGCGCCTAGAGATTTTTATTAAAAAAAATTGTTTACGAAAACCTGATTTTAGTTTCTTCTACAATTTTTTACTTAAATCCGCATGCAAACTGCCACGTTTCCCACAATTATCTTTCTCTCCTCCCAAAAGTTCAAACGAGGGTATTGAACTATTTCACCGCCGCAACCACAATTAATACCTTCATGCACAATACTTGACAATACGTTAACGTTTTTTCACTATCAATTTAGAAGTTTAGAAGCATATAATTTAGCGTGTTTTCAGTAATTTTTTTTTTCTTTCTTTGCCCCTTTGCACTAAAAAATTGAATTCCCGGGTTCTCCAGGCCCTCCCTTTTAAGTAAGTTATTCGGTGTTTTGTTTCAGTTCTAAAATCGTGATTATATTTCTTAACTAATTTGGCGGTAGGACGCAAATCACAAACTAACCCTCTTAAAAAGTGCTATTGTATTATAAAATAAATCTAATAATCGAATCGGGGATTAAAAGATCGGATCTTTAAATAGATCTTCTTGAACGATTTTTTTAAAACAATCCCCCCCAAAGAAGCAGAGCACGCCCAAAGAATGTTGCCTCGTACTTCTAACTTTATGGGGCAATTTCTTGGGATTGACTTTCAAGACGTGGTCAAAAGAAGTACCAGAATAATTCTCCAAGCATTTCTTCGTTTCAATGTCCACTAAAATAAAAAGCTATGGCAAATTCCTTGTCTATTCTCTCGACTCAAGCCCAAATTGCGTCTGCCAAAGACTTTGTTGCATTAGATTGCCATCGAGCGTTTCTTGAAATTTCCGACACTTTAAGGTCTTATCCATCGATAAATAATCGATAACGTTTCGTTGATGCCACGGTCTCTCTTCGATGAGGTCAAGTTCGGTAGAATGATTTCTAGTTTTACTCCTAGCATTAAACTGGAGGCTATGCTCTGCTGCAAATGCATAGCTAGTTTTAATTGGAGCCTAAATTCGGCGTATATGTACAATACATTAAAAGTTACAATTTAACAACATCGCTTTAAGCATTGTTCAGTAACTTGTCTTATATCAAATATTTAAAA
Organism: Dysdera silvatica; assembly: GCA_006491805.2. Classification (NCBI taxonomy): domain Eukaryota; kingdom Metazoa; phylum Arthropoda; class Arachnida; order Araneae; family Dysderidae; genus Dysdera; species Dysdera silvatica. Next base: position 80,174,936 of record QLNU02015360.1, read on the forward strand.
ATCCGTCGAGTTTTGTTTAGAGCAGATCCTTCAGGGAAAAAATGGAACGCCAAATAGATTAAGTCCTGCTTTTTATTTTGATATACAGGGTGTCTCAGCACCAGGGTTACAAACTTCTAGGAGGGGTAGGGTACACCTAGATGACTCGGAATCACATAGCAATGCTGGTCGCAAACCACTCACAGCGCTAGTTCTAAAACCGTCCAGCATGCACAAATAGTGACAACCAGTGCATGAGAAGCGCAAAATGAGATGTCCTAATCATCTATGCACTTGGACAGCTGACCTGAGTTTTATCTGGCGCTTTTCACGCACTGGTTGTAAATATTTGTGCATGCTGGACGGTTTTAGAACTAGCTCTGTGAGTGGCTTGCAACCAGCATTGCTATGTGATATCTAGGTGTACCCTACCCCTCCTAGAAGTTTGTAACCCTGATGCTGAGACACCCTGTATATTTATTAGTACAGTACAGTTTGCGATTGTTTATTCCTTTTGATATTCATAATTATGGAATTAGAGGAAGGCAAAAACAGGTGGGATATTAAGGCGTTAGCTATAATATTATTTTGACAATTATTTATGCAATGCATGGAAATTAAAATAGTTTTAAATATATTAGAAAAATATTACATCCGCCCAGCAAAGAGATTGAAAATCTGACTCCGCTCATTTGGCGCGCCACTTCTTAATTGGCGGACGGTAAAACGAAGTCAGTCAGTAAAGAGGTGAACTGATATTTGGAAGAATGGTTCTTAGTACACACACAGTTACAAAATATACCATAACTATTTTTTACACGGTACTTTATAACGCGATTTTGAAATAACTGTTGGAGAAAAGAAGGCTCCTCTTTTTTAAAAAGGCAACAGGTAACTTACGTCAACAAGTGTGAAAAAAGGGAAGCCATTTTTTCCTTCGTCAGTGCTATTTCAGAATCATTTTGGAATTTGTTGCGTCGTTTTTTGATCTGTTCTTTGTTGATGTGAAAGTCCAAGCTGGTCCAGGAAGATTATAAGCAGTGCCACGGGTGTGTGAATGCGTCAGAAAGCCAGAATCCAGTTTATGTGTATTTTTTATGGCACAAGGATAGCTAAGGTCATACTAGACTAGAACACACAATTTTCCAGGGAATCTGAACCTATTTCTCCTAAGGGCCAAACCTGGAATTGCGGATCCACAGAAAAGTAGACGGCAAGCTCTGATTCCAGCAGGAACTCCAGACTTGATCGCAGCAGTGTACACCAACAAGTGGTGTCTTCTGTGCAACAAGTGTTGTATTCTGTCATCAAATGTGGATTATTTGTACACAAGCCAAATGTTACCACTACGACACAGCAAGACTCCTTTCAAATTTCTGTAAAATATATGCTCCTATTATTTAAATTAGGTAGTCTCTTCGGATTTGAGAGATAAGGTTAATTATGCTGAACATAGATACTAGCAATGCGCAAACCGTCCTGCCACGGATGACTACAATTCGTGTCAAAGAACTGCCCTTCTTCCAACGTTATACGTGCAGTAGAACCTCTTTAATCAGGTCTTCGATTATTCGACCTCTGGATCTGGCATAAAAGGTACAGGGTCAAGCTTCTATGTGGCGTTATGAGCTGGAGATTAAAGAATAAAACTGAGTTTTTATGCACACTCGGAAATCCGGCACTCCTCTATGCAAACCCGAATAGCCAAACCTAACCAAGGGCGGATCCAGATGTTATTATAGGGAGGGGCTGTTTCGGGGTCTTCAGCTGGAAAATTTTTAGTTTTGGACTATTAAATAGTTTAGGTAAATGTTGTTATATTACTAGCCTTCCTTTATACCAGAGTTGTCAACATCGGGCTCGGCCATAATTCGGCTCATGCTATTAATCCGGCCTGCCTACAACTGTTTGAAATAAAAAAAATTCACAAACAAAAATTTTTCTCAGAAATAAGGAAAAATTGTGGGGACAGCACAGGTGACCCCTTTATATATCGCAAGTACACAAACAAATAACTGGAAGAAACTCTAAAGGGAGGCTGTGAAGTTAGTTTTTTCCTTTTTTTTTTAAGAAACCGCTGGCCCGCAAGATCCGTGAAAATTCTTTAAGTGGCCCACTACACAAAAAGGTTGGACAACCCTGCTTTATACTCACCAAAATATTTAATTTACGACAATGAATTAAAGCTGGGCTTTTCTTTAATTAAACTATATGGTTTAGGGTAGATTATAGTCAAGTATGACAGAAGGATAACCTAGTAAAGGAGACATATACAATAACCAAAAACGATAATTTACAATGTAATTAATAGAACAAGTTTAAATTTAAACTACAAAAACATCGTAATTATTTTACTATTTTTATAATAAGCGACTTTTTAAAAAACTTGAAGTTTATAGTGCAAAGTCGAGCCATCTTGGTTTCTTTGAAAATTTGTCAATCACTTTATTTACATCAATATGAATGTCTCTGTGGGTGTGTATTAAAAGTCTCTTCTGTCATCCGCGTTCGAAGCCAAGTTTGACGGCGCTTCAAGGATAAAAAACTACGTTATGCTGAAGTAACCCTTACTGAAAATGCAGTTTGAAAGGCGAATAGCTTGTAGATTCGTGGAAAAACGTCTGGATCGCATTTCTCCAAGGCTTGGAGACTTTAGTGTAAGACTTTTATTTATTACGGTAGTAACAAACAATACATAAAATATTCTTCATCGTCTTTAATTTTTTTTCCTATTTAACCCTAATGTGGGGGGTGATAGCCCCTTGCTGGATCCGCCAGTGAACCTAACTGTATTTTCAAGCTCCATAATAAAATACATGCGAGTTAAAAAAAAATACACACTGATGACCATTAAAATCACAATACCATGAAGAGCGTATCAGATTGGTCCTAAATTTGCAACCGTAAGGAAACATATAAAGGATTAACTTGAATTCCTCGAGCTTCCTTTTTGTTCTTGTTGCATAAGCTCTGTGCTCAGTATTTAAGATTTTACTTCTCTTGTATTTCGTGGTATTGAAGTTTCAGTGGCAAGCAATGTATAATCTAGATCAGTGTTCCTCAATGTATTTTCGTCGGAACTCCAGGATGCCACGATGGCCCATCAGTGGATTCGCAGAAAGCACTTTGTAAAATATCGCGGACAATTCCGAGAAAATCTATAGATGCTGTAATTTTTCTCCATCTTTTATACTAATTTGGTCATTGCTGATTTTCATATTTTTGTTCAAGTAGTGGCAAATAATACCTGTATGTTTTCCTTAAATATTTGTAGAGGGATTCCATGACTTGATATGCGGTAAGAAAACGGAGAGCCATGTAACAAGATATAGGGTTCTGCTCTCTCCATTTCTGACCTAACCAGCAATCAACATTTTTAACCTCAAAATTATTCAAAGTAATCTTAAAAGTATCACATAATAGAATGTATCCCCAAAGCTGAATAAAGTTATTCTTAAAATATTATGTAGGCTAAAAGGTTTGAAAACCATTGATCTAGGTGAAATTTTAATCGAAAATTATTGCATTATTTCAATAAAGAAATAACAACCTCTTGATAATGTCACATTTCTTTGTGGTTTTCAATTTGTAATTGGCGTAATTCATATCGAATTTTTGTAAGCAATGAAGATCAATTGTTAATTTGAAACGTATGCGTACTTGCAGGGGCGGGCTGGGTCCTCTCAAAAGGGGCGTACCTTAGATTTTCGGAGGGCGCTAATCCTTGCCTTTTCAGAGACGCAAGTTCTATCGTCCATGAGGGGGCACCTGCACAGTCTACCCGTTCGTACTTGAAAATCCTTGGTTGGTATGTAACAAACCCAATAAACAATTCAGTCGCTTGTTAAAAGATTAACCCTGACATACTTTTCCGAGAGGCAACATGGTTCAAGGATCGGATCTACGACCAATTTTATTCGTCCCTAATCGATACACCGCGTCATAAACCTTCTTTCCCATTGGATTGCAGTGCGATACCTTGGACTTTAAATGCTAATTAAGTCCTTTAGGTAACTTAAAAATTCGCATCTAGAAGAATTTCGGGAGCTCATTTTTGTATCCCTTTTAACGACGAATTATATTTGCTCGGTGCTTTATATTACTTTTTATGGAGGATTCGTTCCAGCACTAAAATTAAAAGGACGAAAAGTGGTATATATGAATCCTTTAATACATAAACATGTTTATAACCCTCTTAGTATTACGTCTGGCTTTATTCTATAAAAAATCTTATCAAGTTTAGTGGATACCGATCTCCGTAATTCAGGGTTTGGTTTCCTCGAAGAACTGCAGGTTCACTCTCAGCGTGATATTAGCTACCATTCTGCTACAAAACACAAAGCTCAATAAATAAACAAACAGGCTTCTTGTATAAGTAAATACTTAATTCTGTACAAGTAAGCACGTTTGTAACTGCTCAGGGTATTTCTCGTAAACTCTGCTTTCGCTCAATGCATAATATCTTCCAAGCACGTGTTTATAAATGATAGAATAACTATATGTATTTTTAATACTTTTTAAAGAAGCTTCTTTTTTATTTTTCATTTTATATGCAATCTCTTTCCACATACGATTGCATGTATGACAATTTGCGTATAGTTCCTCATGTGTCCATTGGTTTTTGATCTGAAGAACAGGCTTTCTTGTGGAAATGGAAGCATGATATAATTAATATAAACGTGTTGTAAGTAAATGTTAAAAATAATAATAATGACAAAATACAAAAGTGCACGTTAAAACTCATTGCGTCCAAATGTTATGTTTCATAAAAACGACCCAAAGGAACATGAGAAAATGAAGCTGTTTTAAATAACTAAGGGAGATACGAAAAAACAGGAGTAATTGGGTTAAAAGAAAAAGTATAGGCCGAGGACAACGGCGTTGAAGCAAAAGAATCTAAATGGCAATAAGCAGAACATATTGCAAGAACTATTATTCAAAATCATATTGCAAGAATCATTGCTCAAAATCATATTGCAAGAATTATTGCTCAAAATCATATTGCAAGAATTATTACTCAAAATCATATTGCAAGAATTATTACTGAATAATTGATCAAAAAAAAGAATTATTAATCAATTATGAAAATTTTCTATACAAAGCAGTTATCATAGACAAAGACAGCATTCTCAGACGAGATGGATAGATGGAATCGGTAAAGCGTTTAGAACAGGGTTGTCCAAACTTTTGGAACAGCGGGCCTATTTCGAAATTGTTCACGGACTTCGAAAACCAGCGGTTTCAGCGAGTTTAAGAAAAAAAAAGAAAAGAAAGAAAAGAAAGAAAAGAACCTCCCTTCAGAGTCTCTTTCAGTTATTTTTTTTCTTTCCCCTGCGATATGGAAAGAGATCACCCCTGCTGTCTCTGCGGTTTTTCCTTATTTCTGAAAAAAGTCTAAAATTTTTGTTCTGAATTTTTTTTCCTAAACAGTTGTCGACTGGCCAGATTCACACTGCTGTCCGGCCGAATTCTGGCCCGCGAGCCGTATGTTAGACAACCCTGGTTTAGAATAATATAGAGGTATGTGACCCAGAAGATAGACCTATGAAACCAGTGTAGACAAACCTGCACATACTATCAGATAGAGTTCGTTCACCAAAAGTAGTCCGACGGTACCGTCAGAAATAACAGGAGTTTACGTCATAAACGGCCTAGCCGATTACAAAAGAGAGTGGCGGACGTAATTTTGGAACTGGTTTTTGGCGCAGAAAAACGTTCGCTAAAAACCAGTTCTGAAATGACGTCCTTCCATCTGCTGTAACCGGCTAGTTAAAACGTACTATGTTTGTGACGTCATTTGTGACGTTTGTGACGTCAGCTCCCGTTAAATGTAACGGTACTGTCAAACTACCTTTCGTAAACAAACTATATATGGTAGCTCAATATGATGATGATAAAACCGTATCTTTCATAAGCCATCAAACAAAAATTAAATTATTTATTTTGCGTTTTGTGAGAAGTAAAGATTTGACTACTGCCCAATTCTATAATTAAAAAACTGAAATTGGCATTCAGCATGAGCCCGAAGCGAATCAAGCGAAAAGCTTTCAAAAAACCGAAAACAAATGTAATTCACATATATCTTGAACTACAGTCAACTTAGTACGGAAAGAGTCATTTATATTCGAAGATTGCGTGATCCTAAACCTTTAGACATGACAGTGAGGTACTCTTTGATTTAAAAATTTTTCTTTCAATTGTCATATTTTTCTAAGATAACGATAATTGTTGACGATAGGTTCCTTCATCAATCATGTCTTGTTGTCAATCGAGGAATTTTTCAATACCCGCCTGTCCATCTTCCTCTGCTTGTTAAGCAAATCACCGTTAATGATGCAGATAAAATACTTGTATTTTACAAATAACTATCATTAAAGAAAGAAAGGAACTTTCTTTTTACTTCGTATTGCTAATCATTCGTGTAAACAACTGTATACATACAAGATATTTAATGGAGTAAAGCAGGTGGATTTTATAATCTGAATATTTATGTTTCCTTTGCTTTTTAATTATGAAATTAAAAATATAATATACTTCTAATGGATATTTCTGGGGTTATTTATAAATAAGTATAACTTGGATTAATAAAAAAAAGCTGGAGAAAGAAACTGCTCAGCTGTATGGAAATTTTCTTTGTTCAAATCTAAAATATTAAGGAATCACCTATTCGAATTAATATACCTATGTATTACGCATCGCTTTGCAAACTCTATCCGCATTTTTCCAAGCTGAGATTTCAAAATTTTATTTTCGTCATAAACAATTATTTATACACTGGCGTAAGGTTTAAAAACACGACGTTTCGGGAGCCAACTGCTCCCTTTGTCAAGTGAAGGCAGAATGCCCTCACTTGACATTCTGCCTTCACTTGACAAAGGGAGCAGTTGGCTCCCGAAACGTCGTGTTTTTAAACCTTACGCCAGTGTCGAAATAACTGTGTGTTATGGAATCTCCTGGTGAAACATCATATTGTTTCGTTTATCTTCATCGTTTCTTACAGGTTTCCATGCTACTTTATTTCGTTGATGCTTACGTCTTTATGTATATGATGTAGATATTTGGTGCGAAAATTTAATGTATGTGATTTTCTATCGTTTCGTGTGCTTCAAATTTACATAGTTGGAAATTCATTGCTGTTAAAGTAGCAGAGTTTGTATGTGCATGCGTGATTAAATGTCGTTGACAAATAAGTAACGGAAAAGGATATTTTCACAACATTTATAAATCACGTTTTGTTAAATAGAAATAAAATGTGATTAAATTTTACTAATTCTTCGGTATTGTGGATAAATGACCTTCTAAATTGCGGTTTTCACATTCAATGATTATCAAATGCAGTAAAGATCTGTACTATTTAATTTAAATTTACGATAGAAATGAACACAATCACACGTTGAATATTCTGTCTCTATATATAACGTACAAACACGTTAATGAACATTAATAATTAAAATGTCGAGTATTTGCCTTCTAGTCCTTAGACAATATAATATTGTTAAAATGAATTTAGGCTTGCACTGATAAAGTATTTTTCTTCCCTAAAGATAAAGGAATGTTCCATGGTCATTTGCCTTAGCAGAAAATTGATTGGTCTGTAGTTCCATTTACCGATTTAACTATTACCGTTTTGTAAAATATATCGATTGATTTCTTTTTCGAAGGAAACAGTAGACAAATAGTCTTTTGTTTCCTTCGTGTTGCTGTAAATCTGTACGTGCAACCTCACTTCGTGTAGCGTACACTGACCTTCGCTATTCGTAGGGCATAAAAATTCACTCCACCAATTAAATAACTTCAAACTACTGATCCACAAACTCTAATATTATAAAGAAATTCCCTTACATAATTAAACTAAGAATATACTCATATGTGAACTGTGAGTTAAAAAAAATGTTTTTTAAAAATTCTAGATTCGGATTCCTCAAAAAACTGTAATTTCCATCACAGCTTGACCTTTGTTTTCCTTAGACCTTAAAACTCCAACAAAAAATGTTAGAACTTAAAGTTAATAATAAAAAACTTACTTTGTAATAATGAAAAGATATTAGTATAATTATAAAACTGTGATGAAATAAATACGTCAGTAGCTTTCAGATACATGATCGTTGAATGTTTATGAAGTATGGGTAAGTAAACCCTTTTACAGTTATCGGAATTTTAAATTCCGATAACAGCGTGTAAGCAATGGAATAGCATTAAAGTAACCAATTATAAATCAACTAAAAACAGTCATCTAAGGAGCAGTCACCAATTAGGGTAAAATAATAGTAAATTCTAAGACAAGCAAAACTACTGAAAATAATTCGCCATTTAAATGGAAATAATTAAATATATGCGCAAGTCATTATCTAGAACTATTCAACCGTTACAACGATTCTGCTTTGATTACTTTCATCGTTTTTAAATTGTTATCTAATTATTGGTCGTGAGTTGCGACTAGTATTCAAAAAACGTTGTCATTTTTAATGCCGGCCTCAATAAAGTGTCTTCATGTACAGAAGTTCCATTATGTTGTTACCTTAAATTAACAAAATATCAGAACCTACAAGTTTTTAACTGCACTTTGATGATCTTGCAGGTCATGATTAACAGATCTCGCGAAACATTGAAACATATGTTGTGGATCTCACTTCAGTGTGAACTCGTTATTCATATGCTATGCTATTTGGATTATTTAAAACTTCATCGTTATTGATTTATATTTTTTAATTTATAATACATATATATGCGTGTCTGCATGCACGCATATACAAGTGTAAATAAAGCCAAATAATGCACGGTAAAGGCTTGTGTATTTAAATATTTTTTTCTTTCTTTCTAGGTGCTGGCGTTGACACTACATACAAGAAGAAGTTATAAATTCATCAGTTGTTGCTCTATTTTGCTAAAGAAGCAGAATAGTGGCAACAAAAAAGAAGAACTTTTGAAATGGTGGTTGATTTAGTGACTGCGTAATTATATAAATAAATTCAAACTCACACATATATAGAGACATATATATCTCTCTTCCTTTAAACGCGAGCATGGCTATGATACCAACTTTGAAGTGTTTAGCTGCGTTATATTGTATAATCTTTATCATGTCATTACATATGATTTCTGGGTTTTCGTGCCATCCAAAGTGTTTATGTATTTGGAGAAAAGGAAAACAAACTGCCGAATGTCCGGTTGCAGGATTTGAAAAAATACCATCGGGACTTGATTCTGGCGTCCAGGTACTCGACTTAACGAGAAATAACTTTACTTTACTCCCACCAAATGCTTTCTTGAACGCTGGTCTGGTACATTTACAACGAGTATATCTTTCTCGATGTGGAATAGAGCACATAGACGACTTCGCTCTCAATCGTATCTCGAATTTAGTAGAGTTGGATTTGAGTGATAATCTCATTTCGTACATTCCTACAGCAGCTTTCCGACACCTGCCCCTTCTTCGTCATCTTATCATGAACGGCAACCCACTCACCATAATACCGTCTCAAGCTTTTGTGGAACTAAAAACACTGATCATTTTAGAGCTCAGCAACTGCAAAATCGACACAGTCGCAACCCGAGCCTTTGAAGGATTGGAGAAGCTAGAAGTACTTAAACTGGATAGTAATGAGCTGTCGACTCTGCACGCAAAGGCGATGTTACCACTGGAGGCCCTCCATGGCATCACATTAGACGGCAACCCATGGACGTGTGATTGTGAATTACGAGGTCTTCGCCAGTGGTTAGATTCCAATAATGTTCCTTACATCCCACCTATTTGCTATCGGCCGATAAGACTTCGAGATAAAACATGGTCCGAGGTTGAATTGGATGATTATGCCTGTGCACCTACATTTTTAAACACATCTAGCGCAATGAACGTTTTCGAAGGATCTAATGTCACGTTGGACTGCAAAGTTGCGGGAATTCCCATTCCATCTATCCAATGGTTATGGCGGGATCGAATGATAACAAATCTTTCTGAAGGAATATCACCCACACAAAGATTTCTCATATCAGAATATTCTGATGCAGAAAAAGTTCAGTCAAGAATAGGAATATCTTCTGTGCAAGAACCTAATGCTGGTGTTTATACATGCATTGCCGAAAACACTGCTGGTAAGGTATTAAAAAATTTCACCCTGATGGTTTCAAGAATGCCAGTAACAGGTGTAAAAATCATTGAAGAGGAGAAAACACAAGAAGTTAAAGAAGAAGAAGAAGATAAGAGCAATTCTATGGCAGGCATGGCCATCGGCATGGTGGCAGGCGCCATCATTGTTTTAGTCGTTCTCTCTGCAGTCCTCTGGATATGTCACCGAAGACGTCAAAGAAATTCCCAACGTAAGAGAATTGAAGCAAATCATAAGATATGTAATTCTGTTAACACGACATCCCCTAAAGATCCTCAAGAAGATGCAGACCTTAAACTTATAGGAGTAAATCAAATGGTGAAAGCTTCTCGACTAGGAGGTTATGAAGGATTGCCCACAAATGAGATGGATCATTACGATCCCGTTATGGTAGATAGTACGGTGTCGCCCCAAGTTTGGATGGTACAAGACCACTTGCCGCATTCGGAGGTCGAATGGGAAGCTGATACAAACGGTCCCCAGGTAGTGTTGCCGTCTCAGCAAGTGATGGTGGTGGAAAAGAGATCTCGAAGTCCGATTCCCATCCCAATGCCAGTCCCACCAGAGGACATTCATGTACGACTCCATAATGAGCTTTCGGATACCTTGCGTAAGAAGACCGATAAGAAGGTAGGCGATGCAGAACGCGAACGAGGAGATGGTAGTTCCGAATTGGAAGCTGCAGATTCAGAAGGAATGAAAATGAACTTCGAGCCTCACTCTCTGCCCATCCGGGAAGAGGAGAGGAGCGTTAGGAACAGTCGCGTCTCTGCGTTTCTCCCTTCTGATAAATGCGCTGAAGAAAAAGGTCCTGATTTAATAGATCATGCGCGTCGTGAGGTCCCACCCGGAGAATTGGAAGATTGGAAAAATGGCCACCCAAAACCTTGGATGTACGATCAGGCGGCAGCTTATTATAGACCAAGCACAACACAGATGAAGAGTATCACTTCTTCACGCATGGCAAACGACGGAGAACCCACTGCTACCGAAGTGTGATGTCTTTTTTCTACCTCACGCGTGACTCAAGACACGCGGGTACAGGATGAAAAGTTACAGAGGTTGTAATGCTTACCACTGGAGAAGCGGACTGTACTGCATTTACATTCTCTACAGCCATTTTATCGTCACTTGTAACGGACACTCAAGGTATCCGCTTTGATCCATATATATGTATATATCTATATATATACATGATGTAAGTATAGGTTTGTACTGCGATGTGGTGCTGCCGGTGTTAGAAACAACCCTAACACCGCTATAAAATTTGTATTCATCACATATACACTAAAGTTGTTTCGTCGGTCGATTTGGTAATTTAAAGTATGCTATATATTGATATATGGCGCATCCCCCATTAATACAATGTTCTGAGACATTATATATTATATATATATATATATATATATATATATATACAACATTGTGCCGTCTATACGACCTAGTAGTGTTGCTCAAACTTGAAGCAGACGTTTTATAATGTGATAAGAAAGGACGTAAAGTCGTACAAAAATTTTATCAAGTATATACTATATATATACGAAGTTGTCAAAATTTGTTTAAGCTGGCATATATTTAGAGTAGTTGCCTGATAAGTGTATGTTTTTAATGCCGCATTCGACTCCTGTGTGGGTTTGATGGAATACAATATGGAAAATGAGGCATTTTTATCTATATATCAATTTATTTAAGCTAAACAGGCCAAGGTCGCGTTAGGCCTGCTACACTCAGCTGTGGTTCACGTGAGCTTCAGGGAAAAGTATAGATCTACTTCAATGATGACCACGTCAGCTGCAGATGCCGACTGTATATTGTAGTCCAAAGATACAATTAGGAAATTAAAAGCAATAAGTTTGTATGTATCAACGAATAGTGTTTTCTATGACGCGTTTGTCAGGAAAGTATTAAAATTAGTTCCTAAATGTGCGTATTAATATTTCGTATAATGTAATGATATTTTTATGAAACCATATACAAAATTTCAGCGACTTCTCCTAGCGATGGGCGTACTCTTAAGAGTCTGTTTTGATACAAGCTATCTTGCCCTTTCCTAACCTCTCCACTCATTTCGGCAACCTGAATAACCACGCACTACTCAGAGAGCATCATATTTAAATTAAGTAAAATCTTCTATTACGTTGAAAAAATATCCATAACTTGTTTTCTAAACGGTCTGGACAATGTTGAGCATGGCGTGAGAGATGCGTCTCGGCTTTTAACACTCACGCGAACCATGGCTGAAGGAAAAAGTGTCTTTTGTACTGATGTCTCTTGTGACCGATGGTTGATATATGCTTTACGCGTCATTTTTCTGGAGACGTTGCATTTAACGTGTGTCGTCTCCTGTCTGATCCTAAGGCATGCATTTTAAAGGATCAGCTGTAGTCAATGTTTCCCCAATATAAATCTGGTGATATTGTTTCCTTTGTGCCTTAGTGATATCCTGAATTAGCTTTAATATGATTTACTCCGGAGTTCTGGAGCCCACAACTAAGATACGGATTGTTGATAATGGCTCAAAAGGCAGCATAGAGCGCAAACATTATTTGTGAGATATCTTCATCCTTTATATATATATATATATATATATATGGTTCAATGGTGATGATATAAAAATATATATTTTTCTCTACTAAAGGAACAAATTTTAGTGCACTTTCTTCGAGGCATTAGGATGGAAATAAGATGGGAAAAAACTATTTAACATTACCAGAATTGAAAGAAATAATTCATTTATTAAACAAATCAACATAAGTAGAGGGTAAATAGAATATGATCTGTATAAGCCGTAATAAAATATATTACATGTTTTCGAAGTTTCATCCTTTAAATTACTTGAGCAAGCTATTTGTATAACATCTCAAAATATTAATATAAATTAGTGAAACTTATTTAAAGCACCTGAAAATTGGAATCGGAGAATCATACGGAGCAAAGCACTTGAATAGGAATACATTATTTTAACCGAATTACAGACGTCACGTAATCATGATCATGTACATAAAAACATTTTACCAAATGTTGAAATATATCGAAAGTCCTGTATTTTAAATACCTAAAATTTGTATGAATTTTTAAATAATATGATTAAGACACATGGAAATGACGAATGGCAATTACATCATGCGAAAGAATAAACATTCTTTCACCGATTTTTCAGTGCATTGTTTCGCTGAGGAGAGTCGTTCAGGTTGAATGTCCTCAGCTGATCTAATGGCACCGTTTTGCTCATGTCTGGTAAGAAACATAATAAAAATTGAACTTAAATTATACATTATAACAGAGTATAAAATAACCTATAAATAGGAACACGCAGTTTTACCCCAGTTCACCCAAAAATCAAATCAACAAGTTCTCGGAATTTCATATAGCAAATATCCAATGCCCAACTGATATATTACAATAATTCTGGTTAATTTACTCTATTGCAGTGGTTCTCAAACATGTGTCAGATGGAACCCTTTCCTTATTACATCCCCAACCACGGAACTCCACCCTAAACTTTACCTAAGAAAACCTAAAGAACTATTATTTATCACTGCTTGTATATAAACATAAAAATAATAAGTAAATTATCGTAAAAAGTAAATGTCACTTTTTTGTTGTCACGAGATATTGGTGATTCAGTTGATTAACTTTAAGTGGTTGTCATGCAGAAAAGTCATAGAATTGACAGATTTCTTGACAATTTCGGTGATACTTAAAAAAATGCTTGCGGAACCCCTGGAGAGTCATTACGGAACACCATGGTTCTGCGGAACATACTTCGAGCAGTGGCGGCTCGTGTGTTAAAAAATAGGGTGTTGCACACATATTTTGCTCTCAGAAATACAACTCGCTTGTGTTGTTTTTCTTTACAGCGTTCTACTTGCGCTTGAGGGAAGGTAAGTGGGAAGCTATCCAGGCATAGGGGCCGTTTAAGTATTATTAAGTACCATTTTATACTCCTTCCCCTTGTAAGAAAAAATAAGCAAGGCCTGCCCCCCCCCCATCTTCATTTTAACGCAGAGGGATCCAGAGAGGAATTTTTTGGGGTGATGCAAAATGCAGTAGGACTCGCTTATAACAAGTCCGCATTCAGCGAGGAAAATATAGATTTCGTTTGGTATAATGATTAAACGCAATGAAGATTAACTGCTTTTAGCGGGCAAGTCTTTTTGGACCCCGAAATTAACGAGCAATTTAAAAAATAAAATAAGCAATCAAACTTTTTGTAAAAATTCCGTCGTTATATGCGGTTGGTCGTTATAAAAGGCGCTCGTTATAACCGATTTCCACCGCATTTTTGCGGATTTAGAGGGAGAATTTTCCTAATCCCCCCTGGGCTAAAGTAAGATTTCAGTTGTTCATTTTCTGGTACATGCAAGTTTTTGAAATAAGAATGCAACGTGTGATGCAAATTATAATACTTATTTACATTTTTACTCTAATATTGAGCACTTATTTATAAGTTTGTTATAATATTAAATGCTTATTTATAAATAGAGAGTAATCACAACAAATTATCGCATTTAAAAAGTTTTAATAAGCTGTTAATGTTTATTTTGCGGGCCATGTGCCATCGTCATCAGAACCGTGCATCAGCTTATAACAGCGTATTAAGACTAACGTTATAATCAAATAGTGTGTAATAAATAAGAAAAGTGTGGATTTGCTACAATATATTTATTAAAATTTATACATTCATTATAATTTACAAATAGCAGGGAGGCCACGGGCAGCCTTGAAGGGAGTCCCAAGTGAAAAAAAGACTGAGAGCCATTGATTTAAATAATCAAATATTTAACTGTGATTACGTGTATTTTATATTTTTCACTTGCAGTCTGTCGGTCATTCAAGTACTGCACTTCTGTCAGGGCAGTAGTCACTTTGCGACTACGTACTAGCTTTATTTTTGTTTGCATCTTCCGTAAACACGGTTCTGATTCTCTACTCTTCTTAAGAAAAAGTAATCAAACCTCAACCCCCCCCTCAAAGGTGTTTACGTAACACTTGAGCGGCCGCTAATTTAACGTAATCAAAAACAACGTAAAGTAGCAACAAGACATTGTCTGCGTAATTACAATTACGACAATCCAAAATTTCAAATTACTTAAAAATTAATATAATATATAGAGAAGGAAATGAACCGACAGAGAATGAATGAAATGGGAGGGAGATTGAGGGATAGGAGCTTTGTGTACCGAGAATTAGAACAGAAAGAGAAAGAAATATTACGGAATATAGGGTCCGATAGGTATTTTACGCTATTCAATTTGAATTTTAATAGTATGCTTTAATTTATAATGAAAGACAATGTTAATTAAGTTAATATAATAAAAGAATAACGGATTAGTAAAACGTAATCTCAAACGCATATCACAAACTAGGTTCGTGATGAATCAAGTCAAATCATAATTTGTATATATGAAACATAAGCACAAATATACAAAGAATACAAGTTAAAAATATAAATATTTAAAACACCTGTAACTATAGCAACTATATTATTTGATTTTTAAGTAAAAGCTCCTTTATTTTAATTTTAAATCTTTTTTATGGGTTCAGTTTCTTTTATTTTTGGGGGATTTTGTTCCACATCTCGATTTCATAATAATTTATGTCGTTCTTTCCTCTGTTTATTTTTATTCTGTTTAATTCCTTTTCATCCCTTGTATTATAATAATTTACCGTTTTATTTATTAATATCGAATTGAAATGTTCATTATCGTTTTTTCGTTCGTAAACATACAATATAATTTTTAGTTTATGTATCATTTATAATTTCTTCTTTTTATTTCCCTGTATTATAGCATAGTTTTTGACCTGTTTTACCAACTAATTTATTTAGGTTAGTTTGAGCTATATTTCTCCATACATTATTTCCATAATTTAAATAAATAAATATTAACGCATAATATAAATTATTTTTGTTTACTTAGTGATATTGTTTTGTATAGCTTTGTTAAGTTTCCGTTCGATCTTCGAATTTTTTTTTTCTATTTCAAATGTTTGAAAATTCCAGTTTAATTGTTCTTGTGTTGTTATTTCTAGAAATTTAATCGAGTTAACTCGTTCTATAGTAATATTATTGAACTTTATTAGGTTTAGTTGATTTGAATTTTTTATTTTTGTGTGAAAGATTATATATTTAGTTTTATCTGTATTAATTATTAATTAATTATCGTCAAACCATTTTCAACTAGTTTTAGTGTTTCAGCTATATTTTCTATTATTGAATTTATTTCATTTCCCTTTTGGTAACCAAATAATATAATCTGCAAAAAGTAATAGTCCTGCATAAAATAATATTGAAAAAGAAAAAAAATAGTACAAAAGAATGTGGAACTCACAAACAACGATGGCGTAGGATTTTTGCGCAAAACTTTTGTGAGCGGCTAACGAGAGAAAGAAAAGCGTGGGTTGCAAAGTTTGTGCAATACCCTAGCCTTGCTGTCTGATGAATACAATGATTGTGTCTAGTATTTCTACCCATACCCAGCTCCATAGCGGCTCACTGTTGCTGCGCTTCTGCAAAACAGGCGGCTAGCATACACGCTATTTCGAATATCGGACCGCTTATTGAAATGTTTGGGCCGACTGCCATCGTTTTTGTAACATATTTCAATGAATTTATTCGAATCAAGTAATAACAATAAAAATCTTAACACAGTTGCTTTTTCCTTGTAATAAAGAACTTTTTGTTGTGCAACGCTGCAACTTGACCACCAGCCACCATTCACTTTAAGAAACACTCTTTTACTACATGCCCATATGGAAATGTTTTGAATACTTAGCACGTGAATTTTTCAGTTGCTAACCTTGTTGCAAACAAATAACTTCAATTTCAAAATTTTGACCCCAACTGGGATCAATAATTGTTACCGGTTTTATGCTAATCTATGGCACAGCATATATATATATATATATGCTTTTAGGTCTATGGATATGCAAGATGTATTTTCTACTATGTGCATTGAAATTTCTTTTGTAATTCCCTAATGTTTAAGACATTTAAAATAAAAATAACCTAGCCACTCTTTCCATTCAATGGAAGAATATCCAGTAGATTCAAGAAAAATATAGATATTAAGAACATATATCTTCTGAATTTCATCCCAATTCTAAATGATAAAATTATAGTTTCTTATCTTAAAAAAGCGACGTCAGCTAAGAACAGTTAAATGTAGATAAAAAACCGTGGTCTATTTCCGAACTCCACTGTCCTTTATTTCTTATACAGAATAAGAAATAAGAGATATTTACAATAGCGACTGAAGGTATTTAGTTCTTCATTTATGGTTTTACTATCAATAAATATTTCATATTTTTCTAGCAATAGCTAAAAATTAAAAGATACATTTCATGCCCAAAAATATTATATAAGTATAAACAAAAATATAAAGAGGTTATAATACGATTATTAATCATTTACGATTAGGCATACGATTAATATTTTTTTTTACTTTTTACATTACAATTAATAAGCATTTACTTTTTACATTACAATTACTTCTTATACGTAATATTTTTTCTTAATTGCTCATGATTATCAAAAATTCGGCATGCGATTATAAAAAACCTCTTATTACACATTACAGTAAGTTTTAAATATTGCACCAATTTAATAAATGGTTTTCATTTATTCATCTACTCATATATGTATATATATAAGTATTATTTTTTAAATATAATATTTTAATGCGGTGCGTCTTTACTACAAATTCTAATTTAAGTTTTTGCCAATGTTGTTAGACACCCCTTTTCCAAACAGGACGAGAAGCTGAAAAATCGAGGGGATATTAAAAGCTAACATTAAGAGAGCTTGAATTGTTAGGTTCCATTTCTTACTCTAAACCCCTCATTTCCACACGCCAGACTGCACACTGCACGGGAATTTCAGATTCTAGAAGTTTAATGAGTTATTTTGCGTCCAGAAAACCTCAAGGATTCACTTTTGAAATACAAATTCCAAACACTTATTTTAACCCGCCTTAACTTTTGATTCAAAACCTCTAATAATTGCTAATACGTTTGGTATAATGCCATTATTCTTCGTTAAACTATATTTATTTATCCGAAAACTGATTTTTATGATCTGGTTTACTACAGCTTTCTGAAGAAAATCTTTTGCGACTAGAAATATAACAGACAGTTAATATTTAATGAATATATAGGTAGGAAGATCAATTTACCTGCTTAAATACCGCTATCTTCGTTTTTGAAAAATATTGCACTCAGTCTCCATAAAAGTTGTCATAAAATATCAGTCTGTGCATATTATGTGACGCAAATGAAGGTTCTCATGAGGATGTGTAAATTTCTTAAGAGGAAAACATTTAAACCAATACGATGTTGCGCTTTATTGTATGTCCATGAATTACATGGACACCAAATTGGGTCTTTAAAAGTATATAAGAAATATATATATATAAATGTGTATAAAATATATTTTATTGTCAAGATGATAGAATGCAAAGCATTTTCCACTTAAATTGTCAATATTAGCAATAAGGTGAGAATGTTCTAGAAGAAAATGGTTTTAGTGGAAAGAAACTAAACAATTAACCTGTGAATTATACTAAATATTTCTGGTTTCTTTTATTCTAACTATTTTTATAATATTTTTCTTGAAATCTGTAAGCAGCTTTGACGAATAATAATGTAAATTTCTTTATATTTTACGCCTATGATCTGAGCCACTAACATTTCCCTAATGGAAACGGAATGCCTAAAAATTAAATTCTACTTTTTACTTATTATTAAATATAGGGAAAATTGTAGTTCGATATGGATGTTATTGAATATAAATATACTATTTTTCTGCACTTGTTAACAGGCACACCCTATATAATAAATGAATGTGCATTGAAATATCTTAGTTGTGGGCTCGTGTACACCATTTAAGGCCCATCCTAGTCAAAAAAATACCAAAAACATACGAACTGCATAAGTTTTCTATGCGCTTCTTACTCTACGTTGGCTTCTTTTGTGTAACCTGCTTCTGTACAATGTTCCAAGGAGAAACGTAAGTAAAAGATTGTCTGTTTGTATTTCATTGTCTGTCTGTTTCTTTGAATTTTGTCTCACAAACATATGGCACACTACATTTCACTATATCACAATACTTACTTTCAGTGACGTTTTAACGGGGGGGTGGGTAGCTGCGCTCGGGTACAGAACTTTAACCCAGACATTGTACCCCAAATTTGCAAAGTTTATTATATATTAAATTTTTCTTATTAAAGAATTTGAAAATTCAAAAGTTAGTGTAAAAAATCACTCCCAGAAAAGAAAATTGCCGAGCCCTGTGTTAACGAATGCGCTAAAACGACACTGCATACTGTATAATAATGCAATGATAAGAGACATGGTCACAAAATAGGATTCACTTCATTAAAGTGCATACGTAAAGAAAGTAACACGCTTAAATATGTCAGCAATTTTTATACAAGTTAAAGAAAGAGTCCATGGCGGCTGCTAGCACAAACCTAAGCACATATACAGGAGTTATTAATCACGGAAAGATTATTAGGTAAGCGAGCGTGCAGAATAAAATCGTCTGTCGGATTTTCGAACGATTTTAAAATCCTAAAGAAATCTTCCGTGAAGGAGCACCTATAACGGTTATGGCCATTGAAAATCCGGTCAGGTTCTAAAGAGTTTCGTGAATGGCGAAAGTTGCGATAGCAAGAAAAGCATTCGACGTACAATTATTAAAAGCAGATCACGTAAACCAATAAATAAAATAAACTTGAAAACGTATCAGGAAACAAAAGAAAAAAGGTAAGGCAATTCATGAAATAGAATAAAGGGGAATTTATTTAATTGGCTTTGCAATATTCATCTCAAACCATCTTCCTATTTCTTGGTAAACAGTCTGTAATAAATTCAGACATTACAAAATTTACATAAATATGCAAATTTGAAGTTTGGTCAGAAATTTCTCTAAAAGGGCGATTATTCTATAATGGCTTTATTCTATTATTACTTGTAAATATTATCTAGGGTTTTATTAAAGAGATTATTCTACTGAATTAACGTTTTGATTACGAACAGTTTATAATTATTTAGAGTTAATGATAAAAGAACCAAAATACAAACAAATATGAAAGTATAAATAGTCATTAAGTATAAAATGCACAATATTTTTTTTTCAATGTACTAAACGACGTGTTATATATGTACGGTATTATTACCTTACTGAAGGATAACGCAATTGACAATATTATTGTCAACACGCATAATCACCGGGACGTGTTTTTTGTGAATGTTTCATGGGGGATTTTTTTATTACTAATAAATTTGACACCCACATTTAAAGCTCATATTAATGTTATCCCTGAGAAGGGTAATAATATCTTACATCCTTATATACGGAGAAAGAGAGCGTTTTTCCATGTTCTCGTTCGTTTATCGTTCGAAACACTCCAGAAAGAACGGAGGGACCCTAGTTCGAATCCAGGACGGGGAAAGCGTCTTTTTTTCTCCAAAAAAAAAAAAGCTCTAGATTGAGCTAATAATACGTGGGTGTCAAATTTATTGGTAATATCAAACAATGTTGTACGAGTTCGATATGGAGGCAGTACTGCAACCCTGGTATCCCGAAGTATGCGTCAAGTATACGGGAAGGATGCGGTTGATGATGGCACAGGTCGTCGCGGGTTTCGGAAATTTAGAAACGGAGACAGAAGCTGTAAAGATCAACCAGGTTTCGGACGTTCATCAGCGAGACTGATGGCAACAGGTCATACAAAATGATGGCAATTACGTTAATACATAAGTACTGTACTTTTTTCATTTTCATTTTCGCCTGAAAAAATGGATAGAAGTGTTGCACACATCCAATATTAAATGTTGGAAATATGCGCCCAAATGCAGCTTATGAGCTTAAGACTACACTATTAATGCACTTTGTTCACAAAATAGGCAGCAATAGCAGAAGTGCAACAGTCATTAGCCCCACAATACAAATAATGCATAAAACTGTTTTATATAAAGAATTGAATTTTAATAAAAATATGCATGTATCATTAGAGCCATCATCAAGGATCTCCAAAACCACAAGACATATATATGTAATAATTATGTATAAAATATGTACACTATATGCCCAAAAGTATCCGGACACTTTGGATTTTTTGTTTTTTTTTTCGAATTTCTAAAAAACTACTCTGCCAATTGTTCTCTAACTTTGAAGATATATAGAAGGTGCTTGAATGCACACTTTCCAATAAAGTTTCGGTGACTTGTGCATTTAGGGGACCACCCACATATTGACAAAGTGAAAAAATATATTTGATCACCCTGTATCATAAAAAGCTGGAAATTATTTGTAACTTTCAGAAAATATTTAACCAGCTATGCTTAATGCCTGTGTGCATTTTTGTAAAATAAACATGTATATTCATGAAGATAGAAACGTTTCTTTAAGAAAACCCAAATTTTGTCACATATTTTTTGCTTATAATATCCACAATTTTCAGTCAAATTTCACGAAACTTACAGAACATTTGTCAACGTACAAGAAAAATATTATACTTAAATTAGAAATTAATATATTGAATACACGATGAGATATGAGCATTTGAAGAAAATAATTTTTTACTGCGCATGCGCGAAAGATATGAATAACTTTCTTTCATAATTTTGTAGTCAATAGTATAGGGCAACTTAAAAAAAATACCAGTGGGATATCTTGAAAATTCAGAAAGTTATCGACGATATAGTGAGCCGTATTTCTCTAATTCTCTGAAAGTAGCTAGATGATAAGGGTTTTTTCCACAAATTGTCATATTCCAAATTACCAAACACCCCTGTTCTGAAAATGAAATATTCCAGATTTATGCAAATAAGGATCGAAAGTATCTGGACACCTGCATGTTTTGCTTCTCCTTTACAGAAGTCAAAAACCTTGCTTGGTGCAGAATGACCATTGTTGTCCTTGCGCCATAAAAATACAACAAACCAACAAGAAGTCAAAAATTAGTATGAAGTGGGACCACCTTTTGTTGCAGTGATGACTGCCACTCTATCTGGGAGGCTATCTACTAGTTTCTGGAATTTTTCAGTGGGAATTGCATGCCATTCTTGCAAAAGAATATTAGTCAGCTCTTGCGCCAATGTGGGCCATTTTGGCCTAGCTCGCAGTCGACGTTCTAATTCATCCCATAGGTGTTCTATGGGATTTAGGCCTAGGCTCTTATCAGGCCAGTCCAATTCCTCAACATCCATGTCAGCAAACCAGCTCTGTACAGCCCTGAAGGCTTCGTATATATACAGGGAATTGCATGTAATACGTCATATAATAGTAATTATTAATAACGTTTATTGCATTAATCACAAAGGCGGAGATATGCTACACTGCCCCATATCTCCGTTTTTGCGACAACATTTGCTGTGTTCGATCTTACTTTTTTTTTGTTATTTTTGGGGCCCCTGGATTTCTTCGGCTTCAGGATAAGAAGATATTTTTCTTTTCGATAATCCGCCATGCCCCGTCCCGATTATTTTTAGAAGTGTGTACTGTTTAAAATAAAAACTTTTATTTTACCCCACCCCTCCACCACTGACGGATTCAGAGGGGGTGCGAGGGGGAGACTGCCCCCTTGCATTTCCTTTCAGTTTGTTTGTGGTTTTGTGGCTCAAGGACTACAATGGTCATGCTGCACCAGGACCTATTGTTTTCCAAGGAATGCGAACCTCTTAAGGCCTAGTGAATCAAACCCCTGGACTACAATGAGCAGTGCGATCTTTATGAGATCTCTGAGTAAGCGTTCTTTGCACCGTTGGGAGTCGAACCCGAGTTAACGGCGCACTATGCGAACGCGTTACCACACTGCGCCACCGCAGGGCCCTTGCATTTCGTTTCATTTATTTGTTTTACGTCTCGAAGCTAAACAATGGGCTATCTGAGACGGGACCGCCGGTTTAACGTGAATTCCGAACCACGATACACTTACAAAGACACAACTAGGGGATTCGAACCTTCCGTCCAGTATACGTTAGCAAGAGTCCGTAGACGGATGCCTTACCAACTGCGCTACTGGGATACCCCCGCCTGAAGTTTAAAATTACTTTGTGCACTTTCATACAAATCGCCCTCACCTCTGGGGTTCGTACTGGATCCGCCAATGCCCTCCACCTGCCAATCATAAACTTTTATGCTTCGAAGATTCCTTTATTTTCACTCATGTTTTACCGTCGAAGAAATCAAAAGTCTGTGCTGCAGGTAAATAATAAATAGCTTGATAATAAAAGTTAGTATCGAAAAATTACCCTTGATCCAGTAGCGTACGCAGAAAATTTCTAAAAGAGGTTGGTTCGAATGAGAAGGTTTACCTCTACACAATGGCGTAGCTAGATATTTTGCCGCCCGGGGCGAGTGACTGTCATTGCCGCCCCTCCCCCTCCACCAATTGAGTAACCAAACAAAACAAATAAATTTTGTTTTTTAAAGGCTAATTTCGGACCAACCGGCTATCGGTCCGGTGAGCCCTCATGGGCTATAGGACTCGCGCCCAGGGCAAGATTATGGCAAGGGCTCGCGCCCGGGCCCCACGAAAAGAGCGGCCCCAAAACATTTTAATTGACAATTGTATTTAATGTGATAAAATAGTAAATTAATACAAAAAAACGTTTTTTCTTCAGATTTACAATCCGAAACGAATCAAGCGAAATCATAGCTGGTATCCACAATTACAGCAATTATAATTACAACTGTAGATTTGAGAATAACTAAAAGACTAAAACTTAACTCTTGTTTTCGTTGTTGCTGGTCTTGCAATTTCACTGCTTAATTAAGCTATAATTTGGCTACTTTTCATCATAAATGGCTTTAAAATTTTGGAGATTGTATGTTTTTAGAGTGTGTTATTTTTTTTATTTTATTGCACATTTTTTCACAACCAATTTTATGGTTTGTCTGTTTACATCTTGATAAAACCGTAGCACTTTTTCAAGTGATCACGAATGCTATAGGAGTGAGCCGAAGTGTTTCCAAAAACACGAAATTAGTGCGCCAATGCACACACTATTTGATACTTTTACCAAAACTTTCACAACTTCAGCTGTGCAAGTGTACTTTGACATCCAATATTGGCGTAAAAGTGGGATCAAAAAGCATATGCCTTACCTATTTTTAAATGGGAATAAGGGTACGTTCATTTCTCAGATTTATATCCAACCTTTATACGCTTGTCAGGAAGCCCCACAGATACAGGTTGGGCCGGGGCCCCTAATAGTCATAGTCGGCCCCTGCTCGCGTCCTCCGATAATCCAAAGCATGTGACCTTTGAGAGAACCCAGTGCGCCACTGTACCTATTCTTAATATTTTCCCAATTGGAGGGTATGGCACATGAATCCCTCTTCCGTACGCGCCGATGTCTTGATCGATTCTAAATCCAACCCTGGGGCTACGGTGAGAAGTTAATAAAAGCGGCACGCGACATCATTAGGAGGCGAATCAGAGTTGGTGGCACGACAGACGATAATGTGTTACAACTAAGCCATCATAGGAAAGTGGGCCTACACTATTCAGAAGATTTGGACCTCTTAAGGCTTGGAAAATCAACAACCAGATGACACTGTGAAGTTCCTCGATAGGCGTTCTGTACTTTTTAGCACCATTGGGAGTCGGACCCGGATTGATGTCATGCTGGGCGAATGTGATAGCCATTGTGCCAACACAGGGATACTTGAGTTTCATGAGAAATTAATCACCCCCAAAAAAATAATTTTTAGCCAGAAAAGTGAGTATGGAGGTGTGAAAAACAGTGATGATCTCCAAGTGCAAATTCATTTGTAAGTAGTACACTCGCTCTATACATTAATGAATATAACCCGTGTGCTCTACATTGTCATTTCCTTTAGTTATTATTATTTCTAAACCCAAAGTATGAGACCAAAGGAGACAGAAGCACCGGTTAGAGCAATGTAAAGAAATGTATGGAAGCCCTGATGATGGAATGCATAGATTGACTTTTAAAATAGCGGCATGAAAACGGGAAACTGCAAAGACAGAGAAAAGGCAAAGATAAACAACCCAAATAAACAAACTAAAGATACATTCATTATAAATTGACTGAATTTTTTAATAAACATTTCATATACATCTCTATCAATATTGTTCATCTCAAACACTCCCCAATCCAAATTCATTATTTGATTTCTAAATTTAGTCATATTTGTATTAGATACATTTCTAAATTGTGTTTGCATTAACTCTTCTAATTTAAAGTTCATTTTAATTTTTATATATAATGGTAAATGATCACTTAGTGTTTCATTTTTAACACTAATATCAATATCATTAATCTTAGTATAACAATGGTCAATTAAAGAACTTTTTCTTGCATCAGTTCTGGTTGGTTCAGTCAATTTACAACACAAACCACTTGATTCCATTATTGTAAGTAATTCTGTAGTATTTCTAGTTTCTTGAACAAATCAATATTGATATCACCAGTTATGATAATGTTTCTATTGTCCATATGCATTTTTGTAATAAGTCTATTTAACATTTCTAAAGAATCTGGAAGGTTTCCATCTGGTGGTCTATAAATAATCGTCAACAGTAATTTCATTTTTTCAATTGATTTAATCGTTAACACTTCATAGTTGATTTCATTTATTGTCATTTCTTCCTCTATTTCAAATTTTACATATAAGTCCTTTCTTATATAAATTGCCACTCCACCTACTCTTTTATTCTTTCTATTCAGACAAAATTCGTTATAATATTCATGAATATATATATATTGTCATTTTATATCATCTTTCTGTGAATTATATTATGTCGGGATGATTATATTTCTCTATTATATGATATATTTCACCCCTTTTATTATTTCCGCTTTGAATATTCACATAAACAATCGTTATTTTTGTATCGTCACCATCCCACAATTTTTTTTTACCCAAGTCCATGTCTCTCCCTCCCCCATCATCTCTGGCAGCACTCTCCCCAGTCCTTTTGCAACCCTTTCCCATCCTTCCTTAGTCACAATCCTTTTCCTTCTGTTTATCAATTACACGTCATTCAAGATTATCAATATCCCTATTGCCATTGATATTTATAACTTCTGTGTTTTCACTCTCTCTCACTTTTATTTTTCCATTTATTGTCAATATATATTTCCATTGTAATTTCTGTTTTAGGGCAAGTGCTTTCCTAAATAAATCTCTTCTAAATGTTGCCAATTCTCATTTATATATATGTTTTCCATTCCACCCAATCCTATATCTTCCGTTGTAATACTTTTTTCCTTTTTTCTTTCATTATTCTATTCTCCGTTTTTACTGATAGAAATTTTACCAGGATATTTCCATCTCTGTTCAAGTTTGTTCCAATCCTATGGGCAATTTCTATATCCCTATTCATTATATCTATTTCTAGTTTTTTACCAATTTGTATTACTATATTTTCACAATTTTCTTTTTGAAAACGTGGAACTGCCACTATTACTAAATTTTTTCTCCTATTGTATGCCTCTAATTCATCCACCTCAAAAAAAAAAACCTTTTCCTCCTCGATTCTTGGTTTTTCTCGTACAATCTCCATCTCCATCTACTCAATTATAGTTCCCCGACCTGTTTCCATTTCGTCTATCTTTCTCTCTAGCTCCACAACTCTTTCTCTCAACTTTTCATTCTCCATAACAACCCGCTCTATTATACTCCTTACCTGAGCCATTTCCTCCATTCCCTTTTCCACTATTCGTTTTATTTCGTTTCCATTTTTTTCCAACCTATTATCCCTATTTCTAAGTTCCTCTCTAATTTCTTCCATCATAATTTCTCAAGCTATATTGCTTCAGTTAACACACTGTATACCAACATCATCACATGATCTTCTCTCATCATCCATACCCAATACAACAAAGAAAAAGCCAACTTACCAAAGTTGAAATACAGAAACACACTGGGCCACGGTAGTTTTGACCGTGACGTCAGCTCCTATCGGTTGTAAAAGCTCTAGTTTACAATCTACTCTCCTTAATTTGTTGTTTATGGCTTGGAACTCACAAACACAAAATACTGTTTTTAGCCATATTTCCATAAATTCTCTTTACTTTTTCCCATTTTTTCAGCGATATGCTCTATTTACCATTTAGTCCTTGATATACCAGTATTAAAACTTGCTCATCTCATCAAATATTAAAATGCTTACCATTTATGCGGAGTCGAGTTGTTACGCTGAAATTACTTTAAGCGTAACTTCACTTTTTAGCAATCAAAATATCGTCCAGATATGGGAAAGTGAAATTTAAATCGCGCAACACTTAATTAATGAACCTTTGAAATAAGGATGGTGCGTTACGCAACCCAAAACTCATCACATTGAACTCGAACAGTCCGAAAGGTGTTATGATAGCAGTTTTGGATTTGTCTTCTTCCACAATGGGAATTTGGAAATAGGCTTTAATTAGGTCAATTTTGGAAAAATCTTCTTACCTTTTAGGATGTAATGAAAATCGTCTATTCTCGGAATCGGGTAGCGATCAGGTAGTGTTTTCTCGTTCAACCTTCTATAGTCCCTACACCGTCGGAAGGTACCATCTGTTTTCGTTACAAGATGGAGTGGATTTGCCCACTGTGATTTTCACGGTCGATTATATTTTTATCCAACATAAATTTACATTCCTGTTTCGCAATTTCTAACCTTCTTGGGTCTAATTTCCTAGCTCTAGCGTACGCAATCTGTCCTTTGGTAACAATATGGTGCTTAACGTTATGTTTGACTTCAGAAATTAATATATTTGTTTGCGTAATACCAGGATACAATGAAAGCAAATTTGAAAATATTGACTTCTTATCCATGGTACTTACGCTGTTATTTCACTAAACACACTTAGTTTGGTAACACCATCTATCAATTTTCTTTTGTTTATATCAATTACTAAATTGAATTTCGCTGTTTTCGCTATGATAAATGGCCACTGAAAGTCGCGGCGACTTCCTAAGTCGAGATTTAGGATTTTAGTGCCATATGTATCGATTTCAGGTTCCATTTGCAGCATACAACTTATATTCGTTTGTAGTTACGTCCTTTCCTGTAGCAGGAATCAAACTTACGTCTGCACCACTGTCCACAAGGAATCGCAATCCGTTGCTTTGTCTTTCACAAATAGACGGAATTTGAGGCAATTCGTTAACTCCTCGGTAGCAGAGCTTGCCGCTAATTCTGCTGCCCGTTTTCGTTTCCCGGGTTCTTCCAGCTGCATGGCGGTAAGCACTTTTCTGAATAACATCTTTTCCCGAATTTGGCATGGAAATAGCACAACCTTAATTGGGGCTGAATCGCTTCTTTGACCTGCTCCGTTCCCTGGTGTGGTCGCTCCTGGCACTGCGACGTGATTCGCTCACACTTATTTTCACAATTTCTCGCTCCAAGGTCGATATTCTTTGAAGCAGAGCATCAACAGAACTTGCACTAGCGCCATCTACGGGACACAGTTCGGATTTTGGATTTATTTCCACGATTTTATCAGCCATGGTTGCTAATTTCTCTAGCTCTGCATCGCTGACAATTAAAATGTCTTTATGGCATCTGATAATTTTTCCATCCACATCGTTTTTAACACATTGTCCGAGATATTACCGGTAGCTAACGATCGCATTTTCTGTAACAGCTGGCTTGGATTATAGTTTTCCAACTTGATTCCCGCCACTAATCTACGTAATCGGTTGCCTTCTCTGTCTTTCAAAATGTTCAACAGTCTTGTTTTTGCCTCCGCATATTTAGCATTGGACTCATCGTTTATCACATCCCAAATGTTTTCGATAATTTTGGGTTCTCGCTGAGAAATTAGTAGTAAGGTAATTAAACTTCTTTTCATCTGTAGTTATATTCGCTATTTTAAATTGGGCCTCCACTTGGTAAAACCATATCTCTGGTTTCTCTATCCAAAAAGACGGAATTTTAACGCTCACCTTGTCTGCTTCTATTTTTTCGATTTTGCGTCGGCTGGTCAATCCGTGTGCATCCGGTTCACTTTGGGCTCAATCCACGTAAATCAGGTTTTATTTTCTTTCCACGTGGCATTTCTGTTCGTATATCTGCTTATTTCAACACCATTCAGTATCCATCCGCGTTTCGAGACTTCCGAAAACTGCCACGTATTTCCAACGCGTGCATGCTTTAGAAAAAATGGCAGAAGTTCACGATTTTGTGTCACCAACAGTGGGGCTTTTCAAGGAAAGAAAGGGAAGTGCCATTTCCCCATCATTTTTCATCGAATTCATTTCTCATATTAGTCTTCTTTTTTAGTATTTCATATGCGTACATTTCGATATTTTTACGTAAAATTCATTTTCTTATTATTATTTATTTTTACGATTTATAAATTGCTAAAATAATTGCAAATATAAAAAAAAAATTATTTCGCAGTGATCGTTATTCAGTACACGGGAAATATCTAACAATATTTACGACTGTAGATGGCGGTAGCTAAGCAGAGAAAATTTTGGCGAAAAATTCCCCACATATTCCTTAATCAAGATGGTTGCCATGATAACACCGCCATTAGAAGCCAAAAATCATTCGGAGTCTCTGTCCGAAGGCGGAAAAGGTCTAGAAACGCGATTCCCTCTTTCTGTATAGGGTTGCCGGTTGAAACCAAAAAGTAGCTATCCCTCGCTTCCCGTTGCGAGCAGCGAAAACGGAAAACTAACAGAGGGAGTGTTAGTGCCAAAAAGTCTAGCCAATTTCACCGCAACTGCCGAATATACATGAAGTGGTGTAGTGATTTTGTTGACCATTTTGTTTTAGATTTTTCAGCGAAATGAATCCAATTAATGATATTATGTGTAATTTATTGAAAACTCCGTTTAGCCGATGGAAAGACGAAAACAAAAGGGACGTATTACGTCAAGCACGTCCAACGGATTTATTGTTGACTATAGTCAAAAAAAGAAATTAAGAAGAGCGGTAAGTCGTACAATATTAGTTTTAAAGAGGGTTGGTTTACTCAATCAGTATAAATGTCTATGCAGTAGTCTAACCTTAAAAAGATTATTCTGCTGGCAGTGCTTGCTTTTTAGTAATAAACATTCTGTTCGGAATAAAGACGGATTCGCCGACTTATTAAACATAACACGAGCACTCCATAGGCACGATGATTCTGCTGTACATCTGAAGTGTGAATTAATGCTAAAAAGTTTTTAAAAAAATCCGAACATGATTGCCGATGCCCTGGGGGATAATACTAGGCCTTTTAATGTGCAGTTCAATGAAAACGTTGATTTGAATAGATTGTTTCTACAAACAGTGATTGACGTAGTAATATATTTGAGCAAACAAGAAATGGCATACCGGGAACATGATGAAAGCAGTGACTCCATAAATCGTGAAAATTTCAAGGAATTACTAAGACTGTTGATCTCAAAAAGTCCTTTAGAAATTCAAAATCATTACAAAAGGATTAAAAACGTCTTCACTGGTGACTCCAAAACTATTCGAAATGAAATGTTTGAATGTATTTCCGATTATTTAAACGATGACGTCAAAGACGAAAGAAACGAGGCTAAATTTTTTTCTATTCAAGTGAACGGTACCACTGACATAAATCAAACTTTCCCAGTGCTCCTTAATATTAAGATTTGTAAATTGTGAAGCCATGTTAGTTGAGCGATTTTGGGGTTTCCATGATGAGAGTGAAGACAGGATGTAAGAATTGTTGTACAAAATGCTGGGCCAAATTTTGGATCCGTTTGGTTATCAAAACAAATTAATAGGACAAAGTTACGATCGGGCCAGTGTAATGTCTGGACACTTTAATGGACTCCAGAAAAAAGTCAAAGATGAAGCTCCTCAAGCCATTTTTGTCCATTGTCTGGCACATCGCTTCAATTTTGTTTTGCAGCAAAGTTTTTCTAAAATTTCTAAGGTTTTTTTTTTTTTCAGGCCTCAGTGGCATTCCTTCGTTTTTTCCTAACTTGGGGAAGCGATCTTATGTTCTTACATCAAATTCCGAAAGACGCATACCAACCATAACACAAACTCGATGGTCCTCCAATTCGAAATTAGTGAGCGTGATCGTCAAAATTTGGGGTAAATTAAAAGAAGTATTCGAATTTACGATAAACAGCGAACATTCAGACAAAACAACAATTCAACTTGCAAAGGGGATTTTAAATGATATGAAAGATTTTGAATTTACGTTTTTTGTCAGTAATATTCAATGAAATTTTTGGACTTACTGATATATTATTCGAAATTCTTTAAAAAAATCACTTAATTTAAACTATTGAGTATCTCAAATAAAATACACTCATGAGCTATTAAGCCGTAAAAGGGAGGATGGTGTTTTTAAAACCATATTTGAAAACACGCTGAAAATCACAGAAATAGTCCAATTTAAACGGGAATATGCCGCTCTTTCACTAGAAACAATTTCTCAAACTTATAAGAAGCTATATTTCGAAATTTTAGACCACATGCTTACGGCAATAAACACAAGATTTCAAGATTGTGAAAAACTGCAATTTGTCTTGCCGATACAACGAAATTTGAACAATTTAATTTCCATTTTCCATCCCAAGTACTTGAAAATCTGCAAGAGTTATACAGCGATGTGCTTCAAAAAATCCAGCGCCTTAAAAATGAACTATATCTTATATATGCGGATGTAAACTTAAGAATATATCAACGCAAGAACTTTCTCGGATACTTTGTGATGATAAAGAAATTTTCACAGAGGCTTATAATTCGTTTTCTCTCGTCTTAACAATTCCATCTACAAGTGTACCAGCGGAAATGAGTTTTTCTTGCCTTAAAAGAATAAAAACTTACTCAAGAAATACTATTTCGCAAGAGAGGCTTTCTTATCTAGCAAATATTTCTATTCAAAAATACGTATTACTGACGCTTATTAAGAAACAACCCTTTTACGATGACGTGTCAGACAGATTTTTCAGTATTAAAGGACAGGAGAATTGATTTAATTTACAGAAAATAGCTAAATCCTCATTAAATAATTTTTGAAACTGCTATCTTCTCATATCACTAACAGAGCCAGGATTTAATTTCGGGGGGGGGGAGTATCTGATTCGGTAAGGCTCTTTCCCTATTTTTAACTAACCACGAGGCGCTGCTGGTCACCAATTGTAAATATTTTAACGCGGAAGTCGTTGGGCATATTTTAAACGTTATTTAAAACATAACATCAAACTTTTATTAACGGATTAGCATGATACGATACGAACAACTCAGTAGACAGCTACTCGCGTGCTACGCCTCGGTGCGGTTACAAATCTCTAACTAACTGGTTACTGTTGACAGTTCTAGCTAATATTACTTTTTCTATCCTCTTGCTATTCGACAAACATAATAATATTGAAAACTAAAATACGCTGCTGAGAAATAAATGTACATTAACAGATTTACAATTATAATAAATTTAAATTTAGAAATGCATTACTTATTATCATTATGTATTTGATTATAATATTGTTACACCTAATACATGCTGTTATAACCTTAATTTTGGACACTGAGTTAGAATAGTTATATTTCAACAGTAGGTAGAAAACATCGCGTTCCCCACTGGTTTACTGATACCGGAGAACTCATACTATTTCGTCTTGGGGAAAATGTGAGGAGAAACCCATATAAATGTGTCCCTGCGGTGGCGCAGTGACCTGACGTGCCGTTAATCCGGGTTCGACTTCCAGCGGTTTTAAATAGAAAAGGACGCTTACCGACGAACTGCTCGCTATAGATCAGGTGTTGGTTTCCCAAGACCATAAGAGGTTCGCAATCGTCGCATATGTGTGTAGGTCCAGGGTTAGATGGTGGCGTAATGTGAACACATTCTTCCAGCGAATTGAAAGCATTTTTGACCTTCGAATTCCATCACCGCTCATGACCCGTGACATCGACTGTTCCCAAAGGTAAGAAGATGTTCGAAACGCATGGTATAAATATTTTAATATAATGTGTCATGTAAAATTTTTGTCAAGGTCGCGACGCCCAGCTTGAAACCTCTGAAATATAGCATACTGATTTCTCTCCCGGAATTTTGAATATCGCTTCTTTTGAATTCAAGTTTGTCCTGCGAAATGAAGTCACTCCCAATACAAATAAAATCAGAAAGTATATTAATTGTGAAACAAAGCAAATTAGCACGAAAAAATATGGACAAATTGGAGCAAAGTGAGTTTTCTAGATGCTTCACAAAGAATTATTTAACCTTGTTTTCTCCCGTCCTTGCCTTTACATGTTAAACCTTTTTGTCTTAGGTTGTGTTAAGTGATGAAAAAAATTCTCACTAGATGGTCCAGACGTCTTTATCTCCTATTGGCATGATCTAAGAAAAGAGCTGAAATACTTTTCAAAGGGGAATTTAGGAGGCGGCAGTTGAATGGTTTGTGGTGTTTTCAATGCCCATGGAAAGGTTTCTTTAGCTTTCCCATCATCAAGAATGGACAGCAATGAATATCAAAATGTCCGTAACAAAAACCTTTTGCCCTATTTGAAAAAGTTATGCCGCATTCCTCTCACTTACCAGCAAGACAACGCGTCTATTCATGTCAGCATCAGCACAAAGCAGTGGTTACATAGCCATAACGTGGAAGTAATTGACTGGTGACGTACACTACGGACTGTAATCCTACGAAAAACGTTTGTGGGCTACTTTGTTTGGCAAGTTTATACAAATAATTTAAATTTCGACACCACTGAGAAATTACAATTGACGATTCTTGCCGCATAGAAGAATTTGAAGCATAACACCTTCAAAAGCTTTGCAACAATCATAAAAAAATATAATTTTTGACCTTATTCAGAAAAATGGAGGTCTAATTAATTATTAATTTAATTTTTCCATTAACCATTTTCTATCGGAATTTTTATTCTGAAATGGACGTATATTTAGGTCTAAGATCGCATATTTATTTTTCATTTCATTTTCCAATTTTACTTATAAATTTTTTTTTTTTCATTTACAAGTTTTCTCTTGCTTGTACAATATCAATTTTTATAAACAACGTCCCCAAAACTTAGTTATTAAGAAAAAACAAAGTGGACTTATAATCATGTGGAGCAGTATATAAAACGTATGAGAAACTAATGGTAATGGTAGCGCTCATAAAAGCATTCGTAACAAAGAGATTTACTGCAAAAATCATTCTAACACTTGATACACGTAGATTTTTTGTCACAAATCTAGAAATAGGCTCTTCGAATAAAAAATTTATATAGCTTAACACGTTGAACTCCACGTATGGAACATCCAACCAGCCTTTGAACTATGCATATCTAAACACCGGTTGATATTTTAAAGATCGGAATTGGCTTAAAATCAAATTTTGAATTTTAATATACTTTCACGAATATGCATGGATGTTTGATTTCCTGCAAGACATGCATGTTCTTTAAGACGCTTGATGAAATCTTTCCATTGACGGCAAAAAGAAAATTCGAGTGGTTGCATAAAACCCGTTGAAACTTCTGGCAAAAATTATAATAAAATAGCAATGTCATAATCTTTATACAGTTCGTTAGATTTTTGACCGCTCGATGTATCTACAATTATAATAGCTTTCCTTTTTACATTTTCTTCCAGAATGGACTTGAAAACATTTTGGACGAAATCCCTGCAAATCTCTTATCCAATTTGCCAGATTTAAAACACCGAATTAAAAAAGAATTTTGTTGAAATAGTCTTTTATTACTGTAGCCAACGAGGACAGTGACAAAATAAGACATATTTCTTAGCTTGCTTGATTCATACTTTAATTATTTCAATGCAGTTAATTGTTTGTTTTACAAGTTACTTTTTATTCAATTCGTTTTTTATGCAAACCTTCTTAAAAATGATTATTTTGGTTACATAAATGGCAATCTGGATCAAATCCTGCACAATGCCGAATGTTTTAGGTTATAAACGGGCTTTCTGATCATAAGGCAATGGCTTTTATCAAGTGCTAACATTGCCTGAACTCATTTATATTACTAGCAGTCTGTGGCGATAATTTCTATACCTTTCATAAAGTAAATCATTATTTTTAATATTCTTATACAATATTATTCTGTATCTGTTCTGCAAATGACAATTTATCCAATTTAACATGAATATATGATGCATTTTTAATGCAAAAATCACGTTTTTTACTTAAAACTTTTTAAATTGGCGATTTATTAAAAAATAATTAATTTGGTTGGATAGAGCATAAAAATGCTGAAATTTTATATATATATTAGTTAATGTTTTGTTCAATATACGCATGCGTAGAGTGTAGTACAAAATTTGGCTTCTACCGCCTTCCCCACCCTGTAGAACGACTATTTAAGCGAAATATTTTGCGCATGAAAACTACCTTAGGAGACCTTTCCAATGATATATAACACTTGCCGTTTCGCGATTAACACTTCGGGAACTTCCCTTATAAGGAAAACAAGACGCTTCGTATCTAGAAATTTGATGGTTATTATTAATGAAAGAAGCTTTTGGCCACTATGTAAGATTTTGAGTTCGATTCGGGGTAGCGAACGTTGTTGTTTTTTTTAACCGTTTTGGTCTTGCCAAATAAAACTGTGCTCAAATCAAAGAAAGCAGAAAGTACGAACTGTTAAAAACTAAAATAAGCGGACGAGACGTTTAATAGCTGATAGTTTGATGGCAAATTAAAAATGAAAATGGCTTTCGTGACTCTATAATCAGGGGTGTTCAGATTTTGGCCCACGACTCACTTACCCCTCAAACATTATCGACGGCTTCCAAATACACAACATGGCTGTACGGTGGTGCGGTGCCAACGTATTCGATTAGCGTGAAGTTTACCCGGGTCCGACTCCCAACAGTGCCGGAAAAAAAGAATACTTACCAATTAACTGCTCACTGTAGTCCTGAGGTTGGTTCCGTAAGCCTTAAGAGGTTCGGATTTCTCTGAAAATATGTCTCGGCGTAGGTTGACCTGCGCAGTCCATGCGCCGTATAAACACAATTCATCAATCTATGCAGCCGTTTATTGTTATCGCAGATCAAACCAACATTCCTTAATCCATCATAACTGCCTCTTTTTTAGATTTAACGAGATGTTATCGAATTTTATGCACTTTCATTATCAATGTGCTTCAGAAATTAAACTAAAGACCAAGGCCTGAATTATTGGCAAAAGTAAATTGAGGCGTTAAAAACAACAGTGGTATAAGTCACAGAAATGAAATTTTTGAGTTAAGTCTTTGAAAGTTCAGTCCATCCTGTGGGGTTGCCTTGTTGCCTGCAACACTGGTATATGTCCATAGTGTAATTAATTGCCACAAGATGGCACCACGTTACTGTTGACAAAAACGAAACTGGCGATTCATCGGACGCAAACCCTTTCATATCTCATTATAAGCAAAGATGGACTTTCCCATTGTTGTTTTCAAAGCCTCAATTAGCTTATGGTATCCCAAACCTATATATATGAGCTGCATTTTTATCAGTATTAGAACAACATTTCATGACGACTGCTGAGTGTGAACGTAAATGTATTAGCAGCATATGAACAGAATATGACGGAAAACTTTTTGTACAGCGCCATAATATCCTCTATCGGCATATCTTGGAACTTCGTTTTCTTTCAAATCTCAGAATCTCTCCTTCGCCCTATCTCTTGAATAGTACGTCTACAAATTTTGGTGCCATTTCAATCATTCGTTAGAGCTTCAGGGAAATCTAAATAGGAAAACTTTCATTTCAACCACCTTGTATATGAAATTTCTTCAGCAGAGGTAGCCACTAGACACCTAGAAACGCGTCTTTCGCAAATCGCGAACTCTTTTCTATAACCTTTCCAAAGGCTATGGCTTCCACCGTACTATAATTCAAATTCGAGCATTCTAAGTTCGGGCAATCATCCCATTGCTCTTCAGTCTAGTGGTGGCGTAGTTCGCAATGACAAAGAGTTCATTTAAAGTGCCATTAGTCCCGGTTCAATAAAGGTGCCCACCAACCCCGAAAAAATATAAAAGAAGCACTTACCGAACTTGCTCACTGTAGTCCGGGACTTGGTTCCCTATGCCTTGAGTGGTTCGGATCCCTCAGAAAAATGTAAGTCTACTGTTCTTACGTGCCACAGTGATAACGCTTTCGCCTATCGCCCCATTAACTCAAGTCCAACTACTAATAATATTGTAAAATCCATGGAATTTTACTGCTCACCAAGTCCAAGATTTGATTCCCTCAAAAAGTACAAAAAAAGCTCTTCATATGATTTGTTCACTCAAAATGTCAGTCTCAGATTTTACTTAATCATGATGCAGAAATTCAATTGAAACGGTTGCAGCAATGAGCAGACCTGTGTTTTACACAATCTACGATTACGGATTTATCTTCTGCTTATATATTTATGTAAATTATGTAATTTTTCTGCTTTTGTTTAGTATTTTAAACGTACGATGAAATTATGACGATTTTTCTCATTTGTTTAGCCTATAAGCTCTATCCAAACGTAGAAAGGTAAACGATACAAAATATAGAGCTATATACATGTAATCAAGGAACCTAACGAAACATGAAAATACTTCCGCAAAATACAATGTAAAATAAAATTCTAGTACCTTCGTTATAAAAACAAACTATATTTTGTTGTATTTTTTATATAACTGCTAATTTTAGCGTGTTCTTTAAATGTTATAATGTTTGTAACGTCGATATAAAATACTGTTTACAATCACGATTAAAATATGAGTGTATCTTAAAAATAATCGTATGTTATTCAATTATCATACGTATTTTAAGTTTCCACACATAATATTAATTCACATATTTTTTTAAATTTTATTTTTAATAAAATGACGAAAACGTTTTATAGCAAACTACTTTCTACATTCAAACTTCATTTTTCTTTGGTTCCATTCTGATAAATATATTATTATTCCCGAAACAAAGTATTCGCAGAACGAAAAAGCTGGTTTTAAATTTTTAAAGCAGTTATTTCTATAGC
Source organism: Dysdera silvatica (assembly GCA_006491805.2). Taxonomy (NCBI): domain Eukaryota; kingdom Metazoa; phylum Arthropoda; class Arachnida; order Araneae; family Dysderidae; genus Dysdera; species Dysdera silvatica. The sequence goes on from QLNU02015360.1 coordinate 80,212,934, forward strand.
AAGCATACTGTAGGGAACTTAATAATTTTTTAGTATATCAAACAACAGATAGACCAATGTCAGATAAATACCTGAAATAATATTGCACATTATGACGTACATTTGAAGATAATGTGAGTCAAGGCAATCATTGTGAAATCGAATTTTACCATAAAATTTAAATGACAATTTTTTCATAATTATGCGGTAGAATTACAGTTCAGGTGTCTTTTCTCACCAAATCCTTTTGAGCAGTCGCCAATAACCGCCAATATAGCTTAACGAGATTTCAAAACTAAGATGGCAGCTAAAAGCATCAGAAGGGGCAAAATTTTTTAGTGAAAGGTAAATCTAAATGACCGGAAAAGCTAGATATATTTTCTTTAAAAATGAAACTAAGAAATTGAGGAGAGAAGGTATTTTTGGAAAATATGCAACAAATATATTTTTATTTTTCTTAAACCAAACATCATAAAAAAGAAGATGTAGTTCACGGCAGCTGATTTGACAGAAAATGACTCCACAACTTCAATTGAGCCAAACGTACTTTAGAGAAGAATTAATTTAATATTCAGAGGGAAACACAATTTTCCATCATCATTATTTTTAAAAATAAAACGATAATTAAGTAGGGCAAGAACAAGTATTTTGCGCCAAATTGATAACTCATTGACTTTCTAAGCTCTTCGCATTGAATACTTAGTACACTAGAATAATCTCTTGCACGGAATTTTGTGAATAATCGTAGGTAATTGAAGTGCCTTTTATTAGTTTAAAAATAAACACACGCGCACCCAAAATCAAACAAATCGTGACTATGTTTTTTTGTTATACACTGCTGAAACATTACTAATGAATAGCAAACTAAAAAAAACTTCGTTTATTTATGAAAACAAACCTTAATTAGCTAATTAGCAAAATGCAATTAATCTGAGTTCTCTATGCGGTTTACGGAAAACAAAATAGTTAATTATCGTACAAACATGGCGTCGATGTTCAAACAGGTTTGGTTTTTACACTTTTTATATCCGTAGTAACGATACAAACCTTTACATATTATCCTAGCACATATTATGAAGATAATAACAATTTTCTGAATTTCTTTGATAGCTTGAGACTTCCTTAGCTACACAAACAAATACCTAACCTATCAAAACTGAAAGGACAAAGTAAAAATTATGGTACATATATAATGAAACTGTTAGTTAGTAAAGCAAAATTTTGAAAGTTAACAGGATGGTTTGAGTGAAAAATGAAACAATATTAACGATAAAAATGTTAGTATTTAAGGATAATGATTATTTCTTAATGGTTAAAATTAAAAAGGTTAAAAGTTAAAATTAAAACATTGATTAGAATCCAAATAAATCAATTTGAACTATTTAAAAATTAAAAGAAATTATTAAAACAATATCCGTACTGAAAATTAATATCATTTTAAAAATTCAAAATAACATTAAAAAGAAAACAAATTTTATTTTTATATTCATGGTGAATTCCACAATTTTTCATATATATTAACGCCAAAAAAAGCATCCTGTAATATTTTATATTCTAATTCTTTATCTCCTATATTTAATTACGCATTAATACTTTAGACTGCGCACATATATTAGCTATAACTGAATTTATTAATTGTTTTAAACATCCCTAGGAGAAAATCTAAGTTCATTCCAAAAGGTCCATTTTAGCTATCTTATAACTAGTGGCGTAGTAAAAGAAGAGACTGAGGGGGCCCAAGCCCCCACTGGATATCAAGACACATTATTTCTCATAGGCTGCATCAAAAAATCTCCTTTAAAGGGGCTTGAAATTTCCCTATAGCCACTTGTGCCCCCCCATGAGTTTTGATTTGCTACGCTATTGCTTACAACATACATACAGAGAGCAGGAAAGTAATCAACGAGTCATTCGGTGTTATCATAGCTCAATTTTCATGTTTGAGTAATGTCCATCCCCTTACATAAATTTCCAGTAAGCGCTTTTCATTATAGACTGAATTTATATCACGACAGGCAGTCAATCGTTAAGGCAAGAGGATTGATTGATTGTTTGGCTTTTTTATGGCGCAAGAGCATCTGGGCTATACTGCGCCAAACATGGTAATAAGGCAAGAGGAACAAGCGGCAATTAGACGCCGGCGGAATGGCCTCTTGCCTACCTGGCACTTTTTCCTCCAGGCTCCGATAATAATGCTCTAAAAAATTGTCGTGAAGAACTGATTACAAAATCATTTAGTGACGCTGCAGCTAACGACTTCAGGCATGTCCGAGTGTTCCATAACTCCCAATAGGACGGAAATGAAAGATAGACTTTGCACCGTCCTCGCATTCTCACTTCCCCAACTCTTCAAGCCATTAGCTACGATTAGCCGTCCGTGGACGACGAACGCTTCTCGCTGCAACATGCATGCGAAGAATTTTAGGAATTTTCGAGATATTCGGGCCTAGAGAAGACGAATGCGATGTGAATGCTTTCCCGGCCTCAGTCTACTAGGTTCTGCTGTTCAATTCAATTCTAGAAATCACTGACGTGAAATTAATGAATCGGGGTCTGCGAAAAACAGGCTGTCTTCTGTAAATCGTATTAGACTTCACATTTCTCTGATTACTCATGGCGAAGATGACGGTGATATCACAAGGAACTGGTTATTAGATTGGGCATACAATTATTATTTTCCATTCTTTTAAATCGACATCAAAAACCGCCGCAACCACCCTGTAACAAATCGCTATTATTCAAAAATAATTATTAAAATTAGGAACAAATATTCCAACATTCCATGCCATTTGACAAATTTATTATATTATATTATTATAAATTTTTTATCATTACAAAAATGACAATATTTTGTTTTAATGATGACAAGGTATGGGATTGAAACTTGTCGTGACCTCCGATACATTTAGACAACCAAATTTACTGTCGAACCCAAATAATAAAAGGATATATATATATATATATTTATTTCAAGAATAAACAGTTAACACAATAACAGCAACTTATTAAAAGTCGAGTTTTCAATTGTTTAAACATATGACAGAACTTGAAACAGACAAGTTGTTTATGGTGTAAGTTAATTCGACAGGTTTTACAACTTAAGAATGTATTTGCTTATATCCGACTGAAATCCTGAGACTCGCGATTAGTCTTCAACGGGATCGATGGCTTAACAGAGCCACCAATGCATTAGGAAAAATAGAAAAGTTAAAACCCCAAAATTATAAGCTCTGGTAGTTTTCACTGCATTATCCTGCATTATTATAATGCAAATTCATTTATCGCGCGATTGGAATCTTCGCATAAATATTAATCTCGCCCTTAACGTATTTATCTTACTTTATATGGAAATAGTGTCTGGGGAAATATGAACATAAAACACCGAAACAGTATGCAAACAATTTTAAATACACTCTATAACAAAAAAATCGATGCACCAAGAAAGAGTTGTCCGATTGTAATGAAATTTCGTATGCAAAGACATTTTGACCGAACATGCAAATGATTAAAATTTGGTGTCCAATGAATGAATAGCGGGAACTCCAGCGCATCGGAACTGCGCATTCAGCAGGTGTATATAAGGAGCGATTCTCAATATGTGGTCAAAATTTCTGTTGCATTTTGACTGCGGATATCTTACGTCGACTGTAACAATGCCTCGCCGAAAGATTCGTGCTCATTACGAGCATATGTCAGAGTTTGAAAGAGGCTGGTTGGACGAATCGAAGAATCGCTGGACATGTGGGTCGAAGCGATGCGGCGATTGGACGGTGCTGGCAAGAGTGGGTCAACAACGGCAGATGTCAGCGTCGGGACGGCAGCGGTCGACCTAGGGCCACAACAGAACTGGAACATGTGTCCAACATGACCCTCTGCAGACGACTGAGAGAGCGGAATTTACGCTCGCGCCGACCGTTACGCCGCTTACCTCTCACGCCTTTACACCGTCAAGTCCGATTACAGTGGTGCCGGGCTCGATCAACTTGGAACTGCGCTGACTGGGGACGTATAGTCTTTAGTGACGAGTCCCGTTTCCAACTGTGTCCTGACGACAACCGCAGACGTGTCTGGAGACGTCCAGGGCAGCGTGGGGATCCTGCCCTTACTATCGCACGCCACACATGCCCACAACAGGGCGTTATGGTCTGGGGTGCCATCTCCTTTGATAGCCGGACCCCTTTGGTGGTCATTTCTGGCACACTTACAGCACAGCGGTACGTAGACGACATTCTACGACCGGTTGTGTTACCGTTCCTTTTGCGACACCCTGGACTTACGTTTCAACAAGACAATGCCCGGCCGCACACGGCACGTGTTGCTATGAATTGTCTTCAAGCTTGCCCAACACTTCCTTGGCAAGCTAGATCTCCTGATCTCTCTCCCATAGAGCACATTTGGGACGCTATGGGAAGGCGATTGCAACCATCCCGGAATGTTGACGATTTAGCCCGACAGTTGGAGACAATTTGGCAAGAAATTCCGCAGGACACCATCCGGGATCTTTATCAGTCTATGCCACGCCGGGTGACAGCTTGCATCCAGGCCAGAGGTGGACCAACGCCTTATTGACTTCCTCCCTTTGTAACGGTCAAACTCTGCAATAAATCATTCAATTGTTCTGAAATTTTAATCGTTTCTTTTTCTATGTATGTTCTTCACATCCACCAATTTTTATCGCAATCGGACAACTCCTTCTTGGTGCGTCGATTTTTTTTTGTTATAGGGTGTAGATTTTGAAATAATGTAACGCAAAAAACGAACCAAGAAATTGAACAAATAAAAATTGAAAATAATATAATGGATTTAGATCAAATACATAGATTTAAAATCTTGATAATGATATTTAATAGAATAAGAAAAGGGAAGTACATTGAGGACATAAATATAGAAAATAAACCAAATATGAACAATAGTTGATCAAGGAAAACTTTAAAAATTAAAAAAAAAAAAGAAAAGAAAAAACACGGGTTTCGGTAATATAAATTATTATGGTAATAAGATGTGGAATTCATTACCAAACGAAATAAAAAAAATTACATCAGATACTGAATTTAAAAACAAATTAAGAATACTAATTATAAGAAATGAAACTTAAGCCAGTATATGGAGAGAGGGAATTAACCTTAGGTTTTGCAACTCTTCCTCCATGTACAGGATTAACAAACCCGTAGCATGGAAAATAAGGTATTGTGTTGTATGTATGATACGAATTCCTATTTCCTTTTATATAACGATGTATTGATAAGGGCAAAAAAGTTTGTGCTTGCCTAAAGATTTCGCAAGAAGACCTGTAATAGAATATGCGTATTAAATTTGATGGTCTTATTATGAAACATGTATTTCAAGCTAGGCCTATATATAGTTTATTTTATAAGTATTTTCTCACTTCGCTTAAATATGGAATTAAATACAAATACTGTTATGTTTTATTTATCGATGTCACATTCGTTCAAGTTACAGGCAGAATAAGGAATGCGCTAGGAAAATACATCTTTAAATAGTACTGTGATTATCATTTATGTAATATATATACCTTCCAGAAACCCTTCCAGTTTTTCGATAGTAGCATAATCAATAAAGGTACTCGTGTTTGTATGGTTTGTCTTGGAATTGAGCTGTGAATCTTAGTGGGATGGGAGCCAAAACTTATCTTGAACTTAACGCATTTACGCATACAACCAAATTTATAAGGAGTCAATCTCAATCAAGAAAAGAATATATCACTTTTTTTCACCTTTTTTGAGATATTTTGCAAAATATACAGTTCCCAGTGCAAAGTATATTATTAAATTTGAGAAGGTAGGCGGGAAAACAGTTAATTGAAAAACAGAGAATAAAATAATAGTATGATACATAAAACAAGTTTATTTGTTCAACCAATGAAAATAGTTTTTGGTGATATGTCTGCTGCATAATATATATGGTATCACATTGCCATTTTTGACAATAAAAGAATATGGACATGAGTGGATTATAAAAATAAAGGAGAGTGAAAACAATAGCTTTTGTTACCAGGTTCTTCTCGAGATAAATAAGGTTTTGCATAAAACGTATTTTGCAATTCGGTTTTCTCCCCATTTCACACTGTTCTATTAATTTAATGATGACAGAGCGAATCTGATATGAATTAACTGAACGAATAAGCTAACCAATTATTAATAAGTATAACTAATTATAGAGGTTATAATATTTTTCCAAACACTCAAACCAATCTTATATCACAAATAATATAGCCTTTTCTTATTTTTTGTATTTTAAGACAAAATAAAAATGAATAAAACTTGGAAAGAAGAGTGTTTTGCTAACGTTCTGGAAAAAATAGCATCAAAGCAGCACAAATCCCAGAAGATATTTCAAAAGCGCCGTTCCCATCAACGTCTTTTCTAAATTGATTGCTCGATTCCCTCAAGAGGAACACATCGGCAAGTCTTGAACATTTTAAATGCACCAGCAATGGCAAATTTTCCCTCGATACTCAGTGACAGCTCCAGTGACAATTGATCTAGCCAAACTTTTTCGTTCTTCTTCTTTTTCTCATCTAACTGCTCTATCCGAGTCATTTTCGCCACTTTACCGCAACACTGAGTGGGCAGTTCCCTTTCTTCGAATCATACCGTGGCAGTAATTGATTGAAGGAAGGGAGAGAGTGCAAATAAAATGATGTGTGGTCCACTAGCCACCTGGCGAACTGGGTTTGCTCTGGATATGGTATGATCAAATATTTATAAAGAAACTTCCTTCCATCAGATTTGCTCACGTTTTTGAATCCAGAATCTTGCGTCAGGCTCCCAAATGTCAGCGCTGAACATACTCCTATGAGTTTTAAAAGAACATGCTTTTTTTTCATCTCCGGGTTCTTGCGCGCGAGTGTACAACAAACTTGTAGCAAGAAGACACCGATCCAGATAACAGTAATTAGGTTCCTGAAGGTTTTGATGATTTTATAAAGAGAATCGAAAGACGTTAGAAGACGTTTTGAGTGATGGTTGGGTCAAACTTATTTATATAAATAAATATATAAATGATGGTTGGGTGTTTAGAATCAGATCATCGACTTAAATAATGGAATAATATGTTATTTTATCTGTTTACTTATTCATGCCCATTTGCACAAAAAGAGCGTTGAACACTTCGCTTTAGATAAGAATGCCTCCGGCCTAATCATACCCTAATTTTTTGGGCTCACTTGCCGATACTCGTTAAATGAGAGGGACCTACGTTCGGATACTATGAATTCCTCCTCAAAAACGCGTTTTACACCATGAGAGCTGTCAAACACTATTAAAAGCCGGGGGGTGTGGATTGTGTATGGAGAATAGCCATAAATGTGGAAATTCTCAATCTCGCTAGTTCTTTAATAAATGTCCTGCATACAAGGTGTCCCAACAGCAGGGTTACAAACCTTAAGGGGTCATAGTATTCATCAAGGTGAACGATATTTGTCATAGAACCTAAGGTCTCAAACCACCCACAGCACCAGTTCTAAAACCGTCCAGCATTCACAAATATTTACACACGGTGCGTGAAGAGCGCCAGATACTACTCAGGTCAGCTGATCAAGTGTATAGTTGATTAGGACAACGCATGTTGCGCTTCTCATGCACTGGTTGTAAATATTTGTGCATGCTGGACGATTTTAGAACTGGCGCTGTGGGTGGTTTGCGACTTTAGATTCTATGACATATTATCGTTCACCTTGATGAGTACTATGACCCCTTGAAGTTTGTAACCCTGATGCTAAG
>QLNU02015360.1:80220754-80236573 GCA_006491805.2 Dysdera silvatica
GTTGAAACTACTGGGGAAATTGGTGGTGTAACCTGTAAAAAGCACAATGGCAAATTATCTGAGAAGACGAAACAGCTCATGAAAAGACGAAGAGATATGTAGGTGGACAATCAAAATACCAGTTCCAGGATTGAGTACATAGAACTTTGTAAAACTCTGCGCAAAAGCATGAAAGAAGACATAAGAACATTCAACTGTAAGCAAGTAAGGAAGGCCATTGAAAATAAGAAGAGACTTAGGGTTGTTAAAGGAAGTTTATATGTTGGGAAGAAACACATCATTGCATTAAAAGGAGAGGATGGCACCGTAACAAGAAATAGGGAAGAAATACTTAGAAGAGTTGAAGAATTCTACAAAAAACTATATGAAAGTAACAGTGGATTAAACGAAGACGCCGCAATAGTCGAAGGAATAGCTCCTAAAATCTTAAAAGAAGAAGTTTCATTTGCAATAAAAAATATGAAGAAAGGAAGAGCCCCTGGTGATGATGGTATTACATTAGATATCCTAAAAGAAGCTGGAGAATATGTAGAAGACATACTTGCAAAATTCTTTACCAAATGTCTTAACAGCGGTAACATACCAAACCAATGGGATTCTGCAACAGTAATTCTTTTGCATAAAAAAGGTGATAAAGAGGATTTGAAAAATTACCGACCAATTAGCTTGTTACCTGCTATTTATAAAATCTTCACAAAAGTTCTAACTTGTCGCGCCTGCAGAAAAAAATTAGAAATGCAGCTCAACTAAGAAGAGCTGTGGATTTCAGTGGGTTCAACCTGGACCATATTCAAGAGTGATAAGAGAATTAATTGAAAGAACACATGAATATGAACTTCCATTGTGTGTTGCATTTATTGACTATGAGAAGGCCTTTGACTCTATTAAAACATCAGCAGTCATCAACTCTTTAAGATCAACAGACATTGAGGATGTGTACATTGACATGGTGAAACGTGTGTATAAAAATGCAAGTGCAAAATTTCGGTTACATAAAGATACCAAAACTATCAAACTTGGCAAAGGGGTGAGGCAGGGAGATACCATTTCTCCAAAACTTTTTACTTCAGCTTTACAGATGATTTTTCAGCTGATAAATTGGAATAACAAGGGAATAAAAATAAATGGTGAATATTTAAATCATCTGCGGTTTGCTGATGACATTGTTATTTTTTCAACGAACCCATTAGAACTCCAAGACATGGTACAGGAGCTCTCAACTAGAAGTAAAGAAGTTGGACTCAAGATGAACCTACAAAAAACTAAGATCATGTTCAATAATTTCGTAGAGGAAACAAAAATACAAGTTGACAACATTGAGCTAGAAATTGCTGATTCATATATTTACCTTGGCCAGCTGATTTCAATGGATGGCAACATTATGAAAGAACTCAACAGACGTATTAAACTTGGCTGGAGTGCATTTGGAAGAAACAGTTTTATCCTGAAGGGGAAATTGCCTTTGTGTCTAAAAAGAAAGGTCTTCAACCAGTGTGTATTGCCAGTCCTCTCTTATGGATCAGAGACATGGAGTCTAACAGTTGGAGCAATACGAAAGTTACAGACAACGCAAAGGAGCATGGAGAGGTGCATGCTTGGAATAACTAGGAGAGATCGAAAAAGAAACACTTGGGTGAGAGAGCAAACTAGAGTAGAGGACATCATTGTTAAAGTAAAAGGGCTGAAATGGCGATGGGCTGGGCATATTGCAAGAAGAACTGATCAACGATGGACAACAGAAATTCTGAACTGGATTCCAAGAGACCACCGAAGACCTAGAAAACGTCCTCAAACTAGATGGGTGGATGAAATAAGAAAACAGGTTGGGGTGACGTGGAAACGAATGGCCCAGGATAGACTTGTGTGGAAAGCATTTGGAGAGACCTTCATCCAGCAGTGGATAGATAATGGTTGAATATGATGATGATGATATATATATACACACACGCCTATATATGCTGTTCCAGAAACTAAAAGTGAAAGTAAAATTCTTTTCCTTTCCTTTATGACGAACCTACCCTCCAAAAAGTTTAAATTAATTCATACAAAAAGTTTCCAGCAAAACGGAAGGATACATTGCGTAAACTTTACACTTTAATATTGTGGTGGAAGGATAACTGCCGGAAAAATATGCAAGTTTGATCTATTTAGAATAAAACAGCGTGCCGTGACATGAATCTCATTAGTGTGACGTTTAAAATTTAATTAGAAATTTTAGTGACCGTGTTACGCATAGATTATAGAGCTCTGTTGGAGGCATATTTATTAGATCTTGCGAAACATGAAATGAGTTCGAAAACTACACAGTTCAGTTTACTTTAGTACAAATAAATCCTCATATTAATTTATCGAATTGCTTTCCCGTAATTTACTCAGAACTTTGGTGGGTGAATGTATGTGAAATAACAATATCTCATCATTAATTTCCTACTATGGTTTCAATAATTCTGAAGCAATAGTTGCTATGTTGGTTTTAGCTTATTCTGGAGCTCCGCCCTTTGACCTTTGCCCTTTAATCCCCAATAACGATACTCCGACTAATGTTTGATGTGGCTGTATATATTAATAACGACTGCGTAACAACATATTCGGATCTTTCCTTTTATTACCTTAAATTTGTGGAATGATTGCAATACATTTCCTGTAAAAGCTTAATTATTAATTAGTAAATGGATATGATGAAAAACATCTTGGTTACTACTAGAGTAAATCGATGATAGACATATTTTAATATTTACATTTAATATAGGAGAAAATTTCTTATTATTTTGGCAAATTTCTTCACGAATAATTTCATTTGAATATTATTAAACTTTTTAACATTTTAGTATGATTTTCATTACTGATAATGATAATTGATGTACTGGTGATGATGATGATTTTCACGATGATAGGGTTTTCATCTGATTTACTATTTCATAAAATGTAAAAATGAATGACAATGAAATTTCATTTTTGTTTCGTATTTTTGTTTAATTTGATAGCTTAAGTTTTAAAGCCCACAAATATCCTGCTTTTTTTCGCTCATACCCTATCGAGCCACCCATTCTTCATTGCCTGATAATATACTATTTTTTCGTGTGTTTGTTCCTGATAAATAATTAAAATGAAATTATGTACAAAACTCTCTCGTCTATCTACTTCCGTTGATGTTTAAAACTATATGTCAGTCAAATGCTTTTTGCAAACGTCAATATTCAATTAACTGGCAAATTAATATGCAGAATTTAGTGTTATATAGTTATTTAACATCTACTTATAGGTTACCATTATTAGTTCATGTTAATATAAAGTAAATTAAATTTATTTCAGAGGCCGAAGAAAAAAAACAAAAGATTTAATATTAACAATTATTCAGCGGCAAAAGGCATCTTTCGATTACTTCGTTTTTCTATCTAAGTGTCTCACGAGATGCATTATCAAAAAAACAATTGCCACCTCGTGAAATTAACCAAACTGAAACCAAAACATGGTTATCAAATATCACAAATCGAAGTAATAATGTTGTAAATGCGATTATTTTTCAACAGTTTATGAGCCTTGTACATTTCGTTTTAGCTCATGGATATACTTGACCAGAATATTTACAGATATTTATTTATTATTATTTATTCTTTATACTTTTTGCTCCTGTAATGAAGAAAACTATACATAGTGTTGTATATCTGAGTCTAGAAATCGTCCATGACATAGTTATATTGTGAGTTACAAATTGTAAATTTACTGATACTAAAATTGGACTTCCTTTTCACTCCGTAAGCAATGAAATAATTTGGGCAACTTGAAACGAAACGTATTACATAATCACAAACTAAAATAATGGAAAAAGGATACAATAGCATCTATATGTGTGCGGTGGTAATGGAGTGACGGTTTGAAATTTTAATATGTTCAGAGACCTCTAAATCAAACATTATTGATTGCACATATTAGGACTTGGGTTCTAGAGTATAGGCAACGATTGACTAAAAAGAATCTGAAAGAATTGTCACATTACTACATTGAGGTCAAACCTGAAAAGATTAGATTATTAACTGGATACGATATGTACTAAGCTGTTATGTATATCCTAAATAAATAATTTTCGATTTATTCCGACAACACCTCTCGTTTCATAAAAGGTTAGATCTTTCAACAAACTTAGGCACTGAATAGTCGTTATAGCCGAGAAGCTAAAAACTAGTCCACAATTGCCTTTTTTCCCCAGTATCCTCATTGTAAACTATTGAGTTGTTAAGTCACTAGTAATGTAAACTCTGGCTAAATAATGAACTTAATAAGGAACCCAACAAGCATTGCAATAACGAACCCAACAAGTAGTTCAATAGGGACTTAATGAGTTGCACAATAGAGAACCAATGAGTTGCACATTATTAAACAAACGTTTATCATAAGAGTGAACGATTGGTTTGTTTTTTGGCTCAAAGACTACAGTGGTCATGCTGCGCCGGGACCTACTGTTTTCCGAGGAATCCGAACCTCTTAAGGCCTAGGGAACCAAACCCCGGACTACAGTGAGCAGTGCGATCTTTATGAGATCTCTGAGTAAGCGTTCTTTGCACTGCTGGGAGTCGAACCCGGATTAGCGGCGCACTAGGAGAACGCGTTACCACACTGCGCCACCGCAGGGCCACAAGAGTGAACGAAAGAGCAGTTAAACAGCGAACTAGTGAATCAATGAATTGTACTTAAAATTTATTCTTGGTTTATTTGCAGTTAGTCATTAGAATCATATTTTTATTCCAAATGTTTTTATTATTAAGAACTTTAGTACTGTTAACTTATAACATGTAACCTCATGATGAAACCCGCGTGAATGTGTAACTGCTACAAGTATTTGAAGTTTTTAAACTGCCAAACCTGATTTACATATCAAGTGAAAAAAGTGCAGTTATGAACGGAATCTACAGTTTATAAAAAATATATTTTCACAGCTACAGACTCAGATTCCAATGAGAAATCCGGTTAAACTTAAATTTACAATTTAAGTAGCTGCACATAGATTTAAAATTGTTTCTTCATGTGTACCAATATTTCTGTAACCCTAGAATCAAAAATTTATTCTCGTTTAAACTTCGCGTTTCTGCTAACAAGATGTACTTTATCGATCGTGTTACAGAGAGAAATTCCATGCATTTTTGTAACAACGATACTGAATACAAATTCGTCTTTTAATTTGGAAGAAAAACGTTATCCAATTAGATTTGGACATAAACATGACATTAGAAAGTGCCCTAAAAATAAACGATACTAATTCGGTAGCCGGATTCCAATTTCAGAGAATCTGTGACGTCAGATCCCATCAACGAATTGTAATTATAAAAAAAAATTCAAGCACAAATGACTCAGTTGTTCATTTGATCTCGTGTCGTTATGTTGTTTTCCTTTCGTTTGTGATTACAGTAAAGTCTGGTATAAATTTCGCCCATTATTTTGCCAAATTGTATCCTTATTTACAAAGTGAAGAAGATATTTGTTCGGCTCCAGAACGTTATAGTTTCCCCTAAAAGCTACATTAAGGCATGACAATAGGGTTAAATATCTAGACTCAGGTATAAAATAGCACAGAGAGCTTCCTTGTATCGCAAATTTTTCAGTAATAGATGATACTTTAGCTAGATGCTGAAACTTGGCTACAATATATTAGGCCAATAGAAAATAATGGTAATACTAATCATGTACAAAAGAAATAAAAGATATGCCATTATGAATATTGAAGAAACGCAGTTGTTCCATTCAAGTTGAAACAATATTTATTGGTACTTTATATGTTTAAAAGTTAATCATGACGCCAGAAGGATCAATAATTTAAATACGACTTTAAAAAATATTTTGTACGCCCTTTTGGCTAAGTTTCCGTAGTACGTGTGCACACGTCGATGGTAAATTGAAGACTGATTTGATTTTAGAATTCGGAAAACAATTACACGTACTGTTGCCAAATATAAAAAGTGAAATTATAATTATACGCTGTGTGTTGCCAGATACGGAAAGTGAAATTATGTACATTTGGAAAACATCCTATAAAAGGAAACAACATTGCATTTTGCTAATTTTAGAAATTGAACTTATTTAATAATAATAATAAATTTTTATTCAACCCGATATACAATATTTCGTGATACATAGCTTGAGCAGTATAAAAATTATAGAAATGTAAGAGAAGATCTATATTAAATTATTTTAAGTTTTGAGGTTAGAAATGGAAGAGAATATAAAGCCGAAGCTTGTTACGAGATTCTCTTCCAGAATGCGGTGATGTTGACAAGAGAGAGGGTAAATTTTCATATTTCTGAATTATGCTTATTTTAAAGAGTTCAGTTGTTGTATATCTTTAGCAGAGGGACGTGGAAAACCATTGTAATAACTTAAGAACAGACTGAGCGTCGTTTTTACGAATTAATGAGCAAGAAGTATTATTATTTTTTGGGATTTTTCATGGGCCTCATTTGAGAAAATTGTGGCACACGTCTGGATAAAGCTTACGAAATTATGTTTATCAAGATTCAAGACAGAAGTGTATCTGAGAGTCAACATATCTTATCTGAAATTTTGATTCAAAAAATGTTAGTACAACAAATATTAATTAATAAGTTAGTTGTACTATTAAGAGTTACATATATGAAATTATACTATTGTATAAGAGATTATAGTTTAAAAACTGTATAAAACTTGGGTCCAAAATACAGAATAGCTTAAGGAGGAAAAAGAGAGTTTCTATCCAGCAGGTGTCACAATTTTTCTTTAGGGAAAAAACGCAAATGCCGTTGATTCTTTATGACGCACATTTTGGAATATGTTTAGTGGATAAAAGTTTCAGGAAAAACAAAAGCAATTATTTTGCGGATAAAAAAAACCCTAAAGAGCCCAAATTGCCATTTTGTGAGTTCAGATTATGTTGGAAAGTTTTGTGTTTCTGCTTTCGTATCCGCAAAGATATTGAAGAACATGCCTTTTATATATTGGAGTGATATTTACTTGATAGAGGGAAAAGATGTTCAGTGTTAGTAGGAGTTCCCAGGTTGAAAAAAAAGGTTATATAATCAGTTTATCTTTGTAATGAGATGTATTCGTAGAAAGTGTCCGTAGGAAGATCCGGGGAAATGCTTGGAGGCCCTGCTGGAACAATGACTTGGTTTCTTTTTGTACAGCGATTGCTTCCTAGGTTGCAAATTCAGTTCTTCCCTGTGTCCTCTCCCGACACTGCTAAATGTTATTGTAGCAACTCACTTCAGCCCCAACAGCCACTCTCCCTTTGTGAAACTTCTCTAAAAAGACAAAATCATAAACTATGGATAAACTAATAGTTAAACAAAAAAAAAAAAGACACTGCACAGTGTGGATGGGTTCCATAGGGTGACGTGGCTAGAAATAGGGGACAGGAAGGAGAGATGTTTAGATTTTGCCGCGACTTTTGTGAAAGGCCATGATTCAGCATATATATCTAGTGGTGAACAATTTATCTAAACCCCTGGTGACGGCGGGACAATGGTCAGTTCCATGATAATAATAATTTTAATTACTATAATAATTATTTTAAGAATAATAATAATTTTAAGTTTACTTGCGTTTTTAAGTGGCAACAGTTAAGAAAGTCTGTGAAGATAACATAGTGTTTCTATTGTGTGAGTCCACACACACATATATATATATATATATATATAATTTGTGATTTTTATATTGATGGGCTGAAAATGTATATTATCCTTTTCAAACATCTGTAAAGCGATTAATAAGGCAAATTCGAGGAGAATTTTCAAATATTATAAAATATAATGACACGCAGTCTAATCAGCTTGCTAATGCAGGCAATTGTCAAGTCAATTTGGAATTATCTGACGACAAATATAAATTTTAAAATATGTCTCTTATTGGCTTTCTAGAACGGTTACCAAGATACATTAGTGCATCTTTTGTCACTAAGTTAATGTTGATCTGTAAATATACACTGGTTTCCATAAATTAAGCAACAAATGGAAAAAACGTGATAACTCATAAAATATACAACCAATTTGGATGAAATTTGGTGAAAATCTTTATCATACCATATGTAACTAAAAAATGTAAGAACATGTGATACAAAGCATTTACATTTTGTATAAGCTATACAAATAAAAAAAAGTCAGAAATACAGGTGTCACAATGAAATAGTAAAAGTATCTCAATACAAAATGTGGTTACCTCAAACAGTAATACAGGCCCGACAGCGTTGTTCCATGCTGCCAATGAAGTTGTCAATGAGTTCCGTGGGTAGCAATGCACATTTTTCGCGCAAAGCAATTCTAAGCCCCTGCAGGGTTCGGGGAGGGAGTAGAGTCCGGTAACACGTCTCCCAAGAGCATTCCAAATATGCTCTATGGGATTTATGTCGGGAGAGCGTGCTAGCCATTGCATTTCGATTATAGTCTCTTCTTCAATTTACAGCTGCACGAGACGAGCTGTGTGAGGGCGGGCATTATCTGCCTGCAGTACAAATGTATCGCCAATAGCAGCCGCATACCGTTGAACAACGGGGTCCATGATCTCGTCTCTATACCTCTGAGCCTTAAGGTTGCCATGAGACAACACATAGAGGGCAGTACGTCCGCCTAAAGCTACGCCTCCCTATACAGGCAAAGTACCTCCACCATATGTGTCCCTTTCCTGCATAAGAGAGGGCTGATATCGAGTACCAGCCTCTCTCCAGATGAAAACTCGTCGAGAATCACTCTGCAAAGCAAATTTCGACTCATCCGTGAAAAGTACGGACCTCCACTGATTTTGAGCCCAGTTCTCATGCGTACATGCCCAATTCATACCTCCCCCTCCTGTGGCGAGAAGTTAAGAGCATGTATAATACTGGTCGCCTAGCGTACAGTCCTTCTTCATGTAGCCTTCTGCGTACAGTCGAAGCTGATACAGTCCTTCCTGTAGCTGCAGCAAGCCCAGATCTGAGATGAGTCGGAGTAGTAATCCTGTTTCGCCTTGCCGAAAGCCGCAAGTATCGGTCATCTGAGGAGGTCATAACCCTTGGCCTACCTTCGCTGTATCTTCGGGAGGCTGAATTCCTGGTTCGGAACTGTTGCCACACTCTGCTGACCACAGAATGGTCGACGTTCAGCCATCTTGCAACGTCCGTCTACCGTTGGCCAGCTTCAGGTCTGCGTATAGCTGCGTAATGTAATTCCACTGGTAAATGACGTTTCGACATCATTTTTACAAATTGGCTATCTCGAAATCTTTTCATTCACCATCGCACATTAATTGGCGACTCACTGCAAAACAGCTAGTTTTAAGCTTTTTCGCATTTGCATAAATCGACACCAGCGCCACTCGTTTGCATCCTGTATATCGATGCTACATGCCTTTTCCAGTAACATACGCAAATTCCGTGCATTTTGAACTACATTTGGCCAAATTATCACGTTTTTTCCATTTGTTGCTTAATTTATGGAAACCAGTGTATCATCATACTCCTATCGTCTAAATTTATAACGAAATGACAGAACTGAATGAAGATAATTGCTGTGATATTGTGTAACCATATTATGTCACATGTCATCATCTTTATTACTATCACGCATATAAACTTTCATTCGATTCTAACGCCTGGGTGGATTTATTTTGTCACAAAAAATACACTTATCATTACAAGTAGTGCTTTTAAACTTGTTTGGTGAAAACGAAATGCAGACTAATGTGAAATGAATATTATATAATTATTATAATAATTATATCATCATCATATTCAACCATTATCTATCCACTGCTGGATGAAGGTCTCTCCAAATGCTTTCCACACAAGTCTATTCTGAGCAATTCGCTTCCACGTCGCCCCAACCTGTTTCCTTATTTCATCCACCCATCTAGTTTGAGGACTACTACTTAAACCCTTTCGAAACAATCTGTCCGCAGACTATAAAATAGGATTAAATTATGTGCAACTATGGTATTTGGCGCAGTATAGCCTAGATGCTCTTGCGCCATAAAAAATCCAAACAAACAAACAACTGTAGTATATTTTTATTTCATAACCCTCTAGTTTTTATCAGAGTGATTTATAAATCACTGCCGTTTTCTAACTTCTTGACGGATTCTTTGAGTCTTGCCGAGCTCATGCAATTCCTGTACAATTGGAAGCTGAGGCATTCTCAAATCATTTAAGAGTTGTCTAGTGCTTATTCATGGATTTGACTTTACAGCTAGTCGTACAGCTTCGGAATCCATCGCCGATGATCACCAGCAAGTTATTTGACTTCAAGTCTGTAGTCCTCATTTTTAGGTCTCCGAAATTAAAATCTCACCGTTCTTTCAGACATTGTTCCTTTACCTTCCATAACACGAGTTCCTCTTGCTGCACCTGCAGCGGTCAGCTTTTTCAAAGGAAAATGGCAACAGCACTCGGATCGTACATTCCTCATCCATGAATTTTGATAGTAGAAAAATTTCAAATAACTCAAGCCAGATTATGCTTTTACTTATAGCAATCAGATGATCCTGGCTTTTTGTTTGTGTGTTGTTTCTATCTGCATAACGCGTGCGCGTCCGAGGAATTTTACATGGCACAGAACGAATTAATAAAATGGCAATAACATTTAAACTTCCATAATAATTACAAAAGTACTTATCAAAAGGTAAAAAGAAATGAAACTTTGGAATGCAGGTTATTTTCGCTTACGGAAAATTATGAAGTATATATTTAAGTATAATTAAGAATGAAAATTTTATATATAAAACAATATTATACTTCACGAATCTACTGCCCGTAAAGATAATTGCCCGTAAAGATAATTGCACTTTTAAATGTCTTAGCGTGTCTGTTTAAATCTATGGAGGTTTAAACGAACATTGTCGAAACGACGGGGTAAATCACCACTCGAAAAAAAAAGCTCGACTTTAAAGCTCGAACGAGCACTCCATCGTCAAATTGTTCTTGAAGAAAAGCTTTCACAAAAGAACTTGAATTATAACTCAAAAAGAGAGATACAACTAATTTATTTTCACTCTGAATTTTAGGCATCAACTCTTTTACAGCGTGTCCCTTGTCACCATGCACACGTTGACAAGCAGAAATCACATTTTTTAATATTCTTCTTTCTAGCTTATATGGGCAGGTTGCTTATTTGAAGGTAGTCTACACACCATCACCCTTTTCCTTTTTTCTGAAGAGAATTACATATATTGACCAACGGAGTAAACAAGAAAAAAAAATTAATATTAATCGTAAGGGAGTACATGTTTGTAAGCTTACAAATTCACTTACGTTTTACAGTTTCTAACAAGAATGAAATATATATATATATACAGGGTGTCTCAGAACCAGGTTCACGAACTTCTAGGAGGGGTAAGGTACACCTAGATGACTCGGAATCACATAGCAATGCTGGTCGCAAACCACTCACAGCGCTAGTTCTAAATCCGTCCAGCATGCACAAATAGTGACAACCAGTGCATGAGAAGGAGAGGCACGAAAGAGGTCCTAATCATCTTTGCATTTGAGCAGCTGATCTGAGTTTTATTTGTACCCTTTTACGCACTAGTTGTCATTATTTGTGTATGCTAGACGGTTTTAGAACTAGCGCTGTGAGTGGTTTGCGACCAGCATTGCTATGTGATTCCGAGTCATCTAGGTGTTCCCTATCCCTCCTAGAAGTTTGTAACCCTGGTGCTGAGACACTTGGTATATATATTATATATATATATATATATATTAACATAAGGAAATAACTGACAAATTTAAGCAAAATGAGAATATGACAAACGGACTGAAGTATTAGAGACACCTACAAGGTCCTTTGTCAAGGTTAATCGCCCATTGGGTGTCTCCATATATGGCATGGTTTTGAAATAATGTTTTTCTTGATAATGATGAGCTTTTGCACACTGCACGTTTTGTATGTTGCAGACATTTTATTTAAATTTAGGAATTGGTAATTAAGTGATAGTGAATGAAGAATTATTACCGGTTAATATAATTAGTTAATTAGTGAATTTTTAATTATACTAATTGCCAGGGTTTAATCGTGGTTTTTTAGCTAATAAAAGTTAAATCTAGCCAAAATGGCAATATTAGTAGTACCCACATCGTCATAAGGAAAATCTATATAGGCAGCACAACACCAACGAATAACCTGGATAATACACACGTGGTTAAGTTCAATAAATTTATTATAAATGAAAAATAAAATTTATGCCAGAGGTACTCAGGCTGGATTCACCCCAGTAAACTCTGGGTCACCTTAGGTTACTGAATATGAAATAATGCTCTATTTATGGATCATAAAAAAGTGAAGAGCAAGAATTAATCGTAATGATTAATTTCTCCACACCGTCCTTTAAATAAATGTTTTGTTTATTATTTGTTCGTTTGTTTATTTGTTTTATGTCCCATGATTGCGCTATAATGGGACATCTGGGACGAAACTTCGTTGCGTTTTCAGCTTAACGAGACCTCCGAATCTAGACACATTCTCAGACAACCAAGATTATTGGCAGTCGAACTCAATGGTCCCGAAGGCTGTGGTCATAACTGTAGCAGTATTGGGGCGATTTTTAATAGAAATCACTTGGCTTAACATTATGAATATGAATAGTGAATAATTGGTCACGAAACATTTAAATTTTTTGTTAAATGTTTATTTTTCGTACTATATTTTACAAGATAGAGATTTTTCGTTATGCATATAAAATTTTACGTAAGAATCTATTTCGGATTTCTCAAATGCAATTATTAAAGCTTTCAGTTTCCGTGTTTGTGCGCTTAAATATTTGCACCGGTGCTGTTATTAAACAGCTGGATTGCGAACATTCATTCGCTCCTTCAGGTAACCTCCAACCAGAAACGGTAATAGCTGTTACGAAAATGTTGGGGAACGAGCTCGCAAATGCAAAGCCAAATATTGGGAACGCTAACGAGGAATTAGAGTTCATACATAATTAAGGGGGTCCGATACTAAAAAAGGACCCAAAAATTATATTTTTTTATTACTTTAAAACAAAATTCAAATTCTTATAAATAAAATGATACCAATATATTCTCGATATTCCAGTTCTAATACTTCAGATTCGAGTTTTAATTAGGCACATATGCGTAAATAAAGCCGCGCTTTAAAGTTTACTAGTTGATTTTCTGCGTTTGGCGTTTTACAAAATTTTGAATTTTAAACTTGAATAATTTTTAACTATTAGAGTTATGTACATGGAAATTTTGCACACATATTGATAAAGCTATCTTTTTAAATTTTCTAGACAGATTTTTAAAATTTTATTTTTTAAAAAGTTTATGATTTTTTGTATCAACATGTATGTTACCGAAAATTGAAAATTCATAGTTAGGATTTTCTATTTAAAAATAGGTTTCAAATTTCAAAATTCTGTCTGGACGATCTGTTTGCTATATACAGTGAAACCTGTCTAAGGCGGAAACTCACGGGACCGGAAAAAAATTCCATAGTATGCAGGTTACATGCAAAATAAATACATACATAGTTAAATTCAGTGGTAAGAGATGACTGCATATGCTATTTTTTTCTTTGTCTTTTCTTGCGAACTTTAAGACTACATTTATTTTCCTTTTGATAAAAATATTTATTTTATCACTGCATTTTATTTTTATTAATTTTAATTTTTGCACTATTTTGTGGTTTTAGTAGTTACGATCAATATGATGCAAAATTTCATGCAAACTATACATGCCTATTATATACAAAGAGTCTATTATGTAAGCTTAAATTGTAACGATAAAGTACCTCCCTTTTAAAGCTAATGATTCTCTTGTATAAAGATACTCTCCCTCACAAACAGTGGGTTTATCTCTGATGATAAGTCGATGTGAGTGACTTTTCGTTCTGGTTAATAATGAACGCTTTTATTTAAGAAGTGGGTGGCACTGGCATACGTAAGAGGGGTCGATTATGATTGTAACCCCCCATGCGATGAAATTGTATATAGTATACATGTAAATACAATGGAGTTGTAGCTCTGTAACCCCTCCCCCCCCCATTGTAAGCCTGTAACCCTCCCCTTATGAACTTTCTGGGTATACCTATGGTGGGCGGATGGTGTGCAAAATGGTGGTCGGACAAGCATGTGCGTAGGCAGAAAGTTCATAAGGGGGGGTTATAGGCTTAATGGGAAGGGTTACAGAGCTACTACTCATATATTCCTATGTTAAATATACAAAATTTCATTGCGATGGGGGGTTACAACCCCCAAAACCGCCCCCTGGCTCCGCCTATCCGGACAAGGGCATTCTATATCTGTAAAATGTCTTTCGTTCATTACCCCTTACTTTAATATTTGCATTAGAATGCATGAGAAAATGTTCTTCCTGCTAGCAATATACCGCCTTATGCAGGTTTTTCTCTTTGACGGGACTAAATAGTACTTTCCGATACCGCGTTAGACAGTTTCCGTAGCTAATATTAACTACCATTGACTTTTGAAGGGACCGCAAAAAAATTCCGTTTTGAGCAAGTTTCCGCTTTATGTAGGTTCCGCCTAAGACAGTTTTCACTGTAATTATGTTTATAAAAAGCTATTGATGTGTTAAAAAATTTTAATAGTTCATAGCTTATTAAAAAAATGGCAACCATCACTTTTTTGCACTTAAAATAATTTGATTAAAAAAATTATATCAGAAATTTACTTTTGTATACTATAATTGATTTCAAATAAGGTTGAAAATACACATTAAAAAAAATCAGATGAAAATTTCACAATTTTTTTTTTTTGTATTGGGTATCGGACCCCTTAAAAAGATCTTCATTCCCTAGATTTTATTTTAAAACCGAATAGACACGACTAATAAACAAAAATATTTTTAACTTCTAGCTTATAGTAGCTTACAGAATATAATAGGAATAAAGTAAGAGAATATACAAAACTATACCCATACCCAAAATCTTAAGTATGACATCATAGGATTTAATAGTTTCCCCTATTTGCATATCATTTTAGCACTAAAATACTGCACTATTTAAAATTTACACGATCATTAATCATTATCCAATTAAAGTTAAATTCTTGAAAATAATATGTTTTAGAAATTTACAAACTCGCTTCAGAATATTTTTTGTTAATTGGTTGCAAGATGTTCAAGATATATTTATTACACACCTAGAATTTAATATGGCTAAAGTTTTTCCATAGCACTTCGTTGAAATTTTTTTAAACTCTTCCTCAAAATAGATCAGAGTTAGAACCAAGGTTGTGTTTCGTCATTATATCTTCGTGATTTATAATCGGTGGAAATAAGGCGATTCAAAAATGGAGATTTAATCTACGCTGCAGAAAATTAAGTTTAAAGTTGTCCTTCTAAAGTAGTCTTCATTCTTAAGTTGTTTGGGCTCACGACATATAATTTATCCATTGTTTGAACAAGAAAACTTTTAGTGACATTGACACAGCCGGAGTAAACTTTGCAACAACGACTTAATTTTATTAAATTCCGTAAATAATTCCAGGAGTTAGGTAAAATATACTGCGTAAGTAGAATTTCTCTGGCGCGTGAGCTTATTTATATTCCAAAGAATGCTCATCTCTCCAGAGTAAAATGTGTATAAATATTCATTTTTAATGAGGTTAGATAGACTCACCTATAGCCTAGTCAACCGAAACGTGTTCGGAATGCATAAATGGTTCCTATATCTTCTTTAATATGCTGTGCAGTTCGAATCGAAGCCCTTTAGCACTATTCAATATTTTCGCATTGTATTAAAACTAGCTAGAAGGGAGTAATAATATAGTTTTATAGGAATTCGTCTAATAAAAATGAATAATCCTTTTTTCTTAATATTTGGGATTTAAATAATAATCTTTTAAATAAAGTAAATTAAATTT
>QLNU02015360.1:80236673-80259701 GCA_006491805.2 Dysdera silvatica
TCATTCGACCAAATGTCTTTTAAGTTTAAAATCTTAGTGTTTTTCGACATGAAAAGTTGGCAACGTTGATATATGATCTCGTGAAACATAAAAGTTTGAAAAACAGTAAATAAATAATGGAAACAGTTACTCTATGAATAAGAAAAGTTAAGGAGTGCGACGTATGTCATAAAAAAATTAGACACTTGTTTCGTTTGAAATGGAAAAAAAAGGGGTACTCTTTTACAATACGGTAACTACTTCCGTTTAACTTTTTGACGAGTGTTTCCTTATCTACAATTTTTTCCTACCCTAATCCTGATTTTCTTCTACATTTTTATCTTTTTTTTTTCCACAAATGCAAATACAGTTTCGATTTTTTTTCTATCCCCAATTTAATTTTCCTCAAATTTATTTTTACATATTTTTTATTTATTTAGTCTTTTGTTTTTCTACTCAGAAACACTCGTAAATTGACGCCATCAGAAATATCCACCAGAAAGAAATGTAGTTTAGCAGAGCTTTTTTTTAGGCCTAGTACTTTCCCGAAGGTCAGAACATTGCTTCAGTGATGCAGAACGCTCGTTGCGATGCATCAACGAGGAGAGCCCTTTCGGAAACCTTTAACGGCTCAGTGGTTGTTGTTTTTAATGAAAAATAATAAATTTATGAACGTCTCGATATAAATATCATGTTTTTTTAAAAAACCAAAAGGGTGCAGGGTGCCGCTATGCATTTTGCAGTCCATCAATAAGAGTGGCCCTCGCCAGCACTCGGTAGTTATGGCTTTTAATCGATAATAATAATAATAAAAAAAACCTCAGTCTTGATATCAGTATTATATTTGCTCATGTAACTGAAAGGGTTTAGGGCACTGTTACACTATCCATTAAGGAGTGGGGGGCATAGCAGAGCTGTGGTTATTCTTTTGAATCAAAATAACAGAAGAATGAATTGAAATTATTTTTGAATTCAAATTAGGAAAAAACCATAGTATTAAAAAAAGTAGGAGAAAAACGGAATTCAAGTAAAAAACAATGAAGGAAGGAAACACTTGTCAAAACAGAAACGGTTACCATGTTGTAGAAGAGTGACAAAAAAACGATATGTTCCCACTGTCAGAAAATATTAGAAAGGGGATTCCTTCAGTGATTCATTAGTTGTATAAAATAGTAGAAAGGGGATGCCTTCAGTGATTCATTAGTTGTATAACATAGTAGAAAGGGGATGCCTTCAGTGATTCATTAGTTGTATAAAATAGTAGACAGGAGATGCCTTCAGTGATTCATTAGTTGATATTGGTCACGAGAGTTGTACGCATGCATAAAAAGCTAGAAAAGGATTTGTCGCATATTGGTAAAAATTGCTTCACTGATGCTGGCGCCTACTGTTGATTCATTGTTGTCCATTCGTCGATGTGATGTTATCTATGTTTCTGTAATAGACCGTTAATGAAGATTTTTTTGTGGGATATGAAGTGAGTTGGCAAGACAAGAGAAATGGTTTTCCGTCTATGCATGTTGCACATAAATGGGCAACGATTCCATCTCAGATAGCTGGATATCCGTATAAAAATCAGTGAAAACAAAAAATACATATAGAGCATTTGAACTTGTTGTGCATTAGAATTTGCAAATTCATGTGCTGTTGGTTGCATAGTTTTTCGTAATATTGAAAAAAAAATAATTTTCATGCCGTATGTATTTTTTGACCAAAAAAAGTGTTACGAGATTTTTTTGTTATGGTTGTTTTGATGGAAAACGATCCCGTTCGCTACTTTAAGGGTATGGGCCACAAGTTATTGTAGTGGGTAGCACATTCCAGTGTAAATAAAACACTTATATATATATATATATATATATATCATCATCATCATCATATTCAACCATTATCTATCCACTGCTGGATGAAGGTCTCTCCAAATGCTTTCCACACAAGTCTATCCTGAGCAATTCGCTTCCACGTCACCCCAACCTGTTTTCTTATTTCATCCACCCATCTAGTTTGAGGACGTTTTCTAGGTCTTCGGTGGTCTCTTGGAATCCAGTTGAGAATTTGCGTTGTCCATCGTTGATCAGTTCTTCTTGCGATATGCCCAGCCCATCGCCATTTCAGTCTTTTTACTTTAACAATAATATCCTCTACTCTAGTTTGCTCTCTCACCCAAGTGTTTCTTTTTCGATCTCTCCTAGTTATTCCAAGCATGCACCTCTCCATGCTCCTTTGCGTTGTCTGTAACTTTCGTATTGCTCCAACTGTTAGACTCCATGTCTCTGATCCATAAGAGAGGACTGGCAATACACACTGGTTGAAGACTTTTCTTTTTAGACATAAAGGCAATTTCCCCTTCAGGATAAAACTGTTTCTTCCAAATGCACTCCAGCCAAGTTTAATACGTCTGTTGAGTTCTTTCATAATGTTGCCATCCATTGAAATCAGCTGGCCAAGGTAAATATATGAATCAGCAATTTCTAGCTCAATGTTGTCAACTTGTAATTTTGTTTTCTCTACGAAATTGTTGAACATGATTTTAGTTTTTTCGCAGGTTTCATCGTGCGACTTCTTTACTTCTAGTTGAGGTCTGTACCATGTCTTGGAGTTCTAATGGGTTGGTTCAAAATACCTTATATATATATATATATATATATATATATATATATATATATCTACCGGTGTACAAAAATTAAGGACAGGATAATTTTCGCATTTAACGTCGCACCTGTGTGTTTTAAATGGGTACAAATCATACCATAACATCCGTCGAGATGTAAATCAATGTTGTAATCTCAATGTTGTCAACTTGTATTTTTGTTTCCTCTACGAAATTATTGAACATGATCTTAGTTTTTTGTAGGTTCATCTTGAGTCCAACTTCTTTACTTCTAGTTGAGAGCTCCTGTACCATGTCTTGGAGTTCTGATGGGTTCGTTGAAAAAATAACAATGTCATCAGCAAACCGCAAATGATTTAAATATTCACCATTTATTTTTATTCCCTTGTTATTCCAATTTATCTGCTGAAAAATCATCTGTAAAGCTGAAGTAAAAAGTTTTGGAGAAATGGTATCTCCCTGCCTCACACCTTTACCAATTTTGATAGTTTTGGTATCTTTATGTAACCGAAATTTTGCACTTGCATTTTTATACACACGTTTCACCATGTCAATGTACACATCCTCAATGTCTGTTGATCTTAAAGAGTTGATGACTGCTGATGTTTTAATAGAGTCAAAGGCCTTCTCATAGTCAATAAATGCAACACACAATGGAAGTTCATATTCATGTGTTCTTTCAATTAATTCTCTTAATACTTGAATATGGTCCACTGTACTGAATCCACTTCGAAATCCAGCTTGTTCTCTTGGTTGAGCTGCATCTAATTTTTTCTGCAGGCGATGTGTTAGCACTTTTGTGAAGATTTTATAAATAGCAGGTAACAAGCTAATTGGTCGGTAATTTTTCAAATCCTCTTTATCACCTTTTTTATGCAAAAGAATTACTGTTGCAGAATCCCATTGGTTTGGTATGTTACCGCTGTTAAGACATTTGGTAAAGAATTTTGCAAGTATGTCTTCTACATATTCTCCAGCTTCTTTTAGGATATCTAATGTAATACCATCATCACCAGGGGCTCTTCCTTTCTTCATATTTTTTATTGCAAATGAAACTTCTTCTTTTAAGATTTTAGGAGCTGTTCCTTCGACTATTTCAGTGTCTTCGTTTAATCCACTGTTACTTTCATATAGTTTTTTGTAGAATTCTTCAACTCTTCTAAGTATTTCTTCCCTATTTCTTGTTACGGTGCCATCCTCTCCTTTTAATGCAATGATGTGTTTCTTCCCAACAGATAAACTTCCTTTAACAACCCTAAGGCTCTTGTTATTTTCAATGGCTTTCCTTACTAGCTCACAGTTGAATTTTCTTATGTCTTCTTTCATGCTTTTGCGCAGAGTTTTACAAAGTTCTATGTACTCAATCCTGGAACTGGTATTTCGATTGTCCACCTTCATATCTCTTCGCCTTTTCATGAGCTGTTTCGTCTTCTCAGATAATTTGCTATTGTGCTTTTTACAGGTTACACCACCAATTTCCCCAGCAGTTTCAACTATTGTCTTAACAATGTTTTCATTTGCTTCTGAGATATCACTTTCATCAATAAGTCCTTCCAGTGCAGAAAAGCGATTTTTTAATTCCAACTTGAATGCCTCGGTATTTACTTTCAGTTTCATTAGATCCACCCTCTTACTTACTTGTTTCCTAATGAGCTTCTGTCGTTCTAATTTAGTATTTAAGTGCACTTTACATCTCACCATTCGATGATCACTTCCAGTATTAAATCTGTTCAGTACACTGCAATCTTCAATAATTGATTTCTTGTTTGCCAGGATATAGTCAATTTCACTAGTTCCCCATATATATATATATATATATATATCATCATCATCATCATCATCATCATATTCAACCATTATCTATCCACTGCTGGATGAAGGTCTCTCCAAATGCTTTCCACACAAGTCTATCCTGAGCAATTCGCTTCCACGTCACCCCAACCTGTTTTCTTATTTCATCCACCCATCTAGTTTGAGGACGTTTTCTAGGTCTTCGGTGGTCTCTTGGAATCCAGTTCAGAATTTCTGTTGTCCATCGTTGATCAGTTCTTCTTGCAATATGCCCAGCCCATCGCCATTTCAGCCCTTTTACTTTAACAATGATGTCCTCTACTCTAGTTTGCTCTCTCACCCAAGTGTTTCTTTTTCGATCTCTCCTAGTTATTCCAAGCATGCACCTCTCCATGCTCCTTTGCGTTGTCTGTAACTTTCGTATTGCTCCAACTGTTAGACTCCATGTCTCTGATCCATAAGAGAGGACTGGCAATACACACTGGTTGAAGACCTTTCTTTTTAGACACAAAGGCAATTTCCCCTTCAGGATAAAACTGTTTCTTCCAAATGCACTCCAGCCAAGTTTAATACGTCTGTTGAGTTCTTTCATAATGTTGCCATCCATTGAAATCAGCTGGCCAAGGTAAATATATGAATCAGCAATTTCTAGCTCAATGTTGTCAACTTGTATTTTTGTTTCCTCTACGAAATTATTGAACATGATTTTAGTTTTTTGTAGGTTCATCTTGAGTCCAACTTCTTTACTTCTAGTTGAGAGCTCCTGTACCATGTCTTGGAGTTCTAATGGGTTCGTTGAAAAAATAACTTATATATATATATATATATATACATTTGTGTGCAAAAATTAAGGATGGGGTAATTTTTCGCATGTAACATCGCACCCCTGTGTTTCAAATGGGTACAAATCATACTATAGCATCGTCGAAATGTAAGATTATGGAAACGGTGAACGAACTGACCAAAAAAGTAATCCAAAGGATACAAAGGACTTTTATTCAAAAGTGGGCTTTCAGCACAGGAGGATAGAAGACAGAAACGTCCATGTGACAGGCGGCAGCCAATAAAAATACAGTTTTCAGTAGGCGGTGTGATCACTCCTGACTGCGATGCAAGACATGCACCGTCTGTTCATGCTCAGTATGAGGTTGTCGACGAGCTCTTGAGGCATCATGACCCATTCCTCTTCTAACGCCAAACCCAGCTATGGAATGGTTGCTGGCGTATGGCAACGTGCTGCCAGGCGTTTCACGAGAACATCCCACACGTGTTCTATTGGATTCAGGTCCGGATACTGTGCTTCCATTCCATGCGCTGAATATGTTCACTCTCTAACAGCTCAGCGACAGCCGCTGTACGATGAGGTGTAGCGTTGTCATCCATGAAGAGGAATTTGAAGCTCATAGCACCTTGGAAAAGACGGACATAAGGAAAGAGAACTTCGATACAATAGCGGTCACCAGTGACTGAACCCTCTTGGAAAATGTGGAGCTCCGTTTGGACAAAAAGCATTATGCCTCCCCAAGCCGGAACTCCTCCACCTCCAAATCGGTCCCTTTCGACCATGTTGGAGGGGTGATTGCGTGTTTCCCGCTCTCTCCAGATATATAGACGATCAAAATCGCCAGTGAGACTAAATTGACTCTCATCGGTATAGAGCACTCGGCCCCATTGCTGAGTTCCCCATTCTTTGTGTTTTTGGCACCACAGAAAACGCCGTCCCTAATGGGTAAGCGTCAATAGTACACACTGTGATAGTCCCCGAGCGAATATACCGTGTGCAGTCTTCTAGCCACGGTAAAATGCGATAGCAGCCGTCCAATAGTGTTTTGAATGTGGCTTGTGATTTCACCCGCTGTAAGTCGTCAATCTCTCCTCGCCTGTAGAACAAGATACCGGTCCTCCCTTGCCATGGTTGCTCGTGGACAATCACCACTAAACCTTCGGACAGCTGTTCCTGTCGTTCGAAATGCCGTCCATGCTCGTGACACGATGCTGTGTGCGATTACGAACTCCTCGGCCTCACTCGTCACACTTTGACCTTCTTCCAACTTTCCAATGATTTGACTTCGAGTAAAATCATCCAAATGTTGTCTACGGGGCTGTCTGTTGAATATCTCGCACTGCTACAGCAACTTGCCGTCGTTCAAACCGATGTACACTGTGCAATAGTTTCCACTGAAATGCTGCGCGAACATCGTCTCGCGCTTTATACCCTACCCACACGCCCACATTACATCATGATGCGTATACGCAAATGCCCTACCGTGTAGGACCCTAGGCAGTCTCCTGATTGGTCTTTCGGTCAGTTCTGCCTGTTCGTTCCGCTGTTATGTTACTTTTTCCATCTCGTCCTTAATTTTTGCACACCAGTGTATATATATATATATATATATGAAATTTTAGCCTATCAATAGTTAAGAAGAATAAGTTTATGAATAGTTGCTGTTCCTTAACTTTGCTATCATATTCATTTTTCATCAGTTACATATAGTTATGAACATACACTATATGCCCAAAAGTATCCAGACACTTTGGATTTTTTGTTTTTTTTTTCGAATTTCTAAAAAACTACTCTGCCAATTGTTCTCTAACTTTGGAGATATATAGAACATGCTTGAATGCACACTTTCCAATAAAGTTTCGGTGACTTGTGCATTTAGGGGACCACCCACATATTGACAAAGTGAAAAAATATATTTGATCACCCTGTATCATAAAAAGCTGGAAATTATTTGTAACTTTCAGAAAATATTTAACCAGCTATGCTTAATGCCTGTGTGCATTTTTGTAAAATAGACATGTATATTCATGAAGATAGAAACGTTTCTTTAAGAAAACCCAAATTTTGTCACATATTTTTTGCTTATAATATCCACAATTTTCAGTCAAATTTCACGAAACTTATAAAACATTTGTCAACGTACAAGAAAAATATTATACTTAAATTAGAAATTAATATATTGAATACACGATGAGATATGAGCATTTGAAGAAAATAATTTTTTACTGCGCATGCGCGAAAGATATGAATAACTTTCTTTCATAATTTTGTAGTCAATAGTATAGGGCAACTTCAAAAAAATACCAGTGGGATATCTTGAAAATTCAGAAAGTTATCGACGATATAGTGAGCCGTATTTCTCTAATTCTCTGAAAGTAGCTAGATGATAAGGGTTTTTTCCACAAATTGTCATATTCCAAATTACCAAACACCCCTGTTCTGAAAATGAAATATTCCAGATTTATGCAAATAAGGATCGAAAGTAGTGTATATGCAAGGGATAACCAGGAGAAACATATATACTTATCACATTATGAAACCAGCGCCTCTTAATGTTTCCCTTCTGTGTGTATGTATATAAATCTTAATGAAAAAAAGTTGAGGATATTCCATAGCTCAATTGGTAGAGCGTTCATGTAGTCAAACGGTTCCGAATTCATCTCCCGCTGGTGTCGTTCTTTTTTTTTTTTTCTCATGCTCATATGTGGTTTTCAAGTTATTTAATGTGTACATATTTGCACTTGTGAATAACAGCTAATATTCGGCTCTAGTTCTAAACTGTAATAAATGCATACATTTATGTCTGTGCGTATATCTTCATTAATAATTGAATCTGTTATATTCGTATACGCACGTATAAGACGGCAATGTATAAATTATATTTATATGATTAAAGCACCATACGTGTAAATAATACGCATTAAAAAGTATGTTTAAAATGCATTGCGATGTCGGTTCCAATGTCAAAATTGTTTTCCTTTATACATAAATACATATTTTTAAGTACAATGCATACACGACAAAGTATTATTATTTACTTCTAATAATCTGAGGTCTTATTGTCTTAAGTTTAGCTTATCTATATTATAAATTTGCTTACATTATATTCGAGGATCCCTTCAAGACAAGTTTGCAAATCAATTCATTCGCGACAACTTTTCGTCGAAATCCGAACTCGCCTTTAACTCTGAAAATGTCGCTGTTTTATGATAAATGAGTTAAGTCCATGCTAAAGATATAATGTTCTTTCAAACTTTTCGAGAAAAAATCACAAGATGTTAAACAGCACACTAGCATTTTTTTTCTATTATTCTAATCTAGTAAAACTTTCCAAACTATGCTTATCAAATTTCCCAATCATTACTTAATCGAAACTAACGTCAAATTAAATTAAGGGCCTCATTAGTGTAATGGCTATTTCTTTGCAGCCATGGAGCCGAGTCTGTATTCCAATAAGTATTGAGCATATAGATTATTAGATAGACCATAGATGATATCAATAAGTATTCATTATATAGCTAATGCAGCTTGACCTTCAAAACTTCAAGTTTATAAGAGGCCCTTTCTCCAGGATTTCCAGATTCAGGGCCCCAAAATGTAGAGTTGTCAGTAAGTGTGACCATGTGATAGCCTATCCTGGTTTAGAGTTCACATCAGGAAGTCCCAGGTAAATTGTGCAGTTTTAAAATTACCGATACCACTGCACTACCTCGCGGAGAAAAAAAATATACTATGAAGATTTTACTGCAGCAAATTTACCGTGCAAATTGTAGGGTATATATATATGTGTGTGTGTGTGTAAGTTGACAGCTTCTATAGATGATCGCAGTTTCAAGTTGATCACGTAATTAGTAAGCGAAATAGAGAGTTAAAGTTTTGAACTTTCCCAAAACCAACGAAATTCATCGTGGGCGATATTCGAGTGCTCACTATATCTATGCCACACAGGATTAACGATTTTAACTCTCATTATGGCGGTCCTCCTACCTATTGATCACCCTGTATATTCAACTACTGGGTATATGGAATTTGTCAAAATTAAAATTCCTTCCTTAGAATATACTTTTCTGTGTCTGTGTGTCAAGTTTTGTCATATTTTGAGCATTTTTCCATGGTGGGTAATTTTCTTTGTGAGTATTAATTGTCTAATTATAAGCATATATTGTATGTCGCTTAGACTTTTTACCGCATTCTGTATTCATAAAATCTAATAGAAACATGTGTTTAGCTTTATTTACAAAAAAGTAGTTTTCTGTGACCGTAAATACAATAAAAGGTAAACAGGGTTACTTTTTTATTAATGAGAACCATTCAAATAAATATTAAATATTGTTTTATTTATGATCATTATTTTGTGTATTTGCCTATCATAAAGCCATTTTTCATCATATTTATAAATGACTTCTTTACACTAATTTAGAAATTTATAAAGTAATAGTAAAGAAAGTAAAGTAAAGAATCAAGGTGAGATAATTGAAAATCGAGTGGGATAAAAAATTATAGATAAAAAACCCTTTTACTGTAAATAAGACTTACATTTTAAATGTGTATGAACCAAATAAGAAGAAGAAATTTAATGTGAACAGCAAGTTCTTTTGAATTCTGGAAATATTTATATCTGAATGCTCGAATTCCAAACATGTAACCTGTTCAGTTTTTATTGAATTTCAAACTTCTTTATCTTTTAAGAAGGGTGCTTTGAAATATCTGAGGGTGAATACAAAGTGGATAGAAATTTTTTATAATAGTAACATTATCACATTCTACGTTTATTTGCAGTTTTTTCAGTGCAATTCACAGTTGTCAATGGGTCCATTATTTCAAATTTTATTTTCTAAAATTATCATGAATTCTTTCTCAAAGAGGTCTTTGAGAAGTGTGATAGAAAATCATATTTCTCTCATACTTTTACAATATGGAATGTTTGTATTCTTCTGCATGTTAGTTTACATGTTAGTTTACTCAATACAAATTTGTTTGTTTCGCAGAAAAACTTTAACTGTTCTCAGGCGAATTGTCTTCTCCTTCCCAAAATTTGAGCATTTAATTTTTATTGCTGCTATTAAATTGGAAATCCTTATGCGAGCAAAGTTGAAACAATATTCGGCGTTTAAAAAATGGTAAATCCACGTTTTGCAAAATCAGTAGACTTTTGAGAAACACTATTCCTATTTAGACTTCCTGATATTCAAGAATGAATGATAAATGAATGAATGAATGATTAATTAATGAGTTAAGGAATGAATTAAAGAATGAATTAATTATAAATAGTTGCGAATTAAGCGAGCCAGAAATGGTGTTAAAAATAGAATACTACCGTGCCTTTTGTATACATTCTCGACAAAAAATTTACTTAACTAGAAAAAATTATCCAACAATCTCAAAATTTTATATAAAATTATCTCTTAGTCAAACGTAAGAGGAAATGATTAAAAATTCAGAGCCAATAAAGCTTCAGCGTTCTCCTAGTGCTCACTGCAGCTGCATATTTGAAGACGAGTGTATAAAGAAATCCAACTAGCTCATATCGCTATTTCTGATCACCATTGCATTTGCGAGAACGCCTCTATAATGGCCGTATAATTATCTCATTGAGTGCGAAAGGAAAGAAATCGTTGACCTATAAGAAATAGAATGGTCAAGTCGATGTATCGCCCTGTATGTGGGTCCAACAAAGCATATGTTTCCATCATAAGAATATTAATCACCGTAAGCTTACATCTGAGCGGAAAGCTCGTTCGACAGTAAGAGCAGGGAGGATAAAATTAGGTTGGATACTCAGCTGTAGTGCACCAGCATCGCTTAATACACCTAATTGGTGTTACATACTGTTCCACGATAGTGTGTTCCACGCATTTTGTGTTTGGTGCAGATGGCAGGGGAATACATCTCTGGATGAACTCCACACAGCTCTCTGAGACTCGTTTCGTCTATAGGAGATTACTACCGCCTATAATCGTGAAGAATTAAATGCGAAATTGAGAAACATCAACATAATTTAATTAACATTAAGTACAGCGCGAGAGCATTTTTTACATGTGCTTTCGAAATGAGGTTGAGAGGACGAATGTTCCTAACCAGTTCTTTTTCGATCTCCTTTTCGAATCCGTTGCCAATTCCGTTCACTAAAGTTTTTTCTGCCGATTTGTGGACGCGTCTCCCACACGTCATTAAGTGGCCCGCTGACATCTTACCTTATGCTATCGTTTGGTGAGTCCTTTTCTATGGGAGCCAGTATTTCTTTTACAAGTTTATCCAACTTGGTATTTTAGCAGCGAAGAGGTACATTGACGACATCATGAGACTTGCCTTACTGTCAGGTGCAATCTATCAACAAAGTAATGTTTAGCGGCATGCAGCTAACAACTCGCATGAATGACCTTGCGGTATTTCAGCATATCCTTGGCTTTCTAGATCTCCAGCCTTTTCGCTAATCACATGTCAGATATATTGGAAGGTCTGATATAGCCATCCCAAAATATGTGCCAACTAGCTCGGCATTTATAAAATATTTGGCACAATCTTCCACAAAACAATATTTGACAATTTTACTCTACCATGAATCCTGATGTATGCCGTCTATGGTTGCTGTACAGCATACTCAGTGCAATGTTTGTACGTCTGTTGGTCCCAAACGGAGAGCCAAATTGTTGTGAAAATTTAATTGACTTTTTATATTATCATTCTTAATACTCATATGAAATTCGTTCATGATCGGACGATTGTGTTATGGTGTACCGATTCTTTTTTGCTAAAAAATTTATATTACTTAGCAAATGGAAGATCCAAAATTGTATTAGTTTTTCATGAAACTTACTTTGGAATGATCTTGTATTAATGTTAAAAGATATTGATTTCCCCCATTTTTAACCTACTCATCGGACATACTTTTCCATAATATAAACAAATATATAACAACTTAAATATTACATACCAAAAGTATCATAAAAAATTGAATGCTTTTCTCACTGTGGATATTACAAATTCTCTGTGTCATATGTAACATTAATTCTTGAACTCACTTGCCTGCTCAAACCGTTAAACAGGAAATAAGCGCACATGCATTTATACACTAACACGTACGCATATACACATACATACGTGGATGTGTACGTGCGTGAAAATATATTACAGTTAATCTTATTTCTTGAAGGTTGCGAAAGAGATAGAAAAGAAAAGAAGATTGTAACTGCGAGAAAAGTGCAAATTACGTATATGATTGATTAAGACATAAATATTGATTCTTGTTGTTTTCGATCATACAAAACAAATGGTAAGTGCAGTTTCTGAAATAACAATTTCGCATGTAAGCTAAAAAAACGGAATATTGATGGTTGCCTGAAGGAGATCTGCTAGGGAAAGGAGAACCGCACACTTTTCGTAAATTTGCATAGGCTTATCGTTTTTTATCTTCGCGCTCGTGTTTTTTTGTTTTTTTTTAAATATCGCTCCGTATCGATTTTCTTTATGCAATAAGCTTTATTGAAATTTCTACCTTAAGACTCTTTTATCATTTATTCACCAATCCCATTCTACTTTTGCATGTCACGTGACAAAGAAATCAGGTGATTTCCCGCAAAATTGCGACGTTAAAACACCTTGATGTCCACGAGATACCAGATAATTTCAAGCACGCGCCTTCAACACTTTCATAGAAAATAAGATATGATCCATATAATGAAAACGGTATTTTTCATAAAGAACTATTTTTCAAGACTGTACTATGCAATCGCCTATTTTTACTTATCGCAAGCCTTGCAAGTGTCCTTGTTTTGTTTGTTTGTTTGGCTTTTTTATGGCGCAAGAGCATCTGGGCTATACTGCGCCAAAAGTGTCCTAGGGAGGAGTATGAACATGTGAACCAAATTCATTATTCAGTACATGCCTGTAGACAGGTTCAGTCTATTTTTTCTCATACAAGGTGCAATAAAGAATGTATATTTTTCTTACATCCAAGCCGGAGTTAAAAAGCTTCCTCTATTTGCATTACCTTCTCACGAGGGACGACTTTCAAAGACGGGAAAAATGTTAATGTAATACTTAACATACTATTTTTATTTCTCTTCCTTCATCCAGATACAACAAGTATGTTGCGAATTTTTTAGATATGTGTATTTTGTTTTCTTTTATGGATGGAAACCGTTCACTAGATTCTTTTCCACTCTTATGACCAGCTCCAAGATCATTGTTGCTTGATGAGTGTTTGATGGCTGGACGAGACGTAAGTACACTATGTCAAAGCGTCTTGGGCAAGCATCCGACTACCGTGTTCGTATATGCTGCGTGAATGAGTACTTGCACATTAAATACTAATAATTTGTTGTGTATATCACATTTTAAAAGCTTCTGTAGAAATTCGTGCAGCGTTAGTGTCCTTAACTTAAATGGCTTTGGGTTTACAAATGTTAAACCTGCCTTTTCCTTTTGCAATAACCCTGTACGGAAGATTCAACGTCTTCCCACTGGTAGTATACTCCGACCATCTAATAACAAAACCTAAGTTTTGATTTACTTAGACTTGCATGTATTATCACGTTTGAAATATAAACCTCAATTAAAAATATTCAATTTTAAAATTTATAATACGATAGAATGAATTTCCTAAAATCGTAAAACGGTTGGTACTGGAAAATCATAAAACGTTTTTGGTCATAATGATGTCGAATATTAATCGTATCTGACCACATGTCACATGCTATTTAAGGCGTTATTTGTTTCTTATTTTAGATTTTCGAATTTATGGCTACAGCTTTCTGTTTTCGTTATTTTCAAGATCTTTTGTGATGCTTTAATTAAAACTACTACCTTACGTCAATTAGGCTTAAGTTCGAACTCTCTACCGATGATTGATCCTAAATTAGATTGCAGAAAACATAAATTCAATTAGATTGCAGAAAACATAAATTCAATTAGATTGCAGAAAACATAAATTCAGGGGTCCCATTTTAAATGTCGCTATGGGCAATTACGAAAAACAATATTTAAATAAACACTACGTTTCATAACTTATACTATTAAAGATTTTAATTTTTTGCAAGTCACTCTCCTTACGTCGTCGTTTAAAATAACTTCATTTCCGTTAATTTGCTTCATTTTTCCAATGGAGTTTTGCAAAATTGGCTCACATCTAAAACTGTAAAAAGTGTATAGCAATGTGTAGCTTCACTGCTAATAAAAGTGAACTTCCCACCTTATTCGACAAGCACGAACATAGACTTTAAATTAAAGGTGGCACGCATGGTGAGGCGTCGTTGAAACGATGTTGGAAATGGCCGTAAAGATGAACACAAGTTATACAAACGCTGAAATGACGACGCAAACCAGTAACATTTAACATAATTTTGACCTTTATATAAAGGAAACGAAATATGTGAACTATCCTACAAGAAAATACATGCAAGACAAAAGTGCAAGCAACTTGCACACGCATACATTTATTGTCTTGAGTGCCCCAAGCGACGCAACTGATTCTTTAAATAATTATGTCGCTTTCTTTTTGGGTAACGCCAGAGTATTATGAAAGAACTCTGCATTTCCTAATTACGAACTTCTTTCTAGGTTATTCAGATGTAATGGCGCTTTCTTGTAATTGTCCCACTTCATGTAAAAAAGAAAGAAGAATAGGCACCGCCCTGAGCGGTTTTGCATGAGTAATTACAGATAGTAAAGTACCCTCACTGCCTCCCCAAAATATTTATACGCAAAGCAAAAAATTTACTTACAGAAAAGTGGTTTGTTGCAGCGTCTAAGGAAAATTTCGCCCATTTACTGGGAAAAGTACACCGTTTGGTAAAAAATTTAGTTAACTTTATACTGCATCATATTTCTTCATTTACTAAATAATATCTAGTTATGTTCAAATTCATTCTTGTGGATGCGATTCTGTGATATACAGTTTCATTATTTGTAAAGAAAATTATGTTTTTGTTATTTGTCATATTCCATTCAGTAATAGGTTTAATAAGTTCATGAGTTATTAATCTTTTAACATTTGGTTTTAAGAATTTACACGGTAGTCAAATTCGGTTATCGCGACATCGCATGGAGAATCAAAATTTTGACACCAAACCCAGGTGATGCTGTAGCCGATATATAATTATATATATAATCCGCGAGAAATTTCATGTCTTTTACATAATAGACGATTTTTCGTATTAGCTGAGGTTGTCATAGGCGAGTCCGACTTCATTAGGAAATAATTACTTTTATATTTAGGCAAATTTCGGTGAAAATAATATAGTATGTAACATTTTACTTTTCTTGAATTCAGATTCAACATTTGTTGCAAATACAATAAAACCAGCCTAAAGTAGACCACTTATGGGACTGGACTTCATTAGTGACCACACACAGATGGTCACTATACATACTTTGATATGGGCATGACTAAGTCCCTACCAGTTCTCTCTTATAAAAAGTGGTTACTGTATTCTGTGGTCAGTTTACCAAGGTCCACTGCATGTTATTTTTGACTATTCTATTATTCGGTTTTAAAAGCGTGTAGATTTTACGCAGTACTACGATAATTTTACGTTTATTTTCTGCCACAATGGGCTTTACGACGAAATCTTCCAATATACCTCTTCGCTAATCACGAATGAATGAATGAATGAATGAATGAATGGCTACTGCGATATTTCTTGCCATATTGTTTGTCTTAATTTGAAATATCAAACACTATCGACAAACCAATGGCATGGCGAAGAGTAACCCTCCATCTCCCATACTATGTGACATATTCGCCTTCCTTCAGTACTATGTGAAAGGTCTATTAAACTCTACACACTAATTAGTGAAAGGCAGCTCTGCCCCCTCACACTCCCTTTTAGTACTTTATCTGTCCTTTCAACTTCTTCTGCCAATAAGGGGAATAGTACCAT
Organism: Dysdera silvatica; assembly: GCA_006491805.2. Taxonomy (NCBI): domain Eukaryota; kingdom Metazoa; phylum Arthropoda; class Arachnida; order Araneae; family Dysderidae; genus Dysdera; species Dysdera silvatica. Next base: position 80,252,719 of record QLNU02015360.1, read on the forward strand.
AAGAACATTAGCATGCAACGGCAATAATCTGTATCCAGTTGAAATTTGCTCCTGTCGATTCCTGAGGAGGGACAGCAACGTCTACTCGAAACGAATCAATACGCTCGACTCAACGTCGAAAACTACGCTCTATAAAGATGACACTACTATCTAATATAGATTACTCATTTTGTATCTTGCTGCATTTAATGTTTAGAATAATTTTCTTCCGAAAAAAAAATCTAGAAAAACAACTTCAATTTTCCTCATATGGATGTATTCACCGGCTGTTTATTTTATAAAAATTTTTCTTGATCCGTCGCCAAAAAGTAATTTTACGTTGAAAAATGTACAGTGTATGCGTCTATGGGAGAAAGACGCGCAAATGTGCGACTAGTTTTAGATTTGGTTAGTATTTAAATATCTAAGGTAGTGTTAGTTACGCCGCTCGTTTGCAAATAATATAATACTTTTGTCTTTATATGTAGAAGTTCCGAGAAGTATTCTCTTACCCTAGAATAAGTTGTATGTGAAAATCTTTTGTAAACTTTACTTTCAGCAGATAAATCCTTTCATTTATCAATTGTTATATTTGGAAAACTAACTACACTCAATTGAGGTATGTCTAGCTTTAAACCAAACGCAACGATAATGTACCTAAAGCCAGGGTTTTTATTTCCTTCGATATTTTTCTTGATAAAGTTCCAAGCCTTGGAGAAGGCTATACAAAACCTGTTCAGTTTTATTTCTAAGATAAAATTGAAGTATTAAATAATGGCTATGTCCTGTTATCTCCTTCACGAATACAGTCAAGAAAACTTCGTTACAATCTATAAGAAGTGATAGTTGCTTCTGTATTTCAATGAAAATTTGATGTTCGTCTTGTTATCACTGCTGCGGTACAGGGCTTAATTTCTAACAAAAAAAAAGTGAAGGAGCCCTAATATTATGATAAATCGATTAAAAAATTGAATGGCTGCAAAAGAATCGATAAATCATATCAATTGTTTATGTCCATTTTTATGGACAACAAAATTCATGACCTTAATCTCAAATTTATTACTTTTTCATGTCCTCTTTGGCAATTCATGACCCTGTGTGGACTCCGGTTAATATTTAAATAATCGCCAAAAATGACAAAATACCAAAATACCGAAGCTATGCTCCGGTGGGTTCCCGCCCAATTTGAGCCCTGCTGCGGTACCATATCTTCAAGTACTTATTATAACATTTCTTAGTTTTAATCTTCTAAATTCTAAGCAGTATATACACTAAAGGCTATTGAAACATTTTGCCAACATGAGGGTACACAATTCCCCTATTTGATACATTTTTTAAATCCTTTGGGAATTTTTTTTCTTCTTTACCTAAGTCGTCTGAAAAAGCTTTTTCATATGGAAACTTAACTAACTAAAAATTGATGGAGTGATCTCGTTTGAAAAGACTGTCTTTTTCAAAAACATGACAGTTGCAATCCCGGAAGTGAACTCAAGGCCCTGTGTAGTAACGAAAGAAGCCAGTTTTATTATTAATGACCATCAGCCCTGCGGTGGCGCAGTGTGGTAACGCGTTCTCCTATTGCGCGGCTAATCCGGGTTCGACTCCCAGCAGTGCAAAAAGAACGCTTACTCAGAGATCTCATAAAGATCGCACTGCTCACTGTAGTCCGGGGTTTGGTTCCCTAGGCCTTAAGAGGTTCGGATTCCTCGGAAAACAGTAGGTCCCGGCGCAGCATGACCACTGTAGTCTTTGAGCCATAAAACCAAAAAACAAACAAACAATTAATGACCATCAAATTGCCAGCCGTTAAAGGTTTGTTCCTCCATTTTAATGTTTGCCAATTAATATACGTTCTGTTTTCATTTAAATGAGGAATTATTTTATTGGGTAGAGCAAGCTTATTTTCTTGTTAAAAATAATATAAGACGACGTCCCGAATCCGACATCAAACTATATAGTGAGGAACAGTTGCTTTCATTGTAAATGAACATCGAACTGTGTTAAGCGTCTTTTTGTGTAGTTTTTCTCAATTTATACATGTTCTGCATCCATTTGTACAGAGAACGACTTCATTTGTCAGGGCAAACTTTTTTTTTATTAATTTCCTTAATTTAAACAAAAGACGTTCGCAAACCGAATTCAGGACCATGCACGGCAGAAGTTTTTAAATCGTGAGGCGCGGTTCGTTCGGGAGATGCATGTTTCGGTCAAGACTATCACCACTGTGACTAGCATTTTCCTTGACATGTCATATTAAAATTTTTATAGCATGGCTTTTAAACGTTATTTTATATTTAGGCGCTGTCGGTAATTTACTATAGGTGAAGGGAAACGTCGGTTAAAAAGTTTGTAAACTCCTGGACAATTGGATTAAAACGTAAGTTAATAATGTTTGCTTAATTTGATAAATTTGCTCGAAGTTTTGATCAGATATACTATATGCCCAAAAGTATCCAGACACTTTGGATTTTTTAATTTTTTTCAAATTTCTAAAAAACAATTTGGCTAAATGTTCTCTAACTTTGTAGATATATAGAACATGCTTGAATTCATACTTTCCAATAAAGCTTCGGTAATTTGTGCAGTCAGGGGAACATCCACATACTGACAAATTAAAAAAATATATTTCATCACCCTGTATCACAAAAAAGCTGGAAATTATTTGTAACTTTAATAAAATATTTAACCAGCTATGCTTAATGCCTGTGCATTTTCTTAAAACAAACATATATATCCAAGAAGATAGAAACGTTCCTTTAAGAAAATCCAAACTTTATCACTTGTTTTTCTTACAATATCCACAATTTTCAGTCAAATTTCATGAAACTTACAGGACATTTGTCAACGTACAAGAAAAATATTATACTTAAATTAGAAATTAATATATTGAATAAACGATGAGATATGAGTATTTGAAGAAAATAATTTATTACCCCGAAAGATACGTATAACTTTCTTTCATAATTTTGTAATCAATAGGGCAACTTAAAAAAATACCAGTCGGATATCTTGAAAATTCAGAAAGTTATCGACGATATAGTGAGCCGTATTTCTCTAATTCTCTGAAAGTAGCTAGATGGTAAAGGTTTTTTCCACAAATTGTCATGTTCCAAATTACCAAACACCCCTGTTCTGAAAATGAAATATTCCAGATTTATGCAAATAAGGATCAAAAGTATCCGCACACCTGCATGTTTTGCTTCTCCTTTACAGAAGTCAAAAACCTTGCTTGGTGCAGAATGACCATTGTTGTCCTTGCGCCATAAAAATACAACAAACCAACAAGAAGTCAAAAATTAGTATGAAGTGGGACCACCTTTTGTTGCAGTGATGACTGCCACTCTATCTGGGAGGCTATCTACTAGTTTCTGGAATTTTTCAGTGGGAATTGCATGCCATTCTTGCAAAAGAATATTAATCAGCTCTTTCACTGATGTGGGCCATTTTGGCCTAGCTCGCAGTCGACGTTCTAATTCATCCCATAGGTGTTCTATGGGATTTAGGTCTGGGCTCTTATCAGGCACGTCCAATTCCTCAACATCCATGTCAGCAAACCAGCTCTGTACAGCCCTTTCTGTGTGGATAGGAGCACGATCTTGTTGAAACAAGAATGGACCCACTCCAAACTGTTGTCACAATGTAGACAACATGGAACTGCCTAAAATGTCGAGATAGCCTTCCATCTTCAGAGTTCCCTTCAAAGGAAGCAAAGTGCCAAGCTCGAACCATGAGAAACATCCCCAAACCATTATGCTTCCACCATCAAACTTAACTTGCGGCACAATACAGTCAAGTAAAAAGCGTTTACCCAGCATTCTCCACATCCAGTCTCTACCATCTGATTGCCAAATAGTGTACCGTGATTCATCGCTCCATAACACTTCACGCCACTGCTGCAGGCTCCATGTTTTGCACACTTTGAATCATTGTAAGCGACGCTTGACATTGATTGCAGTAATGCTTGGTTTATATGCAGCTGCTCGGCCATGAAAACCAAGACTTTGCAGTTCCTGACGAACTGTCTTTGTGCTGACGTTGCATCCAGAGGCTTTTTGAAAATCCGCACGAACTTTTTCCGCCGATTTCATGCGGTTCGCTTTCACAACTCTCTTCAGCACTCTGCGTTCCCTGTCTACTAGACGAAGTGGTCGACCAGGTCGTGGATGCACCGTTGTAGTCCCCGTATGTTCCCACTTTACGATAACATCATTAACGGTGGAACGGGGCACTCGTAACATCACAGAAATCTCACGAACAGATTTTCCACAGCGGTGACAACCAATGACTTCACCACGTTCAAAATCATTTAGCTCGCCCTTTCCTCCCATTTTACTTTTCTAGCTTTGAAATTATAATTGTTAACTCGTCAGACTTCTTTTATACTTGTCTGAGAGCTAGAAATTTGACGTCACTAACAGAATCCACCACGTAGAGGGGTGTCCAGATACCTTTGGTCCTTATTTGCATAAATCTGGAATATTTCATTTTCAGAACAAGGGTGTTTGGTAATTTGGAGTATGACAATTTGTGGAAAAACTGCTTATCTTTTAGCTACTTTCAGAGAATTAGAGAAATACGGCTCAATATATCATCCATAACTTTCTGAATTTTCAAGATATCCCACTAGTATTTTTCTTTTAAGTTGCTCTAGGCTATTGACTACAAAATTATGAAAGAAAGTTATTCATATCTTTCGCGCATGCGCATTAAAATATTATTTTCTTCAAATGCTCATATCTCATCGTGCATTCAATATATTAATTTCTAATTTAAGTATAATATTTTTCTTGTACGTTGACAAACGTTCTGTAGTTTCGTGAAGTTTGACTGAGAATTGTGGATATTATAAATAAAAAACATGTGACAAAATTTGGGTTTTCTTAAAGAAACGTTGCTATCTTCATGAATATACATGTTTGTTTTACGAGAATGCACACCTGCATTAAGCGTAGCTGGTTAAATATTTTATGAAAATTACAGATAATTTCCAACGTTTGTTAATACAGAGTGATCAAAATATATCTTTTCACTTTGTCAATATATGTGTGGTCCCGTAAATGCACAAGTCACCGAAACTTTTAAATCTGTACATTAGTATATTCTATATATATACTCCAATGTCAGACAACACCATGAGTAGGTTTTAGAAATTCGAAAAAAATTAAAAAATCCAAAGTGGCAGGATACCTTTGGGCATATGGTGTATTTTCTAAATTAAATAAACTTCAATGTAAGTTTTTCTACTTTTTGATTTTGGCTGTCTCATCCAAAGATAAAAAAATTAATATTTTTATGTTTTTCTCAGGAGTTTCAGTATTCTATTTTGTTTTTTTTAAAACGTTCACTATAATTCAAACTAAAAGTAAGCTAAGGTTTCAAAACATTCGACATGTTTGGTTACACTGGTTTCAGTTCTGTCACCGAAGTTGCAACAACCAACGCCTCCAACAGTTACTAGAAGAGTCAAGGTCGGACACAGACTTTAATGTTTGGGTGGAGGTGGGTCAAGGACAGAATTTGCCATGGTCTTGGAATAACACCCTTCATTTTTCATGAAAGTTGGAATTTTTACAGTGAAAAATATACTTTTGGGTGGGGACCCTGTGACCACCCATCCCCCTGTGTCTACCCTTGAGAAGAATGACACAGCAAGGCCCGTAACGGGATTTTGTTCGGCGGTGGGGCCGAATATTGGCTTTCTTGTAACTGTGGATAGAGATTTCCTGCACGTCTGGCAAGCTTGGTGAACTGAAAGTTAAATCCTCTGAGGTTCTTTTACAATGGTTACGTTTATTTTTGACATTTAGAGACCTTCCACCTGGAGATAATTGTTATATACATATAGGTGGTGTTCATGTGTAATATTTTTCTATGTTTTATTGCGATACCCGACCATCTGAATTTCTCCTTATGCGGCTATTAAACTAACAAGGGCACTATCCCAGGTGTATTTCCAGGATCGATTTGATATTTAGTCAGTAGATAGCAAGTACGGAAATAAAACATATAAAAAAAATAAAATCTGCCCCAATCGACCCCCAAGCAGAGGTAGAAGCCATTGAAATTTGGCGAAATGTTGAATTTTTTGCCAAATTTGGCGATTTTTCATGAACTTTGAAAAAATATCCATTGTTTCGCAGAAATCACCAATACTCGTTGTTGTGAAAACACTATATCTAACCCAGTAATCTATTAAAATGCTATTGAAGAATATTCACTTATCAGGTTTGCAGAAAAAACCTTCCAATGTCAAAAACAAGCGTAAGAAAATTTATATAAAAATTTGAATTACTTGTGTCAGTTAAAATTTTATATCAGCTAATAGAATACTTAATAGTTCTCACAATCATGCACAATATGACGAACTATATGAAATATAAGAATGAACTATGTACAATGATGCATTAACTTTTTGATGACTTTGAGCTACTCATTGCTAATAGCCCACATGATAAAAAATGCATAAGAAGTTAACCCAAAGTGGTGTACTGACAATAAAGAAAAATTACTTTTTTTGCATAGAACGTTATATAGGATTTTTGATTTACAAGAAGTATAAGTTTATTTTGCTGTAATACAAAGAAACTAAAAATGACAGTGAAAATCGATAAAAAAATGAGAAAAACATATTAAGTTTGCGCAATGACAACAACATATAAATGCACTGTTTATGCAATTTCCTGTATAACATGATTGATTCTGTTGAAAAGTGAAGCAAATTTGTTTAACATTTTTAAATGCTTCTGGTTTCGAAAGAGGGTAAGCTGATTTCCACCAGGCATATTTTAATACGTGATTAAATGCAGAAGAGGACAATTGGTTATGAATTAAACAGTGTAATTTTGTAATGTTGTTTCGTTTATGAATGCTAATTTCATTTATGTAGTGAAGTATAATAAAATTGCTCTTTTTTTTGCGAAATATTTCCATTACCGGAAAAAATAAACATCACAATGTTGAACTAAAGAAATTGTGCCTGGTTGAATATGTAGGAACTGGAAAGA
>QLNU02015360.1:80266069-80279084 GCA_006491805.2 Dysdera silvatica
CTCGTTATTACAGTTTTATTAGTTTAGTTTCGCTTTTTTAATACAATTTCATTACTAGGATCAGATTTCAAAATATTGTTCATTTTCATTTACAACTAATTATACAACTAATTATACAACTAATATAATTATACAACTTATATTATACAACTAATTTAATTTATTATAGTTCACCTTATTTTGTATTTGACGTGAGTTTTGTTGTAAGAAAAAGCAATGGCCAATATATCAAATAATGCTAAATACTTTTTTGACGCAATACAAAAGAAATAGGGCAAAGCCAATAGCTTTGTAAATGATATAGAAATTCATATTGGGAATGAAATAATTTCCATTGCCCAAACACAGATGCAAAATGCAAATTTTGATATTAGTAGAGAATTTACTCTCGATATCGACAATGAGAGAAAGGTAGAAATTACAGAAGACATTAGTGAAGGCAAGTTAAATGAATTGTCTCCTGATGATAGTATGCCACATGATTTATCGTCCTATTCGCTTGCCTACATGAAACAAGTCGTTGGTTTTTCACGGACAGCATCAGACAAACGAAAACGGGAGCATATAATTCAACATTGTTTTCGTAATCCCAATCTTAAATACAGGCAAATTTATAGGATAAAAAAATACGTTATTAATATGGGAAATAAAATCGAAAAATTGCATTCAGTAAAGAATCATATTTTTGAAAATTTCAAAATTGCGAGACAGAATTATTTTCCCCTATGCATGCTATTTATCTTTAAACTTGGGTACACAAATATAGTACAGAAATTAATGATGAAAATTTCAAAGCACCTCCCAGTATTATAGCACGTTTCAAGAAACAATGTTGCGTTTTTGGTGGAAAAATAACAAAATTCTTTATAAACAAGAAAGTGAAAAATTTAGAATATTTGGAAAACCTAGTTATTAATCTTGTATTCCATGCATCTGATGTAATGGAAAGCTATTTACCGATTCACATTTTAAATACGGTTCAAAGCAGTTTCAGGAAAGAAATGACATCAAAGCGAACCCTTTCTTTCAAAACAGGCAAACATATTGAGGGGACTATCATTCGTCAAATGCAGTTTCGCCTTCTTCCACAATACAACCAGTAATTTCTATGGATGAGATACTGTTGTCAAAAGTTTATTTTAGACATCAAGAGCCAAAAGGACCTCTTGGCCACCGCGTTTATGCTACCTTGTTCAACTCTCCAATTGCCGTTTTCACATGCACAAAAACTGGGAAATCGTCAAAACATATACATTATTCTTTTTTTTTAATAGACAACGTCATCAAACCCACCATAACAACAAATGACAAAATGTTGGTATCATTGAACTGTTGGAGTGGTCAAAAAGGTGAACATGCCGAGGAAACATTTTCTATTGGGGAACACTCTTTCCAGTTCCTACATATTCAACCAGGCACAATTTCTTTAGTTCAACATTGTGATGTTTATTTTTTCCGGTAATGGAAATATTTCGCAAAAAAAAGAGCAATCTTATTATACTTCACTACATAAATGAAATTAGCATCCATAAACGAAACAACATTACAAAATTACACCGTTTAATTCATAACCAATTGTCCTCTTCTGCATTTAATCACGTATTAAAATATGCCTGGTGGAAATCAGCTTACCCTCTTTCGAAACCAGAAGCATTTAAAAATGTTAAACAAATTTGCTTCACTTTTCAACAAAACCAATCATGTTATAGAGGAAATTGCATAAAAAGTGCATTTACATGTTGTAGTCATTGCGCAAACTTCATACGTTTTTCTCATTTTTTTATTAATTTTCACCCTCATTTTTAGTTTTTTTAGTAAAGCAAAGTAAGCTTATACTTCTTATAAATCAAAAATCCTACATAACGTTCTATACAAAATAAAAATGATCTTTATTTATCGTCAATACACAAATTGAATGAACTTTCTAACTAAGCTACCGAGCGGCTTGTAAAAGGTGTCGTATTTTAAGCTCATATATCGGATGCAAAATCTTTAAAAATTCATATCTCCGAAAATTAGCCGCATTGGCACGAATGCCGAGACACGTATTTCCTTATTTTGGCTCTACTTTCATCAAAAAAAAAAATCATCAAAATTGGCAGCGCACTCACCGTGGGTTCCCCTTGTCAGCACGTATGCTGCAACAATTCAAAACCAGTTCTCTACAATCCCACCATGCCATTATAACCACTGAAATCACCCCACTTTGGTAGATCCCTGCCAGTTTGACATAAATTTGAGGTTGAGTTTTCGTTACCACACTCTGCATAATAAACTCTAGCTTTCGAAACGCTCTTTTTATTAGTTTCACCACAGCCAAATATTTTGATCTGTTGTTGTACAAAAAAATACGGGAACAGGCGGAGTGTGTCTCATACACGTATACCCGAATTTAGCTCGAAACCAACTTTCTGTGTTAAAGAGTAAACAATATACGTTATTGGACAAAAATTAAACAAGTTTGTGCTAATTTACCATACTTAGCCGAAAACGTGGAAATTTACTAAGGCGCGCAATGCATCTTTGAGTTAGCGAAGTGCGACATAACGGACACATTAACAGATGCACATTATAGAAAAAAATGGTATGCTTAAATGTGAGAAGGCGAAGGAATAACTACACGTCCAGCCTCTCTCCCCTTCTATTGGCGGCTGACGAACTATATCGCTATTTTGGCATTCATATATTTCTATGCAGATACCATATCCCTGAAGGTGGAATATAAACATCCATAAGTATATATAGATATATATAATTTCTTATCATAACCATGTAAAATTTATAATATGTGTCAACAATAAACAAGTTAAACTCCATATGAAAACAATTTTCGTATGGTAAGATTATTTAACCAAGGAATAATACAATATTGCTTCTGCATTAAATAAGCCATTAAAATTTGTATAACGTCACTCGTGCGCGTGTTACGTGACGAATGCTTTAATTGCGTTAATGCATTTTATGTAAATCGAAGACCAACATTCCGACAAGATCCTTAACACTAAATAATTGGATTCAATCAAACGTAATTGGTCTATTTTCAGGAACATAATTGTACAGATGCTCGAGGTCCAGTCATTTTCACAAGCATAATTACCCTCGCGGAAAGACTGTCGAATATTATAGATCAGTTTCTTACAATTGTAATCATGTTTCGGTGTCACAGTCATCAAATACTCATTGTTCCGAAGCAAATAATTTGAAGATCAACTCTTCTTCGTGTTTATTAAATATACCGATAACATCCAATCTTCTAATTCCCGTTTTGAGGGCGCTTGGGAATATCTAGTCTCCGAGGAGCCCATTCCCTTTGTTTTAATTCAAATATTTCGTGAACGTTCTATTATAAGTTTAAACGCTGCGACCCCATTGAAAGAAAATTCTCATATATCTCGGAAACCAATATCTACTTTATTGTTCTTATAGCACTCTTCCCTTTTTGTCCTTAGAAAGTCATCCAGGATGCCCAGGATTAATATACGCCGGGATGGCGATTTTTATATTTTCCGATTTTTTGTACCATCCCAGAAGGGCCTCCTTCTTCCCGAAATGAAATCCAGAATTGGGGAGACCGAAATTCGAGGGTCCAACAAAAATATTATTTCGTGAATATTGAATTTCGCCTCTCCTTTCACTCTTTTTGAATGGGCCAAGAGTGTGTTTTTTCTCCCTTTGTAGCTACGGTATTTTTTTTTTTGCATACTTATACTGTGTTATTTTTTCTTTCACATGTATATCTTCGAATAAGAAATGATATTTCTTTCATACAGAAAACGCTCGAAGAAATTTATAAAACGTTGTCTTTGGGGTGACTTTCCAGAAGCATCCATTTTTTTTTTTTTTAATTTTCCTTCCGAGTCCATTTTAAAATTTTAACCGAGGCGGCTTCTTTCCGCTGATAGAGGTCAAAAGGTTCTCTTATGGTAAGACTTAAATGTACGTAGCAAATTCACAATTGTTTCACCACTGCCATCTAGTGAGAAAAATTAGCATTAGAAGGTATGTCCACATCGGTCGTTTCGGCAGATGAAAAAAGAAATGGTTTCGAAAATTTTACTTATGCAGATTCTCGACAAAATGCCGTCAATTTATTTTATTATGGTTTGCATATGTAAGAAGTGCGTATCTCATAAGTAGTACTTAATATGTAAGGAAGTTTAGAGCATTTTATAAAATATTTATATCATCAAGTTCAAGTTTTAGTCTTTCTTTCTTAAAAAGAGCCACTGAAATAAGGAAGGCTCTTTGAATTGTTATACACTTAGTTTGAGGACTGATATGTAAGTGTACTAAAAGAGCATAATATTTAAAAGTAAGTAAGCGAAGCTTTCTGTAAAACGTTTTATTTATTTTTATGCACCCCAACAATGGGGGCTTTAGAACACGAAGAGGTTTTATTTTTTCAAGTTGTCTCATTTCAAATCAACGTAAGTTTATATATTGTGCTTATCCATGAATAAAACTTTAACACACGCCGCACACTTCCCACCTGAAATCACAGACAAGGGAGATGTGTAAATGAAGGACTGAGTAACTGTCCCCTAGCTGACAAAGCACAATAATATAAAAAAAAAGAAAAAGAAATTTAAAATTGTGACATAAAATGAGATATAAAAGTAAGAAATAGAATATTGGAAAATATACAAGGCAATTAAAAAATAAAAATACAATATTACCATTCAAAATAAAAATTTAGATACGACGTTCAAGATAAAGATCAAAGAAAAAGAGGAAAAGAATTCTATGTATTGAGTTCTTGTTCATTTACATACGGCTGGTGTTCTTGTAAAAAGTGATCGATACCTGGGGGATCTCACTGTGAGTGGTTATCTACAATTCACAGAAAATCGTATAAGTACGGAACAGGAAACCATATCCCAAATTCCTAGGTGCATATTATTTACAATAAAAATGGCAATTTTTTTCGAAGAGAAAAAATGTATTAATTGATTTATTAGCGATACACTGTAGTAATAAAATGCAAGAAAAACGCACACAAAATATCAAGTGCACTAATAAATATTGTGTTACTCTTTCTTCCGGGATGTATTAAGTCGAGAAATGTAGAGCGTAATTAAGTAGTTATTTCGGGATGTCCTTACCATGTGCTTACTAAATCCTCAGTTACTCACCATTACTTAGCAAAATAAGTATAAATATCTTTTTAAAAATACCGAAATGCATCCTAAAATAAATTGTTAGAAACATACTTTGCCTTGGAAAATTTTTCAATATAAATTAATTAAAATTCCTCCTTTTGTTATCTTATTTGTTCCAACAACTTCCTTTTACGTTCTTGTAAAGACGTAGATTGAGAATTATGTGAGATATACATAAAACTTTCATCTATTAACGGACTCCATTTTAATATTAAAAAATATACATCGTCTTTTTGAAACAACGGCATATTTTTATATTTTTATATTTTTTCTACAAAAATTTAGCAATTTTCATGATTCAATTCAATGTATTTCCTGGGCATCATACCATTCACATACAAAATAAAAAAATTTACCAACAATAAAACAGCAATGATATTGCTAAGGCGGTGCTGATAATAAGGGCCCGCACGTTCCTCACAAATTTCTCATCACCATGAATGACCAAACCAAACAAGTACATACAGATGTACATCGAAGTAAATAGAGTCAATAAAATGTTGGTTGATTTATGATGTATTAAATATTTCTATATCAAAAAGAAAGAGAGTGAATAATAATAATATGTTGATGTACAAACGTATAATGAAAAATTCCTATATTTGATTTAATCATTTAAGGATAATTTTATTATATTAGGATAACAAAAATTTACGTGCTATAATTAAAAATTTGTACGTGAGCTATAGTATACATTAAATACGATACACGCTTAATATATGTCGAATGCTGTGCCAACGCCAGAGCAAATTAACCAGCTTGAAGGTATTTCTTGAATTTTGACTTAAACGGAGTTAAAAGATCGTTCGATTTTAATTCAATTGGAAAAGAATTACAAAACCTGGGATCCAGAATTCCAATATCGTGACATGAGAAATTAGTTCGAACGAAAAGTGAGAGTAAGTTACTAGCGTTACGGATATTATAGATAGAAGTGGGTTGCAAAGACCAATCAATTTATCTAGTGCCATAGTGGCATACTCTGCCATATTTAATACAATTGAACGTAAATTCACCAATTATAAATTCCAACACCTTATTTATAGAAAGAAGATGTAATTGGGCTGATGAAATAGAATTGACATTAGATCTTAGAGACAGAAATCTAATAAATATTTTGTAGATTGGAAAAGCCGATTTAAGTTAGTAATTAAGTGATTGCCCCAAATCAGGAGACAATAATATATGGTTTGAAGTAATCAGAGCTGTGTATAGTACCATAAAAAACATGACTGGCAAGGAATCGGAAAGTCTGAAAATCAAAGTTAGATTTTTATTAATTTTTCCATAGACGGCATTAATATGCCGTCTGTGGAAAATTAGCATTGGCATTATGAAATTAACGGTATCTATACAATTAATGGAAATTAATGGAAAATCAGCATTGGCATTAATATCCAAGTTAAATTACTACATATTGCAACATCCAATAATTTGAAGCTATCCTAAAATGGATAGGGTTTACTGCCAATACTGATCTGAGACAAGGCTGAAGGTAACATTTTCTATGACTGAATTAAATTCATTTATTTTCAGTAACAATATTATGCAAATAAGTATGTTATTCGTAACATGACTGTTAACAAACAAATAATATAACATTAAGCGTAATATAGTATCATATCATTAAACAAAATAATTATCTTATAACTATATACATAACCTATAAGCAATACTCATTCAAAAGTATCAACACATGTTAACAGGGACGTGCCAACGTTTTGAAGAGTGGGGGGGGCGAGAGATGTTTACGGTGACAAACTTGTGGCGCCATCTATTGCCATAAATTACAAACAATTATTATAAAATATTAATTAGATAAATTAATTGTTAATTAGATGTTAATTAGTTAATTAAATAGTTAAAATAAACTGAATTACAAAACAACAACCACTTGAACGATTTCAATTTTACTGATTTCGCAGAGCACCAAGCTTTAAAATCAATGGTTTCACAAAGAAAGTAATATGCGCAGGTAAAAAGAGGTTAAATTTTTTTTAACAATAGATACGCTAGGCGGCACTGTCAAAGAAGTATTGACGGTATAGTAGCGACATCTATTGACAGAAAATGAAATTAGAATCCAAAATTCTTTCAGCTTTGCTAGATTAGTGGCAATGTTTAATGATGTTTTTTAAGTTAAAATTTTAATAGTATTCCTCAATAGTGGGAGGGGGGTGCAAAATATCCCTTTTTCCTCTCCTCTTCCGCGATTGGGGCGAAAAAACCCTACAACACTGTTGGCACGTGCCTGATTAAATGTTAATTCATGAATTAAATAATTCAAATAAAATTAATCACAAAACAACAACCATTTAAGCGATTTACAATTTTACTGATTTCGCAAAGCGCTATGCTTTAAGATCGATGGTTCCACAAAGACTAAAGGAAAATGTACAGGAAAAGAGACAACGATTTTTTAAACAATGGATACGCCAAGGATCTCTGTCAAAGCAGTATTATTGACGGTATGGTGCCGACATCAATTGACAAAAAATGAAATTAGAATCCAAAGTTGTTTCAGCTTTGCGACATTAGTAGTGATGTTTAATGTTACTTTTGAAGTTAAAATTTTAAGAGTGTTTCTCAAAAGTGAGGGCGCAAAATATAACTTTCACCCCCACCCTTAAAACCCCGCTGCCCCCTATTGGCATGCGGCTGCATGTTAATGACCGTAAATGTTCATTAGTCATTAAACAGTAAAGTTCAATTCTTTTCTTTGTCATTCTAACCTTTGTTTACTACACTATCTCGTAACTGCAGCAGTGAAGAAAATAACCGTTAATAAAAGCCATCTGACCGCTCTCCAATGCAATTATGTTTTCGTACCTACACCCGCCGTCCGTTCTGAATTATTTGTAACATTATTTAATTACATAATATCATCATTTAATGTATTATTGGGCAAGCAGAAGAATCCAAACCATTCTTTTAAAAACTAAAAACGAAGAAAATGTCTTTATAGAGTTAGGACAATTATTCCAACCCTCTACTTTCATTACATTAATGTTTATGGCGAGATAATTTGTGCGTGCATATATATATATATTTCTTTTTATTTATTCTTACCTCTAGTGTAATATTGATATAAATAATAATTAAATAATACCATGTCTGCATTTACACCATTTTTAACTCCCTCAAAATAATCAAAATCCTAAGTTTGACAATTTTATTGAATAGTATTACGTTGGAATGTGCATCATAATGTACGTTTTTAAGTACTGGTGTAATGTACTGGTGGAAAAATTAAAACTAATATGAAATATGAAACACTCAAAATTACTATAATAAATTTATGATGTTAAGTTCAATATAAAAATTACGCAAAACCAACATTTCTTATAAATATCATACCATTTTAATCTTTTTTATCCTTACTATGTCCATACTGGGGATGAGAGACATCGGTATGTCCAATTATTTTTACCTTTGATTTTATTGCTGTCGAACTAAAGTTATCTGTACCTTTGCCTGATCTTCGTCTTCCTCTTGTATTAATCATTCACTATCCTTGAATCATGTAGCCTTTCCTACCTTAGATACGTTCTCACTATCTAAGCTGCAGTCTCGGCTCTTCTCCACCTGGTTGTCCTAGTTTCTCATACTGCATTATGTTTCCTATTCCTCCTTATACTGTCCAAAGTATGACCACATTATGCGTACTTCTGCTCAATGTAGCAGCCTGTGGATCTTTTACATTTGCTTAATACAATAACAGAACAGACCTCTATGGTAGAATTTGTATCGCAAATACCATAGTCTGATGAATATAGAATATTGAAATTCTTTTAAAATAAACGAAACCAGGCTTTTTATACCATGCGTAATATCTCATTCAAAATTTGCAATCAATTTTCCGAAACTTTGTTTCTGAACATTAAACCAAAGCGGCGTACCATTGTGCTGCAAAAACAATGCTGAAATATTCAGAACTCGATTTATGAGGATCGATATCAAATTTCTTGCGAGCTGTTTTCCTACTTCCATAAATCGAACTGCTTGAGAAAAAAGTACTTTACAACCTGAACTTTGAAACTATTTGTATAATTTAAATGAACAGGTCACGGGGATTAGCCCATTCAGGTATATAAATCGAAAATATACCTTGATACATTTAGTCAAAAACTATATAAGGTTTATATATTAAGTGGATATGTTTTATATTCTTTGACTGAATCCTTGGTTCTAAGGTACGTATTTTGGTATCACGATATTAAATTTAAATTCTACTTTCATTTTTCAATATTCATGATTTCAGATTTATTTATTAAAAATTTCGGAGCAAATCTTTAAAGAAAAGGGAAAATTTAATTGTTTTATTTACAATCGCTTACATTTCAAATTCCTATCTCTGTAAAATCATTTTATTAGGTTGCATAAAAATCTTCCTTTCAAATTTTAGCCTTCATATCGATGGACAGAAGGACCCATTCCCTCCTTGTGATCCAAAATTCGATGAATTAATTGAATGTTATGGAAAATCGTAGCAAGAAGACTCACGACATATAATAAAATCAACGTAAAAGTAATATCACACGATGAATGTAATTTCCCAAGTAATATAAACAAAAATATAAAACAAGATACATATAAGCGATGAAACATTTCTCATATTGTACTGAGTTTTCGGAATTTGGTTATATTTTATAAATGCAAATATAAAATGGCTAATGAATGCGTTTTTTGGAAAAGTTTCAACTATATTTTTCAAACGAACGCAATTTCAAGTGCCGTAGCTTTGAATACGAGGAAAAAATAGGGGATGCCCTTAACAAGAAACTAAAAGAAAATAGGTATTTGAAATAATATTTATTTCAAGCTTATTATTCACATTTAAAAATCACATTTTCATATTAAAATAACTTTTTTGTGTTTTATAAATGTCCTTCGCGGGTTTTTAAATGTCCCTTAAAAATCTGTTAATTGTCCCTTTAGATATTCAGATATCCTTTAAATGTTTCTTTAAACTGTTTGATTTTCAATTAGATGAAAGAACACACAAAAAAAACATATAATTCTCGTTATAGCATAATTACTTTATAGAAAATTCCAACAGCCTATACGAAACATATAAATGTAACAAAAAATGTTTCTTTAAAGGAGTGTTTTAGATGTTTTCTGAAATTTTCATCGCAAGTTTCTAGCTGCTATTCTACCAAATGCCGCCATCTTCTCAAACCAAAAGATGTTAGTCACATAAAAATGATATTTCACTCCATTTATTTATATATATATATATATATATATATATATTCTCTATATATATATATATATATATATAAAGGATGACTACTGATGCTTTTATGAGGTCAAGGCCTTCTCATAGTCAATAAATGCAACCACACAATAGAGTTCATATTCATGTGTTCTTTCAATTAATTCTCTTAATACTTGAATATGGTCCATGTACTGAATCCACTTCGAAATCCAAGAGAACAAGCTGGATTTCGAAGTGGATCAGTGGACTCAATAGAAAGATGATAGCGTATAATCCATTATGTCATTGCGTTACCATCTCATATCAACTCTTTAAGATCAACAGACATCGAGGAAGTGTACATTGACATGGTGAAACGTGTGTATAAAAATGCAAGTGCAAAATTTCGGTTACATAAAGATACCAAAACTATCAAACTTGGCAAAGGGGTGAGGCAGGGAGATACCATTTCTCCAAAACTTTTTACTTCTGCTTTACAGATGATTTTTCAGCTGATAAATTGGAATAACAAGGGAATAAAAATAAATGGTGAATATTTAAATCATCTGCGGTTTGCTGATGACATTGTTATTTTTTCAACGGACCCATCAGAACTCCAAGACATGGTACAGGAGCTCTCAACTAGAAGTGAAGAAGTTGGACTCAAGATGAACCTACAAAAAACTAAGATCATGTTCAATAATTTTGTAGAGGAAACAAAAATACAAGTTGACAACACTGAGCTAGAAATTGCTGATTCATATATTTACCTTGGCCAGCTGATTTCAATGGATGGCAACATTATGAAAGAACTCAACAGACGTATTAAACTTGGCTGGAGTGCATTTGGAAGAAACAGTTTTATCCTGAAGGGGAAATTGCCTTTGTGTCTAAAAAGAAAGGTCTTCAACCAGTGTGTATTGCCAGTCCTCTCTTATGGATCAGAGACATGGAGTCTAACAGTTGGAGCAATACGAAAGTTACAGACAACGCAAAGGAGCATGGAGAGGTGCATGCTTGGAATAACTAGGAGAGATCGAAAAAGAAACACTTGGGTGAGAGAGCAAACTAGAGTAGAGGACATCATTGTTAAAGTAAAAGGGCTGAAATGGCGATGGGCTGGGCATATTGCAAGAAGAACTGATCAACGATGGACAACAGAAATTCTGAACTGGATTCCAAGAGACCACCGAAGACCTAGAAAACGTCCTCAAACTAGATGGGTGGATGAAATAAGAAAAGAGGTTGGGGTGACGTGGAAACGAATGGCCCAGGATAGACTTGTGTGGAAAGCATTTGGAGAGACCTTCATCCAGCAGTGGATAGATAATGGTTGAATATGATGATGATGATGATGATATATATATATATATATATAAAAGTTTTCCTCGCCCATTCTTGGCGGAAACAGGCTTTGGGACGGGCAGAGCGCCATGTTCCCAAGCCTCTTTTTACATCACTTCTTAATGTGCCATGTCTAGAAACTTCCTGACAATGTGACACGTGTTTAGGATTGTGGCTTTTTGTATTTCAATGTAGGTGTTTGGGTCAATGTTGAGTATCTCCAAATTCGTCGCAAGCGTTTTTGGTACTATCCCTGTTGCTGAGATGACTAACGGGATGATGAGGATCTTTTCCATACCCCATATATCTCGTACTTCATGTCTGAGATCTTGGTACTTGGTGATTTTCGTTGTGTAGGTTGTCTGTATGTTATTGGTGTTGGGTACTGCTATGTCGATTAAGTACGTGGTCTTATTCGATTTATCGACGAGGGTTATGTCAGGACGGTTATGTGGGACTGTCTTGTCTGTTATGATTGCTCTATCCCAGTAAAGCTTGTGTGTTTCGTTCTCATGCACGGTCTCTGGCTCATATTTGTAGTACGGGCATTTTTCTGTCAGAAAGCCAGCATTCGCTGCCAATTTCTGGTGGACTATTTTCGCTACTTGATCGTGTCTATGTTTGTAGTCTGACTGCGCAAGGATCTTGCATCCTGCCATCACGTGTTGGATTGTCTCCGATGCCGCATGACAGTGTCTGCATTTGTCGCTTTCTATGTCTTTTCTCTGGATGAATTTCTGATTGTTCCTTGTTGCGATCACTTGGTCTTGGATGGCTAGCATGAATCCTTCTGTCTCTGGCTGGAGAGTGCCTTTGGCCAGCCAAGAATTTGATGCCTTTTTGTCAACGTGTGGTTGTTGCAGGTCATTGTAGTGCCTGCCATGTAATGGTTTTCCGGCCCAAGTTCTCAGTTTCTGTTCGTTGGCTGTTTCCAGGACACGCTCTTCGGTACTACACAGGTTTAGTGGCGTGTAATTTGCATCTGCTTGTATTATGGCTTGGATGAGTGGCGATCGGGGACTCTTCAACTGGAAGTATTGCCTCATGCTCTGGATCTGCTTGTCATGTAAGTCTTTGAGGTCCGCTTGTCCGCGTCCTCCTTCTTCCCGGGGTAGTGTTTGCCGTTCAATTGCCGTTGCAGGGTGTAGTTGTCCGGCTCTTCTCTGGATGGTTCTCATTTTCCGCTGGAGTTGTTCTAGTTCAGTGTTGGTCCATTTGATGATCCCGAAGGAGTAGGTGAGCACTGGTACCGCATATGCGTTAATTGCTTGCGTGGTGTTCTTCCCGCTCAGTTTCGTCTTCACAATGCTTC
>QLNU02015360.1:80279184-80300153 GCA_006491805.2 Dysdera silvatica
GTTTTGGTATCTTTATATAATCGAAATTTTGCACTTGCATTTTTATACACACATTTCACCATGTCAATGTACACATCCTCGATGTCTGTTGATCTTAAAGAGTTGATGACTGCTGACGTTTTAATAGAGTCAAAGGCCTTCTCATAGTCAATAAATGCCACACATAATGGAAGTTCATATTCATGTGTTCTTTCAAATAATTCTCTTAATATTTGAATATGGTCTACTGTACTGAATCCACTTTGAATTCCAGCTTGTTCCCTTGGTTGTGCTGCATCTAATTTTTCTGCAGGCGACGTGTTAGCACTTTTGTAAAGATTTTCTAAATAGCAGGTAATAAGCTAATTGGTCGGTATTTTTTCAAATCCTCTGTAGGCGCTTAATGAGATTTTAATTGGTTCACTTTTTTAAAACTGCATTGTATAAATTTTATTTGATTGTACATACCTTGAATTCGGTGGTCTTTAAATCCATGCGTAAGATGAAGAACAAATATCAACCAGAATAGATAATCCAATGGCGAAAAAACACAATACAATTAACGTAACACTCGAAACGATATATGAGATTTAATTTTCAGGAATAAGATTCACAACACTGACGCACATATCACAAAAAGTTGATGAATTTGATTCATTGAAGTACACAAACTTCGAATATAAATAACCATTGAGGTTATTGAATTAACAAAACAAGACTAACAGATTTCGATTTATCGCCGTCGACCAACGCCCCTAGCTGGGACGTTTGATTTCACAAACACGAAAGAGTCACAACGAATGATAAATTTGATTCCTTTGAGTGAATAAACTTCGAATATACTTTCGGATTAATGAATTAGGAGAATAAGATTTAGAGATTTACGCCATGAAGGGGGCCGCATCCTGACGCTCAGAGGCTGATTCTAACACTAAAAGTGATGGTTTTAAAAATACAGAAAAAAACTAAAAAAGTAGCCCAGTTGTGGCGCCATCTATTGTTTCGATTATACACTAAATCAGTTCAAAACTGAACATCCTCTTTATCACCTTTTTTATGCAAAAGAATTACTGTTGCAGAATCCCATTGGTTTGGTATGTTACCACTGTTGAGGCATTTGGTAAAGAATTTTGCGAGTATGTCTTCTACATGTTCTCCAGCTTCTTTTAAGATATCTAATGTAATGCCATCATCGCCAGGGGATCTTCCTTTCTTCATACTTTTTATTGCAAATGCTACTTCTTCTTTTAAGATTTTAGGAGCTGTTCCTTCGACTATCTCAGAGTCTTCGTTTAATCCACTGTTTCCCTCATACAGCTTTCTGTAGAATTCTTCAACTCTTCTAAGTATTTCTTCCCTATTTCTTGTTACAGTGCCATCCTCTCCTTTTAATGCAATGATGTGTTTCTTCCCAATAGACAAACTCCCTTTAACAACCCTAAGGCTCTTGTTGCTTTCAATGGCCTTCCTTACTAACTCACAATTGAATTTTCTTATATCTTCTTTCATGTTTTTGCGCAAAGTTTTGCAAAGTTCTACATACTCGATCTTGCGACTGGTATTTTGATTGTCCACCTTCATAAGTCTTCGCCTTTTCATGAGTTGTTTCGTCTTCTCAGATAATTTGCTATTCTGCTTTTTACATATTACACCACCAATTTCCCCAGCAGTTTCAATTATTGTCTTAACAATGTTTTCATTTGCTTCTGAGATGTCAACTTCTTCAATAAGTCCTTCCAGTGCAGAAAAGCGATTTTTTAATTCCAACTTGAATGCCTCGGTATTTTCTTTTAATTTCTTTAAATCCACCCTCTTACATACTTGTTTCCTAATGAGCTTCTGCCTTTCTAGTTTAGTATTTAAGTGCATTTTACATCTCACCATTCGATGATCACTTCCAGTATTAAATCTGTTCAGTACGCTGCAATCTTCAATAATTGATTTCTTGTTTGCCAGGATATAGTCAATTTCGCTGGTTCCTCCATTGGGGTGTTTCCATGTCCATTTTCTTTGCGGTTTCTTCTTAAAAAATGAATTCATGATGCTAAGGTTTTCAGCTTCTGCAAATTCGATGAGTTGATCGCCACGTTCATTCCTTTCCCCATATCCGTATTTACCAACCGATGTCTCTCCTTGTTCCTGTTGTCCAATTCTTGCATTGAAATCCCCCATGATGAGCTTGATATGTTGTTTCCCTTTGGTGTGTAACTCTTTGATTTCTTCATAAAATTCTTCAACCTCTTCGTCGGTATGGCTTGATGTTGGTGCATATACCTGTACTATTTGAAGTTGGTATCGCTGGGTTAGTTGAACAACGAGCCTCGCTGCTCGATCTGATGTACTTTCAACTTCCAGAAGACAGTCTTTAATTCTTTTGTTGATTAAGAAGCCAACACCACTTGTTCTTCCAGTTTCCGTTCCTCTATAATAAAACAAATGTCCACTTTTAAGTTCCACCAACTCTTCACCTTTTCTTCTAACTTCACTGAGTCCTACAATGTCCCATTTGATCTTGTCAAGTTCTTCTTCCAATTCCTGAAGTTTTGCTTCAGAAGCAAGGGATCGTCCATTATACGTTGCCAAGGTCAATAACAAACGGCAGCCTGGGCCATTCCAGTGATTCTTAGCACCCCCTGCTTTCATGCCACACTGACCGCTGCCTTGATCAGGAGCACTCCAGCACCTGGAGACTAGGGGCCATGGTTTCTGGTGTGTCAACATAATGGAGGAATTAGCCATAATTTCACCACGCTGGCTAGACGGGTTGGTGAATTAGCCCTCCCCTTCCGCCTTTCTATCCGTGCAGCAAATATTAATTTGCCACATAAATAGAAAGCTCAGCCTGCACCACTTGAAGGCGGGGTAGGACACTAGGTTACTGGCCTGGCCGGTTCCACACATCGTCACATACGTTCAGCGTGTGGGTCTCCTTCCAGTTAGATACCAGCAACCCTTTTGCAGGCCATATATATATATATATCATCATTTCAGCAGTTGTCAATCCACTTCACGATGAAATTTCCAACTATATCGATCTTGTGCTTTTTGCTTCTAATTTGGCCCAATATATTTAATGTATATACATATTTTTTTCTCTGCTGGTTTCTTTAAATAGATCATGAAAATATTTATAAAAACATCGGCTGACATTCGTAGGCACATTTGGTATGTATATAGTCTTCAATTCAAAACGAAAACGATGCATAAATTCCGGGTAGCTGGAAAAATGTAATCTCCGAAATAGTGATTTCAGGTTTATTTATATGTGCGTATTTTCCTTTCGAGCTGATGCTTGGGAACAGGATAAACGTGGATCTTCAGAAGTCAGCTGCCATAGCGCGAGAAAGTTCTCAGAAATGGGGAAGATAGTAATCGAATTTTTCAAAGTTATTTAAGCAACAATGGTAATAAATTGTCGGAATGTATTTTATATGCCTCCTGTGGATATCTTTATTTGAATGCTGGGGGTGGTATGTGTTGAAAAATCGCTGCTATAAATTTTAGTATTCGACGAAATAACGACTTCTTTCCGTGGCATTATAAAAGTGGAGGAGTTTTTCCCCTAAGAATTCATTTCTTGTCACTCCCATTTTGTTTGGCGCAAGAAATAAATTCTTCCCTTCCGCGAAACAATTAAGTTTTATACTACGGTATTTGCGCCGTTTCATTATAACCATTAAATTGTGTCAAAGAAAATGCACTCGGTTTTATTAATGTGACATAAATTAAAGCTGTTAATGGCTTCGATCACGGACTTAAAAGGACTACCATCCAGTTAATGAATTCTTTATTGTCATGTTTATTTCGCACTTGTCTAATTGCAGTTTCTCGCTGCGTATCGTAGCCGAAAGAAGCGAAGCACTTGTTAATTCCTACTTTTATTTACGCAGATAAGGCAATGTCGTTTGCACCAAATTGCGATAATATCTTCGCGTCGGTTATTTAACGACTTCTGCAGTATTAACCTACCAGGGACGCAAAAGTCGACCGGGTTTGGAGGAAAAAATATGGGGAGTTTAATCACGTCATTATTTAGTGCTTATAAAAAGGTTTCGTTTCACAAATGTCAGTTTCAAAGTTTCCAAATCTATTTCAAGTCCCAAGCGTATAATTTAATGCAGAAGGAATGCGCAAACCCAGTATTCTGTACCGTAATTGTGTCATTTTTCTGTCAATTCTTTCACTTATAATAGCTTAACAATAACGAGTCCTTCTATTGTGTCAGTTACCGGGGTTCGGTTCTAATAGTACTGTAAACCGTGTGCCCTTTCTTCTGCATAACGTAGTCCAGTCTTTTTTTCTGTCTTTTCCCTAAACAAAATGGTTTAGATTTCTCGGAAAATTGCAAGGCCCGGCGTAACATGACCTTTCTTGTTCTTGCGCCGTAAAATACAATCTTTTATTAGATGATAAATTGCTCGTAAAGAAAAGAATGATTTCACGGTGCCTTGTAGGATACAAACCAGCAACCTCTTGGTATCCGGCCAAGGCTCTTCCATGTGAGCTGCGGACGACCTATCATAATTCCTTCTGCGAGCCCATGTGAAGCTTCGCTGTAGACGTGTTTTTTCCGTTTTTAAAATGGGGCAGTGCTCCGACTGCTTTTTAAATCAAATCAAATCGACGTCAAAAAAGCGAACGTCCGAAAAGCGAGACTATTTTGATATTACAGTACGGGAAATTTTTATCATCATAGCCGATGATGTGGTACTATTAGATGATAAATTGCTCGTAAAGAAAATAATTATTTCACCGTGTCTGGTAGGAACCGAACCCACGGCATCTTGGTATCCAGCCAAGGGCTCTTGCAACTGAGCTACAGACGACCTATCACCTTCCTCGCTACGTGCGCACATGAAGCTTTACTGTAGTCAACTGACTGGCGACACTGACGTCGATTTGATTTGGTTTAAAAAACATTTCAGGCACTGCCCCATTTAAAAAAACTCGCCTACAGTGAATGTTTATTTACGCTCGCAGAGGGGATGGGTGAAAGGTCGCCTGTCGCTCAGTTGAAAGAGCCCTTGGACGGATACTAAAGAGTTATGGGTTCGGTTCCCACCAGACACCGCGAAATTATTCTTTCCTTTGCGAGCAATTTATCACCTAATATTATCACATCATCAGCTGTGATGAGAAAAAAATGCCCGTGCTTCAATCTTTTATTTTTAGATAGATTCTGTATAGGGTGCACTGGTGATCAAACTCAACGTTCCCCTCATCGACTTCGATAACTTCAAACTTGGCACGGTCATTTTCCTTTACTTTGTGAGTCAACAAATATTTTTATTTTAAATGGAAAACTGTGGAAGTCATAAAAATAATCCCGCTTATAATTAAACGTGGCGACATTCTTTTAGCAAGTCAATTTCTTTCTAAAGTAAACGAAGTGGTTCCCATACGCATAACAGTTGTTCATCGGGATTTGCCTACCTTTTTACAAGTTTTTCTCGAAATCCGAACATTTTATTTCACGTTTAAAGTTCAAAACCAAACTAGACTGTAACTGAAAACCGATAAGTTACCGGATTGGCACTGGAGTCACACCAAGATGGAGCAACCGATATCTCCTCTTCTATCGTTAAGCAGAGTGATCATTTCTTATTAGTATCATTTAGTATCGTCTTTTTTAAGGTATACTAAAATGTACATACAAAAGGTTAAACACTGGTAAAATAGCAAACGAAAAAGATCACCCAAGCTTTCGGACGCGTCAACAGCAGTCCTTCATCAGGAGTAATGACGATGTTATGTTTCTGTCTCTTTTTATACTTGAAATTTCTGGAAAAAAACCGTCATCAGAGTAGTCCCGCAGAATGGAAAAACCCAGTGGGAACCAATGGGAGGCCTCTAATAAGACTGTTGTACCGGATCATCCAGCCGGAGATCCTTAGTAAGTATTCATTTATTCCAAACGGTACTGTGCATTGTACTCCTTCCATAGTATTCGCGGTGTCGATCTTCATGCTGAACCTTTAAAAATTCTAAGGCACCGTTGTTTCGAGCAAAGCTCACGTAGCCTAAAAGGCACTTCGGGAAACTACTTTTTCACATATTCACTTACACTTAACTGCACTCACTCTTAAATTTCACTCACTCTTAAATTTCACTCAGTCTTAAATTTCACTCAGTCTTAACTTCACTCACACTTAATTTCACACACTCTTAACTTCACACGCTCTTAACTTCACCCACCCTTACTTACACTCACACTTAACTTCACTCACTGTTAACTTCACCATGTTTAATTTTATTTGTTTACACTGTGGTCGGGAAACTCTTCAAATTGTCCATAAATACATCAAAACACACATTAAAGTTATCCGTTTTAAAGAACATCTTCACTTTAATTACACCTGTAAAAAGGAATTTCTTATCCCTTTCAAACTTAAAGTTAAACCTCTTGTAAATTCAGCCCTTGGACATCGCATCGCGCATAACATAAGTCTTAAATTTCTTTCCGCTAGAATTTCTCTCTGTCACCGCGTACTCGCTCAGCTTCAAAATGAAATATTCTTTCTTACTTCCCTTCTAAATACTAAACTTGATTTTCTTACCATGCTCCTAGTTAAATCCGCTACTCGCTCACAAGAATCTAAAACCCAAGAACATATTCGTCTTACTCATTCACGTAAACTTGTGGCGGTTCCTCCACAGGCTCATTCTAACTCTGTTTCGCGCCAAAATTCCATTCTCATGGACATTTGGCAATGAGTCACACGTACAACCAACTCCTTGGAATTTCCACCAAAAACGAAGGATACAGGCATTATCCAACTTCGAACCCTCTCCCATATATTTTCATTTAATGGGCAAAAACTGTCAAGAAAGACAGCTCAACGTTAACATAACTCACAGCAAGTTCTCCCCTCTGTGGGGTCAAACTGACCAATAGAAATTTATATAAACTATTGCGTCAGTACTCAATTGTCCAATCACGGTCCACAAAAATCATTCGAAGTAAAGTTTTGGACCGATCAATAAATACTCTCTTGCTCCTTAACTTTCGACCTGAAAGGATGTTCGCTGCTAGCCTTAAGTACGATTCTTAATATATAAGTTACGCAACCTAATGAACGCCCGACATCAAGCTATGGACAGTGTACGCTTTACAACCTTCAAATAAATATTATCTTTAATGTGCATCCTCTGTCTCTCGTCAGCCTGCATTCACCGCCACGTAAAAATACCTTAAAATACCTTCTGAGAATTATAGTCAGACTATGCCGTCACGACGACTAAGACACTCCGGAAAACCACCGATACCTCTCACCCCGGCAAACTTAACAACCTTAGAACTTCTATTTCAAAACAGTCAAAACTTCCTACAAAAAACTGGATACTAAATCTTTCTAATAAAAATCTCACACCACAACAGCAATTCGTACTATCACTCGGCCTAAATTTCTCACCTGCTCCACTTAAAATTCCTACACCACAGATTCTCGCTTCCATAGAAAATGCTCTACAAAATACTCACACTGACGAACGTGTTGCAGCTGATATCCGCTGCAGAGTGGCAGGACTCCTTCGGCGTCCAAAACTTCCTGAGGACAACCTAACGCCTATGCAAAGGGTTGCCCTCCGGGAGCTACGGAACGACAAGGACCTTGTCATACTGCCAGCTGATAAAGGCCGTACTACAGTCGTCTTAAATCGTCCAGACTACTTACATAAAGTCTCTACACTCTTATCTGATACAAATACATACACCCGCATCACAAAAGACCCTACACAAACAATTCAATCCAAAATGAACTCTCTCCTTCTAAAACTCTATAAATCTAAAAAACTTACATTTAATCTCTACGACTCTTTAAAATGCACTTCCGGCCGCTTACCATCCTTCTACGGATTACCTAAAATTCATAAACAAAATATTCCTCTTAAAACTATAGTTAGTTTCTGCAGCTCTCCTACATATAACCTATCACAACACCTCTCACGTCTACTCTCTCCTATAATCGGTAATAACGACTACACTGTTTCTACTAGCCAATCCTTCTGCACCTCTTTAAATAACCTACAACTTGACGACGACGACCTCATGGTCTCATTCGATGTAATTTCTCTCTTCACTTGCATTCCCACATCACTTGCAATCGACACCGCACTTACACGCCTCCAAAATGACACAACACTACATGAACGCACTTCACTAACACCTCATCACATCTGCACATTGTTGAAATTTTGTCTAGACTCTGCTGTGTTCACCTCAAATGGTTCTATCTATAGACAAGTTTTTGGCACTGCCATGGGATCTCCGGTCTCAAGTGTTGTAGCTAACTTGGTTATGGAGTCATTTGAGGAAACTGCTTTGTCTTCACTGAATTTTAACATTAAATTCTGGAAAAGATACGTCGACGACACGTTTGTTGTACTTAAAACTAATACACTCCAAAGCTTCTTCCATTACCTTAATAACTTAAACTCACATATAAAATTCACATACGAAACAGAACAGAACAATAAACTCCCTTTCCTAGACGTTCTTGTACACAGATCTCACGATAACTCAATCTTCACCTCAGTTTACCGTAAACCCACACATACAGACAGATATCTCGATTTTAAATCGCATCATCCAACATGCCACAAAGCTTCCGTTGTTAAAACATTAAGTCTTAGAGCGAATTCTCACTGCAGTAATGAAACACTTTCAAACACAGAAACAAAACACATACACACGGCACTTAAAAATAATGGATACCCTAAACGATTCATTCTCAGAAACTGTAGACCCAATAGTACATCTTTAAACAATACATCTCACACCCGCATATCTATTCCATATATTCACGGCATTTCCGAAACAATCTCTCGCATCCTTAAAGAGGCAAATATCAAAACATTCTATTCCCCTGTCACAACACTTCGCAAACAACTTACAAAAGTTAAAGACCCAGTTCCACCAGAAGATCTCACAGGCGCCATATACCAAATACCATGCAAAGACTGCAACAAACATTACATAGGACAAACAAAAAGAATGATCAAAACAAGAAAAAAAGAACACAAACAAGCACTCGCGAAAGGAGACATAGCCTCACGTCTGGCAGAACACGCTTTACAACACGGACACGAACCCGACTGGGACTCAACAAAAATACTACACCGTCACATCACAAACAAGAATAGTAGACTCTTCTTAGAATCTTGGGAAACTTACAAACTACACGGGAAAGCCATTAATACATCACAACCACTTCCAGAAACTTACAAACAACTCTTACTCTGAAATGTATGGGACTTCCCCAACATTAGGTGCCCCGCAGTACAGGTTTCTCATTGGTTCCCATTAAAGCTTTTCCATGATTTTTATTAGAGGCCTCCCATTGGTTCCCACTGGGTTTTCCCATTCTGCGGGACTACTCTGATGAAGGGTTTTTCCAGAAATTTCAAGTATAAAAAGAGAGACAAACTTTATATGGTCATTACTCCTGATGAAGGAAGGATAGCTGCCAACGCGTCCGAAAGCTTGGCGATCTTTTTCGTTTTCGATTTTACCAGTGTTTAACCTGTTATATGTAAATTTCCTCCCTGGCACCCTGTATTTTATTTCTAATATATTGAAATGGTTAAAATATACGCGTTGAAAATTTTGTAATCTCCATAAAGAGTGCGAATTCTACAGACACTTTGGTCCCGCTTAAAACTAGGGGATGCGTTTATCGGAAATGGAAAGTTATTCAAAGTCAGTACTACTATCTACTTTCGTATATTCCATATTAAATATTTGATTAAAATTGTACCAATTAATTTCTGTGATCAGGGGTGGCTTAAGGAACGGGCGACCCGGGCAGCCATCAGAAGCCCTGTTTGGATGAGGACGCTAAACGGAAGTCAAGTTCATTTTTTTTAATGAACCCAACTATAGAAAACCCCTCTAAATAGAGACAAAGTTGGAGGAATTCTTTCAGAGACCTTTAGCTACTTTTATGGGGTATATGGCTTATTGTGCATCTGTGAAAATCTCCTGTTTTCGCCGAAGTGGGGGGCGCCAAAAAGCAATGCGTACCAGTCCGCCCAGGTTTAAAATCAACCTCGAGCCGCCCCTGTGTGTGACAAGTTTATAGCGATTGTTAAGTCTTGCTGATTGAACTGAAACCACACATATTGATAAGAATTACGATATTCACAAGATCCTTGGCTTACTCGCTCGTTGGGGGTATGCTCGTCCCTCCAGTCTGGCCCGTTCTCTGGCCGGCGTTGGACGACTTTGATGCATATTGTATGATGATATATACTTGGCGTGGGGGCACCTCTGGTACTGCGTTGTATCGACTACCCCCTCTTTTTTCCCGCCCGTCTTCGGTGGATGGTTGTGCATAGTATGCGCCCTGTCTGGGATTACAGTACCTCCTTCGGCGGCCACCGTTCTCAACTCCCTGTTAAAAAAAGTTTCTTTAAACCATTTTCAAATGTGTTTTTTCTTTAGACAAAAATGCACAGGATGTGGCAATCTCTTCCACCATGGCGCTGTTTTTCCCTTCCTCATCTACTCACGTTAGCAAATGACATCGTCTGAATCTGAACAGCACTAACTTACTAAAAAGCATGTCAAAATTAGTTCACAAAATATAAAATTAATTAAAAAGTCTCTGGTACC
Organism: Dysdera silvatica; assembly: GCA_006491805.2. Classification (NCBI taxonomy): domain Eukaryota; kingdom Metazoa; phylum Arthropoda; class Arachnida; order Araneae; family Dysderidae; genus Dysdera; species Dysdera silvatica. The sequence goes on from QLNU02015360.1 coordinate 80,289,776, forward strand.
TAAACCTTAACTTACTTCGCTATCTAAATAAAATGCATGCGTCCACTCACTGCTTCTTCCTGTCCAATATCATATTTTTTTAAATGAAGCCATGGATCTATATAAAACAATGCTTTGCTTTATAATCTACTAAAAATAAAATTAATATTCTCTTATTCATAAATTCCATAAAATTAATGTGAATCGAGGCAATCGAAATCGAGGAAATTATGATTTATGAACTACATTACATAGCTGAAGGAGAGACTTGCAACAAGCTATTGCTCTCTGCGCTCCTCCATTTCTAACCTAATCGTGTCGATATTTTCTAAATCTAAAAACTCTCAATTGTAACATTAGAATAATATCTTGACAGATATATCAACAATAACTCTATGTAGATTGAATAAAATCTTCTTCTTCTTCTTCTGTTTTGCCCAAATCTCCCCCCCCCCTCTCTATTACGTTACCCCTAAAATTGGACGGAAACGAAGTTACGGAAAAAATTAGTACATAATTAAATAGCCACGAAATCATATGTACATGTGTTTTTTAAAACAAATAATACTTACTATTTAATGGCGACCCACTGCACTAATCAACAGAAGCAAAAGTATACAAATTTTTATGGTGCAGTTATTTTATAGAAGGTTATAGTAACAGCACATGCCACACATAGTTGGAACCACACATATTTAGTATAAGGTTCAGATATTTTAAATTAAAACAAGATTTATAGAGCATGCTGATATTATATCTTAGATAATATATCGCTCGTATTACTAACGATTCGAAATTTATAATTAAGGAATGACAAGGCTATGAATAAAATGATAAGAAAGACTCACATTTCTCAAACGACAGTTGAATATTGTTATATGCGCGGGCGTAGTTTCTCGAATGCATGCAGTCCCGCCGCTCGGCTGGTGGTCGAGCCATTACCATTGCTGCCCGCGGGGCTCAAATGTTAGCCATGCCAAAGTAAAGGCTGATGACACGCTATTGTAGCTCAAATTTGTAGAGACAAAGGACTTCTTAGTAAGACACTCGCAACAACCTAAAGTTTTCAAAATTATTGGGGTCTCGGGCCCCACAAGCTCATGTAACTCTACGACTATAGATACTTGTAAAGTCTAGGCTCACACTCAGTCTGATTCTTCCAAAGTCTTTGAAGTACCTTCTCGTCTATAGTTTCTCCTTCCACGTCTCACCATCAACACGTCATCCTTTCCATGAGCGTCGAGGTCTTTTGTTGTCCAGCACTCCTCTTGCCCACGAGCAGTCTAATCGCTAACGGCTGGTCAAGGTTCGATTCCTCTCTGAACAGCTGAAGTGGGCCGTAGAGTAAGCTCGGTCATTTTTTGAAGATGGCGTCCATCATTGTTCTCCAGAAGCAGCCGCTCCTCCGCATGCATACCAGGAACCTTTTCTTTCTCAGTGTCCACCAGTTTGTCGAAAAGGTGTTTTGCAACAATCAGATGCCGAACCATCTTCGTAGGAAAAGGAAACTGCGGACCACATTCTCTGTTTTACCAACTCAGATTTTAATATATCAAAAATCCTATGTTCACCATGTTAATTTGGTGAATCATAACACTACAAACCAATAAAACGTACTACCGTGTTACCAAAATTTTCATGTGATATTCAGATATCAGTGTTTAAGAACCGATATTAAAGTTTACGTCAGCAGTTACCTTACATTCGATAAATAGAACCTTATAGTAAATAAACACTCAAAATAGTACAGAAACTTCCAAAATATTGAATAAACCCCTGTAAGATATAAAGATGTAAAAATACTTTACAATGTGCTCTATGATAGTATTTTTGAATTTCAAATAAGCTGCGTAGTGGCAATTAACACATGATAATACAGAGATTGAAAATCCGTCTCATTACATTTCGCTGCAGATTACATTACTTTCACAAGAATTTGTTACATGTATAATTGAATAATGTTCCTTAATTGGAAGATCGATTTTTACATCCAATATTCGATATCACTTACACCGTTCCTGCCTCTTAATAGTAGGTTTTAATCAATAGCAATTTCCGCGCAAATTTAATATTATTTGTATAATCTATATTTCGTGAAATTACATTTTTTAGAATTCCCTAAATCATCTATCTCTACATCAATAAACTCGTTTTGCTATATCTTAGTAAAAGCTGTCCGTTTCAATTTTGAATAAAATCGTCACATTTTAGCCCCAGCTACATAATAAAGCAAACGTAGGGGTAAACCCAAATGATAAAAAGCATCTCTAAATATATCTCTGTTTTTGTTATCTCCCTCTCTCTCTAGAAATATATTCCCTATAGATATATTCTCTAGAAATATTCTCTAAAGTATCTCTAAATTTTTTTTTAAAAAAAGATAAACATACAGGAACATACGCAAACGAGTAAACCTCACCATCTATATTTAGAATTTTGCTGTTCGTTATAATTATTTTGTTTTATATTGTTGTTCTTATATATTTAATTATGTTTTTCTGAGTCTTACATTTTTATTTTCTGTAATTACTAAAGTGATAATTTGATTTATAATTTGTGAGAGTTTCTGCAATTTTGTTCAATTAGTTACTCACCTTATTACCCAATCAAAGTATTTTTGCCTTTGCTCTAAGGAATTATGAAGTATTTCCTTATTAAATCCCAAATTAAAACCTTAGAATAAAAGGTTGAAAATATTTATGAACACGGTTAAACTTTAATGGAGAAGTAAATACGCTCACGGATAGTTGAGAAGAATTTTTCGAAATGTCATGAAACGAAGTTAGGTATTTTGGTTTTGCATGGCTGCGTGCTAAATAAAAAAAATTATCCATCAAACATTTTCTGGATCATGTCAATGTTTGAACGAATGGAATTTTTTTGTCATTTTTTATTGCTTATGGAAAATAAACGCGAGAGAAATCAAATATATTTTGTACTTAATCTTCCTTCATATAATCCTCAAGGTCTTTAAAAAAAGATTTTCGTTCTCCTCGGATTTCTAAAAATTTCTTGATCTCTCACTACGTTTTGCTTTCTTTAATTTCATCGTTTACAGATTCAACTCCCCCCACTCGTGTTTCTTGGTCTACCTCTTTTTTTTTTCTCTCCTTTGGGATTCTAATCCAAATATTTTGTACTAATTGGTATAAATTAAAAAGATTAGTTAGTTTCCAAAATTTATTTGGTGCTGATTTTATTCAAAGAAATTACAGCAACATTTTCCCATAAAGAACTCTTGCTAGAACGTAATACAGTCGAGTCTCTATTTAACGAAGTGCCATCGTTCCTCTGAAAAACTTCGTTATAAGGAAAATTCGTTAAATAGAAATTAACATAAATTGTAAAACTTAATTTCGATAAAATGAAAAAAGCTAAATTTGGACAGTAAAAACTAAGTTCAGTAGACTCTTCTTTTCTTACGAATTTAAATATTTTTTGTATACAAGTACGTAAATATTAATAACAAAAAGAAAAAACCGAGAATTACCTTGTATCTATATGATCCTCATACAACATATTTGAAACAGAGAAATAATCACTAATTTTGCTTTGTACAAGTTTCTTATAAAAAACGTTTTATTTATAGAAATTCTCACACTTTTGTAAATATCGGAACACGTCATCTGTAACATTTTCTCTAAACTGAAATTCCCTTCGGATCGTTTCGAATGCTTTTAATCACTTTACCATGTGAAGGTTTTTCAATAGTCTTTTTATCTTCATCATCTCTTACTGTAAATTCTTCATTACATTTTTTAACACTTTACAAGATTTCATGCTCCATAGGAAATTCGGCGGTCACAACATTTTCATTAGCGTTCAAAAAAATCAGAAAGCTCTAAATGTTCTTCAACACTCCTATTGTCTTTCGGCTTTTGTCATTTTGCATTTAGTAAAACTCAACGGGCCGTATGTCCACAATACAGGAGGCTACCTCACTTCCATCCTTCTTTCTTAAAAATCTTAACTATTCCTTCTACCGAACTGGCCCACCAAAAAATTGTAAAAGATAAATTAAAAAAATCAAATTCTTTATAAAAAGAACTTCGTTATATAGAAATTGTTTTTCGTAATATGGAGACAAATTTACATGTTAGTGCCATTCAAAGTCAAGGTTCCGCCGAAAATTTCATTAAATAGAAAACTTTGTTAAATGGAAGTTCGTTATATGGAGACTCTACTGTATTTTATTATTTTACTTAGATTGTAGGAAAATTTTAAATAATAATAAGAATTTATAAATATCTGTGGTATTTTATTAAAACCAAGCAGATAATTTTACATTATTCGAATTTTTAAATTTTGCCTAAGGTTTTATAAAATATCATTGCCATTTTTTAGCACTTGGAGAGTGCTTTCGGTGAAAAATCGTCATCACATAGCGTAGTTTAAAAGTACTATTCATTCTTTTTATAAACAACTTCTTCCAAAGGAACTACTTTTGATGTCCACTGTACTTTGCATCGCGCCCTAGTGCATTTTAAAGGACTTGGCCTCCTTATCACGAATATGAAGTCTCAGGGATAACACAAAAACTTGCTCCGGAGGCTTTCTTGTGTTGACCATATTTGGCAATTGTGTTATCCCTGCGGAGGGTAATAATATCTTACATCCTTACATACGGAGAAAGAGAGCGTTGTTTCCTGTCCTCATTCGTCTAGCGGTCCAAGACACTCCGGGCTAAACGGAGGGACCCTGGTTCGAATCCAGAATGGGGAAGGTGTCTTTCTTCTCTTAAACAAAAAAAAACCCTCTAGATTGAGCTAATTATATGTAGGTCTAGGAAATTATTGTATAATAAATTCCCCCACGAAAATCTCGCCCCGGTAGCTTTGTGTGTTGACCATTATTTGGCAATTGTGTTATCCCTGAGAAGGGTGATCATATCTTACATTATTTTATACAGAGAAAGAAAGCATTGCTCTTGTCCTCGTCCGTCTTGCGGTTAAGACACTCCGGGCTAAACGGAGGAACCCTGGTTCGAATCCAGGATGGGGAAAGCGTCTCTTTTTCTCCTAAACAAAAAACAGCTCTAGATTGAGCTAATTATACGTGGGTTTCGAAAATTATCGTATAACTTCATTTGTAACTGCGTAAATTTTAGCCATTTATTTACTTTTATATTTTTTTTATATTATACATACCCTATTCTTTATTTATGGAATTTTTTGGTTGCGTGAAATTACGTAGAAATAAAATTCTCACATAATGATAATTATGCCTCGAAATGGAACACTTTAAAAGTTTGAATGCTTATAAAAAATGAAATTGTGAGTTTAGCAGAAATTTGACTTCGTATTCGTAATAAGGAGGCCAAAACCTTTAAAATTTACTAGGTCTCGATAAAAAGTACGGAGGACACCAAAAGTAGTTCCCTTATTAGTAATAAAATAGGCATATGTTAAAAATATGAAGTGCCCTTTAACTATAGATGTCTATTCAAACTATAAGGCACCTTTCGACTATAAAGCAATTTTTCAAACTATAGGGCACCTTTTGGCTATAAAGCAACTTTTCAAACTATAAGGCAACTTTTGACTATAAAGCAACTTTTCAAACTATAATATACCCTTTAATTGTAGAAGAACTTTTCAAACTATAAGACACGTTTTAATTATAGACAGCGGCGTAGCTGTGTTACCAGCGCACGGAGCAAGTTAAGTATTGCGCCAGCTAAAACCCGCTTGCACCTCCGTTTCCACAGTCCAATATTGAAATTTTGCGCCCCTAAAAAATTTGTGCCCGGGACTTTCGTCTCGGTGGTAATCCCCACGCTACGCCACTGACTATAAAACAACTTTTCAAGTTTTTTTTAGGTATTTTACTACATATTGGCATGCATATTTTGCTGGTTTCTTAGTGCATATAATCCGGGCTCTAGTCGTTACTATGTACGCACCCAGGCTTCCGATATTTCGGACTTCTAAGAGTATAACTACTATTATTTCACAATCTCCATTGGCTTTTTTGTAGCTGCCGTGCTCCTGGTCAATATTGTATTTAGTTAATGATTTATAATGATGCATAATTCCATCATAAACTGTATACTTCCATTTACCTACATATAGACAACCACATCTGCTATCCGCGAAACATAATAGTACCTATTTACTATACACAAAAAATTCAAATATATTCGCCCTTGCTATACATTTAACATTTAAGCTTTGAAAAAAAAAACGAAATTCAGTTCACTTGAGCGAGCTACGCGTCTGACTGCTAATTTTATTTGAACGGGACAGGTTAATTCCAACTTTGTTTCGAACTCACGTTGTTCCAATGAATGATTGTCAAGTCGTGTCGTTATATCCGATACGGATTTCCCTACTTAGAATTTACGTAGAATACAAAATCGCCTTTGTTATAACAAGTTTCATTGTTATACTATACCATGCCGTTATAACCTATATATCTAGTAAGGAGTGGAATAGGAAATTCGATTTCTTATAAAAATTCTATCGTTATATGCGGTTGGTCGTTAAAAAACAGCGTCGGCATAAAGGATTTCTAGTGCATTTCCTTTGGTTTCTATCTAATTTAATTTTTATTTTTACCATCTTTATTTGTTTATCTTATTTTTAAATAATTTATTTAAATATATATATCTTCTAGAGTATTTTGTAGCTAAAGCGAATTATGCGGCTTGGAACTTTATTATATTATATTTTTATATTTTATATGCATATATATACAGTGTTTCCCCAAAAATAAGATCTAACCGGAAAATAAGCCTTAGCATGATTTTTCAAGACGCTCGTAAAATAAGCCCTAGCCCCAAAATAAGCCCAGTTAATATCGTTACAGCAAGATGGACGCATTTATATTAAGTCCACTGCAACACACGACGGGTGCATTGAATTATAAAATAGTAGGAATATATAAATAAATAATATTATTGTTATTGCAGTTTATCCCAGACATATATGTGCAACATCCTAGAAATATAAGCGTGCAACTTCCCAAATATATATGCCTAAATGCAATTTTTCAAGTACATATATGCACCTTTCATATAATAATTTATCGAGCTTTTTTCCTTATTAGACAAAATTATATTTTTATATATTTTTAATCGCACACATTTGAGAAGTTACATATATTCAGGGTGGTTATAATTAAAGTTTCCTCGTTTAGTACTCTTTATAGCACGAACATTTAATAAGAATGACACCAAATTTTGTACACATACTATTCAAGATTTAGGGAGAAAAATTTCCTAAAAAAATTATTTTCAAAATTCGCCGACGGGGTGAAATGTAGCACTCCAAACGACTAAAAATGTGGAAAAGTCCCCCGAAAAAAGGAATAATTAAGACAGACCTTAAATAATATTTTTATTTTTTATGTTGACTCGTTGCAAAAACTAAAATAAACTTATATAAATTATCACGGCAAAGGGATTCAAAGAATAAAGTGTTTTATGTAAAATTCAGCACTGACGTGTGTGTTTTATTTTCATTTTCTTTTAAAATAACAATTTCGTAGCAATTTATGCAAGTTTCTTTTAGTCCTTGCAACGAGTTAAAAAAAAATGCAAACATATTTTTAGATTTTTTTTATCCATTCATCTTTTGTGCTTTTTCCACCCTTTTCCTAATTTGGTGACGTTCCTATTATTAGTTCGGGGTACACTGGGCACTAAACAGAGGGACTTTAATTATAACCACCCCATATATATGGGAAAAAATGTGCTATATAAAATAAATGTGAGAAATAAAGGTATCAATTGTTAGTAACTAAAAGTGCAAACAGATGGCAGTATTTTGTACATGAATACATGAATAAATGAATAAATGTAAGTTGTTGTTCATAAAAAAATAAGATATCCCCTGAAAATAAGCCCTAATGATTCTTTTAGCGCAAAATTAATTTAAGACCTGATCTTATTTTCGGACAAACACTGTATATACGATCGCATTTTCAGGCTATAGTTGCAGATTGATGCCACATAGCAGATGCATTGTAGTAGGGAAACGCGCAAAATTTACCCAATGTACCCTAAATTTGTAACATATATGTAAGATATATATATGATGATTATGGCTGAAATGCTAAGGATTACATAGTCGCACAACAGAATCAATGTATCTTTAAACGCCACAATGACTCTCAACTCGTCTCTCATTAAAACACTGTTATACTCTGGGTTCAGAGAGGACATTAAAGCTGTAGTTCAACTGCAAATTCGCTTGTGAGCTATATCATAAAGGATGCACCAGAGCCACAAATAATCTGTGTTTCAGTTTACCATAGTACACTGCGTATATGTAAGATAGAAAAACCCGGTGTTTGGACCGTTCTTAAAAAAATATTTATATTATAGATTAAATGTCAATCTTCACCAGAACTGTGTGATGGACAGTTCACTTACGGTGTGCCGACCACCTACAAACCCCTATTTCCCTTCTGTCCGAAAAAAATAAGGCACAATAAATTAGTTCATTGTATTTGCCCATCAACAGCTTTAGTATATTTTCCTTCTTATAATACAATTTTTTTTTACATATTTTAGAGTTCTTTTTACCAAAGCATTACAAACCTTATAATAATGTCCCTATTTTTGCGAAATACAGCTTGCATAAATCATTCGCCCAGCAATGACGATCTTAGCACCATGAAACTAGGGAGCGTATTTAGCCCTACATAGCCACTAGCACTTTATTTCTCGGGCAACCCTGTACATACTTTGGAGAATTACTTCAATATGTCACATAATACTTCTCAAATCCTCAGTTGCATACTATATTTTACTAATGGTTTCAAAACTTCCTTTTTTCTTCGTGCTTTTATAAAACTGCATTATATAATTAGAAAGAATATTTTTTTTATTATTTTGAATTTTCAAATAAAATGTTTATATAAATACATTAAGTACTTTGTTTTACATTAACCTAAAATGTAACAAAATGGGGAGACAAAATTAATCCTATAAACTTCAAATATGAGGATTTTGCGGAATTGGAAATATTGCATTATTCAAAAAATGTATACCAAGTAACTTATTTTGCTATTAAGAAAACCAATAAAAATGAATGTATATATGATAAGCAGGGATAAAAGTAAGGACGGTGGAAGAATACGCACGGGGAAAGAGTACTATGTTATTTTTCCTTTAACAATATACAGTTGGAAAAAGTGTGCTATTACCAAGGAAAAATTGCCATGGGCGTTCGTATGGACAACAATGATTGTTTGAAATTATCTTAAATTCTTATAATAATCAGATAAGCACTTTTAATTGCAAGTTGATATTATTTTGGTAAAATTTGCAGGTTTTTGCACGCTATCTAAATATACCAGTAAGCATTCAGTGGGGTAAGGATGAAATCTTTGACTATTAGGTAATATGTATCCTGTGGTATCAAACCAAGGCAAGTGCATATTACAGTTATTTAATAGTTTGTGCTAAAAATCATCACTTGATGTAAGAGTACGCAGAATTTGTGAGGCAAAAGTATGCGGCATTTACACATCATTTGCAGATAACGTGATGGCAATGCACTCAAGAAGGCCAGACACCATGTTTCGAGTGGCGCATCTCTTTTGAATCCGCATGTGCCAGAGCAGCAAAAATGAGATATGGCTTTTCAACAAAAAATGTATTCACGCCTGATGATTTTCTTGCCTCAGCCGTAGCGGATGGTCTATATCCTGCTTCGCTATCATAAAACCGGCCAATTAACGATGATCCACATGCATGAACATTCAGTCCTTGACGTCAACAAGGGCTCTCCAAGATCCAGTAGTGCCATCGACCTCTGGCGTTCAGAATCCAGTATTTATCTCGATATCCAGCTTATATGATCCAGCAGATCCGTCAACCTTTAGGCTCCTTGACCAAGATCCATCTCAGAATAAAGGCACTTCTACAAATAATATCACTCTAGGGTGCGTTTTACCTATTTCAATTAGACCACTGTCGAAAGAACCAACGTTAAACGCAAAGAGGAGAGGATTTAAAATTTCAGATTTTGACTTTATCATCATTTAAAAAACAGAACATAAACAAAAACAGGAAGATGACAAGGAAGCTAAAAAACACAAATTTTGCGTGTTACTCAAGTCGTTCAAACAGAGCGTACCCTTGCCCCAAGACTGGGGTAAGAAGAGTAGTCATTTCCCATTTCTTCTTTTTTTATTATTTATACAGAAAAAATATATTGTTTCATAATTATATGTTTTTATTTAAGAAACCAAAGAAGTAAAGTTTCTAAATACGCGTAAAACAAATTGTTTCGTTAAGTTTTCTAGCACAGGAATTTTTTTTTCAAAACTTGCGTACTCTTGCCCCTAGTTCCCCTATTGTATTGAAGCTAGAATTCACAAGTGTATATATTTATAAATTGTAAAGCACATACAAATATGAGAGAGAAATAAAACACGAAACCGCAGAAAT
>QLNU02015360.1:80300253-80315770 GCA_006491805.2 Dysdera silvatica
TAGGGTGGGTCATAAAAACCTTTTTTTCGAAAATGTTTCCTCCTTTGGTCTTATTTTAGGCGTATGGTATAAACATAGTTAAATTTAATATTTGGGACAAATCTGTTAATATTTACACTCTGCTCTTACAAATTGAAACTTTGCCTCACCACGGGTGATAAGAGCATGGGAATTTGACTTATTTAATTCCCAGTATGTTAAACTGTGAACTAATAAACATAAATTTTAGGTTTTATATAGAGCAATTATAGTTGCGTACACTATTATTTTCTGTAATATTTGTTTATTTAAGATAAAACATGTTGATAATTAAACTACGTGAAAAACCAATGGTTTTGTAAAAATTATATGGAACAATTAAGCAAACATTGTACGAAACAATAACATGCCACTCGTATTATGTGTTTCGTAAAAACATTGCATTATACTTAGATATAAATGGTACTAAATGCTTACAGTTGGTGCAATTACTAAGATCATACATCATGCAATATACATTGTACACCATATTGTATCATGCTAAGGATATCCTTTTATTTATTTATTTTTCCTTTTTTACACTAAACATCTATTTTGGTGCAGTATACTTCACTGTCTCCTGTTTTGAGAATTTAGAGCGTTTGTTCTTTGTTGTTTTGATATAAGCATCACGTCTTTTCTCCCCAATAACTATCCTAGATGTTCTAGTAACCTCTTTCACTGTACGTTCAACCATTTGCGAATGGCACTTAAATTTTGAAATTGTTAATGGGGGTGGTCACAATATTTAACAGTTCATGGTTTGTCATGTTTCTGATTATTTGGTGGCTCATATATGTCAGTTTCTGACCATTTTATCATTTATTGCCAATTCACTGCTTTAAAATCGAGGGTTGGAACCTAAAGTATATACATAAATTAATGTGTGTTTACTATATTATTAAATTGTATTTTATTAGAAAAAGGTAAACGGGCAAATTTCAATGAAACATTTCCAAAAATATACGATTATAAAATAAATCTAGAGCTCATATAGTTATAATTCTTTTTGTAATGAGATTCATAAAGAATTAAATTTCACGAAAACAGAGATTAAGCGGTGTAGTAGAATTCAGAAAACGTATTATGACTTACAACAAAAGGCTGATTTTTTTTATATGGAATGAAAATACTATTATTTAAGAAGGAAATCACATGTTCAACATAATGTACTACGTAAAATTATCAATTACATAGTGAGCTGGAACTATCGTTTAGAATGAATGCCACATGAAACAATTCCAAAAAAGAACCCTTCCCTATAATCCTAGAGAAAAACGGGATAGACCAGGGAAAAGATGAATAGATGCCGGAAGAAGCTATCGAGCCTGTATCCTGGATAGATGAGGGGGATTTAGGAAAAATGAATTTGATTTATTTGTTGGAATTTATGCAAACTCACCAGCTTTAACTAGTGGATGAAAATAACTCAAATATTATTCAACGCATTTATCAATATGTTTAAGACAAAGACGGAATATTGTGGGCCAGAAAAACATTCACAAAGTAAAAATAAAATTTGCAAATAAGTATTAAATTGTAAATTGGAAAATCCAATCTCGGGTCGCTGTGTAATGTTCTCCTAGTTCAAAGCATATTGGAAAGATCTTGCAAATGACAGCGTCCAAGCGAAATCCAATAGAACAAATCATCAACAAAAAAGCGGAAGTCCAAGAGCAAAAAACTGAGGAAGGGATGGAAATGGTGGAAGAAAAATGAAAAAGCATAGCCAATTTGGATAAATATCGATCCGAATAATCAGGATGGTATTACGGGCTCCTGAATGGGAGAAAGAGCGGCACATTTCCGGATAGAAAAAAAATTATTTCTGGATTTTTCGCTGAAGATTTTATCCGTTTTTCGAACGGCAGATGAAGTGGTGTACAAATTAAATATAGATCGTTGGAGACCTCATAAAGACTCTTTCAAAGCGGAGTGGTAGGCAAGTGATTACTAATGAGTTATGAGATTGTTGTAGATATCAATCACAAACGTGTCAGCGGTTAATAAAAATTATTGCTCTGGATCTTCATTCAAATGCCTGAAAAGATAAACGTGCAAAAATGGGAAATAAATATTCTAAAAGAAGACTTCATTGCTAGTTGAAACAGGTGTTCTCCAGAAGTTCAAGGGCGTAGGCCCTGCACAATTACTGATTGGAAGACAACAGTAGTTGGGCAAGACTCTGATAAATTTTCTTTCGCTCAATGCAGGTTATTGAAACGTTACGAGTTTTTAAAATACCATAATCTTCCACTTACTCTTTTAATTGTTGTTCATTATTAATGTTTTTACTTTATTAAAAAGTATATTTTAATGCAACGTTAAAAACCCACAATTGTTTTGTAATATGGGGATATAATAGTGAATATTTAAATGAGCAGGGAATAAATAGTCAAATTAAATAATTTAAATTTATTTACTGTTTATATGTAGTAGCCTCTAAACGACGACGTAGAGGTAATGTATTTGCCTAGATTGTGGCAAATTCAGGTTTAAATCCTGACAGCTTTCCCGAACGCTTGCAATGTTTCCAACTCATCCGTTTCCTGTGGATTGATTCCTAGGCGAGGAATGGATATTTGGGCTTAAGCGAAAACTAAAAATCCTGGCGCATCTTGACTTTAACTGCCCTTATGTCATAAAACGCGAACGATATACAATGTGGTCATAAAATAACGTACCCAATTCTAGACGCTGTCTAGCGATGAGGGAAAAAAGATATCGCCTGGGGATTTGGAGAGTAGCTTAATTAGATCATGGAAAATGACTTTAATTTAGTTCCAAATTTCAACATCAGGGGAAAAGTTGCGCTTCCGAGGCCATGACTGCTGTTTTCAGTCGGTGTGAACATTCTAAATTTTACAGAAAGATTTTATTTTGCATAAGGAATGTAGCTTTATGCAAATAAACGAGCTGTGCACACCTAAAGCGACATTTTCCCCCTGGTGGCAAAATTTGGAACTGAATTAAAATCGCCTGCCCATGGTCTGTCTAATTATGTTAATCTCAAAATTCCTTGCCGACATCTCTTTTCATCATCACTCCAGAGCGTCTAGAATAGGGTAAGTTACTTTATGGCCACCCTGTATACGCATGTTGTTATAAATATAATTATAAATTGCATGAGATAAGTAAACATTGAAATCTAAATTTAAACTATGGAGATAAATAAAATATAATAAAATTAATGAAACTTATTCTTAATATGTGAGAAAATAAATTCGAAGTGCGTGTGATTGATGTGGCTTTCCAACCATGAACGTGTCGGTGCAGTGGTTTTTAAACTTTTTTTCAAATAGGGCTCCCTTCATCTCTCATGAATTTTCGAAGGCTCCCCCAATATACAAAAAATGCACAAAACACATGTTATATTTTCCTAAAATATGTCGTGTAAATACTGGTTAAGATCATGACGAAGAGTTTGAAGCCCCCTCCCCCCCACGTGTGAATCTTTCATCAAACTAAAACGTTTTATATCAAAAAAGTGTAATACAGGACCCGGTGCTCTGGTGAGTAATGTCGAAGCTTTAGATTTAATCTACTAAGCTCAATTACCAGTAATCTCGGTTATGTAGAGGGCGGGATTTCCTAGTAGTCATAAAGACATGTGTTAATGGGAGATACCTGTTGGGAGCAGCAGCAATGAACACAAAAAGGAAATTTTCCAAACTCGACAAGGTCCAAATAGATGTTCTACAATAATAAAGTATGACACAGGATTAATATAAATTTAATATCTGCCTTCACATAAATTGTTCGCAAACAGGACAATGTGCAAACTAGCTCACAATAATGTGTTTCAAACGTTTTTTACGTGGGTATTTAATAATTCTTTTTGTGAAAATCTTGAGAGGCCAAAACTGAGAGCTCAAAATTTATTAGTTATTACTAGGGCCCGGATTTCTATGCACTTGCATGTTTTTGCATATTTTGCATATTTCGCCTTTGTATGCATATTTTTCATATTTTGGCATATTTCTGCAAAATTTTCAAAAAGTGTGTATTTTTCTAATCCACTTGTAATTAAATCAGATAAATTGATGTTTGTTTTCTTTAAAGTTTTTTAATTTTATAAATAAAGATGAAAAAATTGCTACAGAATATGTTTTCATTACAACTGATATAATAAGATAATATTAAAGTTAGAAAAAACAAATAATTTTATGTTTTCACATTTCTGTGGCGATGTTTCTCAATATGCATAATACTTTCCAAGTCAAGACCAAGTGTAATATTTTCCACCCCAAGCCATGGGCGCCGGCAGGTATATGAAAGGGAGGGCAATTTACTCCCCCGTATTTCGATTTTCTTTGAAAAAAAGATTAATGATATGGGGTAGAAAATTTCCATGTTTTAAGGCCTTTGTCACCCCCCAAAATTTCACCCTGCCGGCTCCCTCGGGCCAAAGCCAATGCTTATGATGCCATATTTTCAAACGTATCTCCGTACGTATTTCATACATTTTGGTGTGTATTTTGTATTAATTTTGTGCATACTCATATTCAAGGACGTAACAAAGTGATATTTTTTATGCATTTCAGTACATATTATGTAATGATTTCAAGAACATTTGCACTGTTTCAATAAATTGTCATTTTATACATTTCGAAACATCGCTTATGAGTAGGGTCCAAATTTCTATACACTTGCATATTTTTGCACATCTTGTAATAATTTGGAGAATATTTGCGTATTATTTGGGCTAAATTTTAGGCATGAAAATCCGGGCCTTAATTATTACATGAAATCATTAGTTAAAATTTAATTTTCAATAGTTAAATAGCGAGTTAAATAATAAATAATAAAAAAGCAAACCCAAACAAATAAAATTTGCCATTCAGATAACTTGGAAGTCTGGTAATCTGGAAAAACAAAAGATGATCCGTATTTTACTCGAAACAGAAAATATCGAAACAGTTACCCAAAAAAGTGTGTAAATACCAAATGTTATTTTGCTGACGGTTCAATTGACTTTCTCCATAACAAGAAAACACAAGCTATCATACTATACTATATCAGTATACTATCATTATTATATAAATATATTATTAATCCTCGGACGCACTCATCGGCAGTTTTCTCTTCCATGTCTCTTCTAAGATCATTATTTTTATTATCATTCTAATTAATTTCTTCTTGCATCTTATTTTACAACGTTTCCTTAAAGTTGATGGTGACATATCGAGTTGCCCAGTTTTTGATTGATATACTCTTAAAGTTTGCTCAAACTATTGTAACCCAAGGTTTCGTTTTTACCTTAGTATACATGCTTTTTTCTCCATTTGTTAGCTCACTCATTGAAATCTGGTTTTTTTAATAATCATCTCACGCATACGCCTATCTATATTCCACTAAGTTGCTTTTCATTTCTGTTTTGAAAATTTCGTTAAACTCTATATAAATCTCTATACCCATAGAAAAGAACTAATGGCATGCACAGAAAACTTTTTCCTTTCTTCGGGAAAATTTTCGGGTAATATATTTTCCTCTTAAAACCATTTCTTCAAAATACACTCCAGTCAAGCTTAATAATTATCTAATGGTATTTTTTCACATTACTATATCCTTCTCCACACTTAGAAATTTGTCAAAGTAAGCGTACGTAAATTAATTATGCTTAATTCAATGCACTCAAATCCCCTATAGAAGCGTTTATCAACCGCCGGGCCCTGACATTAATTGCACAGGAACGCAAGGTATTCCCCTTGCAATTTGCTACTTTAGTTTTACAAGCATTTTTCGTGAATACATATTTCATCATCAAAGTATTTTGAGGAGAATAATAATAATGAGTACGCCGAAAAGCTCAGATCCAAAACGCCTAAATAGCATCTGTGCAGCAAATGCCAATAATGAAGCTGCGTATTTTTAAATACGTAAGTATTCATGAATGGGTGAGAATTTTCAGACTTTGAAATCTTTCAGTATTGGATAAGGGTATACTATTCATTATGAACAGACATAAGACGTGACTGCAAGCCGATTACAATAATGTAAGGTGCATGATTGTTTTTAAAGCTGAATGAAATAACATCAATTGCAAATATTACAGGGACCAATCAGCAAAGTGTATATTAATAGAAGGAATGGACTAATACTTTTATGGTTACTCCATAACTAGTTATTCATATTTACGGTAGTTTAATGTAGGAACTTCAAGCAAATGGAAAGGTATTTACGAATAAATTTGTTGAGACCGGGGCCTCGTCTTATAAAGAAAAATTTACCGCGCCGCGGTCTCACAAAGGTTGAGAAACACTGCCCTATAGCACTACTCTCGCATAGCGCTGATTCATTATAACGAAGAGTGCGTAAATTAAATATTTAAAACATGGCGCAACACTTCAAGCAATGATTAAAACTTCTCATGAGCCGCCGCCATTACAGAGAGTCAACCAATGAGAGAGTTTCATATAATATATAACATATTTCTCTGTCCGTATTAAAGAGGTCCGGCATAGTGCTCCATTTCCAATAAACACTTCCTTATCGTTAAACGAGGTCTACGTATGTTGCTTTTTCGTTTTCTGTTTCTTGAAAATCTTCTCTCTGAAATTACTTCACTCTTCTCTGAAATCACTTCACGGTTCTCTGAAATCACTTCACGGTTCCCTGAAATCACTTCATATAATTTTAGAAATTCGTTTTTAATTTGGCCAGCCTTTCCACAAAGAACTTTATTTACTCCCAAAAGAATATTTTAGCATCATGATTGGAAAATCGATTGGCAGGGTAATGAAGAGGTACGTTGGCAAACAGGAAGTGCATTTATCTCCTGTGCATACTCTTCATTTGGATTTTAATTCCACTGGTATTGGGCGTTTGGCGTTTTATCTACCAATTCGTTTCCCGGAGTTTGAATCCGTAGGCGTTGGAGGTTCAGATGCTTTGGTGAACTGATGGTCATAGGGCCGTCACAAACGTACAGTTCGATAATAAATGCCATGTCGATGAAATTGAGATGATGTACAGTTTGTGCTTGACGTTAATAATGAATAACCTATTTTTTTATAAATTTATAAAAAAGTTAGAGAATGGATTCGTTTCATTTAAAATGTAAGAGATTAGAAAATACTTTACGCAAGCAATACGTGGACTTTGCCGATGCACTGATCTATTTCACATGTCAGATGTCAAATTCACATGTAATTTTACTCAGTATTGAGTAATTTATTTAGGTGACAAGGTCTATGTGTGTACTTGGAAAAAGAAAAACCTAAACAAATACTGTGACCGGATCAAACACTTAGTCAATTGGACATAACCGAAGTCAGTAGCTAAGAGAGATTTTAATCTTTAAAAGTGATTTCCTTTCAACAAGAAATTGACTAAGAAACCCAATACCTTCAATTTATTAATTTAAAGACGTTTCGTAATTTTTCAGTTTCTCTACTAGACTCTTTATTTTCCTAAAATGTTTGTTCGTTTCGATGATAAAAGGTTTTCACTAGGAAGTTTAGAAAAAAAGCCTTCTGAGGGAATGTGGAGTATGAGTATAATTATAAAGTCGTTAATTATTGTACACTTTTTAAATGAAGTTTTCTTTTTAAAATATTTTAATAAGTGATTCAACCGCTAATATTCATCACATCATGCAATTTACTTAGCAATTCTAAAATTCCATTATCTGAATTTTGGTCACCAAATTATTCTCCTGTTATCAACCATGGAATTAATGAATTATCAGGTAGTTCTCCAATATTTCACTTCGCGTTGTTCATCCGTCTGTTACTGGGGGCGCTCCAGCCAAATATATATGAACCAAAATTAATTAAAGCGGCACAAATCTATTTTTAAGATTTTAATGCGACAAATTTTCAATTTCATCAGAAATCGTTGATACACAAATGCTTTTTAAACTATCCCCAATTCCCAGTTTGCTCATATGCAAACAGCAACTACCTTTCAACACTTCCATCATCTCTTATTTATCAGAAACAACAATAAATACTATAGTAGTGATAGAAGTAAGAAAATGGCGAGAGAAAGCTTCAGACAGAGCGGACTGGGGGGACGATCGTTATAAGGAGGACTATGTTCTGTAGTCTTAGAATAATACGAAGAACATAAAAGCACTACAGTTCTGTTCCAACTCCTTTCTCCGTAGTTTTTGCATTAATATCCGAGGGAGAAGAACGGATCACAATTCAGGAAAAAGACAGTGACGGAAGGGAGTGTGACGTAAGTATACTGGCTTACGCAGAGGAGGGAGAATTTACGAAGTTCACACCCCCTTGCGAAGTGTTTTTGTAAATAAACATATGAATATATAGAGTTGTATCTCCGTAACTTCCCTTAGTAGCCTGTAACCTCCCCTTATGAACTTTTGGTCTACGCAAATGTACGAGTATAAGTCTCAACCTTACCATACGTATCATTCTTGAGAACAAGTAAGATTTTTTGAAAGGGTTTGGAAATATATGCCTACCAAAAAATATTAAATTGCATTGAACGCGGTTGTAGTGTGATCCATAATTCAAGAGATTTTACCCGGCATCACAGAATTAGCCAATGCATTTATTGTAAATGTCTGAATTGCAAATACAAATAGAAAATTCAGAATGAAATTAATAATTAGCAATTACGTTTAAAATAAACCATCTGCTATAATTTTCTGGGCATCATAGATATAAATTTTCTCAAATGTATCTATTTTTTCCAATTTCATATTTTTAAAGATGCTAATTGAAATCATCAATGGTAATCATGGTAAACGTAATCAAATTATTAATTTAAATTAGCATTAATTCAGAATAGTTTTCGACAATCAGCCCAATTTTGCGAAATAAGAAAAATTGGCAAATCTCAATTTTTAATGTAAGTACCTCAAGACGTAAATTTCAGATTATAGCAACTTTTGTGCGATATCAGAAAAGATCATTACAGTATATTGGTTTCTTAACTGCATAATATATCGTCGAATAATATATATCTTAATATATCTTTGAATAATAAAAATATATACATACAGGTATATACGTATATACGTATACAGGTATATACCTGTATTACGTTAAAGCACGTCCAGAAATGTATAAGTTAACTTACTATGACTCCTTTTACCCTTTATCTTATGAAAGGAAAAAGACTGCCAGAAGAAATAACCGCCACAGATAAAATATTCGGATATATTTCACAATTTTCTACACTTTCTCATCATTATTTTAAAACGTTGAAACACGTAAAATAACTTTTAAAACGATCAACCGAAATCTTCTCTAAAATTGACAAACAGCGTCATTTTCTAAGAAATACTTATTTAATATATTCTATCCCGATATTCGTTATAACTGACATTAATCGATCTTAAAATGTGAAAATGCAATAAAATCCACAACACAGTTTAATAAAACACCTTTTTATCGATTGTTATATTACCGACCAATCTCATCAGTAAACGTGCAATCTCGCTAGCAGATAGCAAGAAATATCCTTTCCACCAAAGTCATTACAGCAAGTGCATAATAGGTCGTATCTTTGTATACGAGTAGTATAGGTGTTGTCTTAAACGTGGTGTAAAGTTCTATATCCGCTTACAGAACAAAAACAAGTCGATATTCATGCCAAAAGTTAAATCCAATAATTGCGTCAGGTATTATATGTCATAGGTATATATATGTCATAGATGTAAGACCAGGAATATATAGGATCGGTGATGATTGCTTCCTATAACATCCGAGAAATACCATTCGTAACTAAATATATCTATTGCTAAGCATATAAACTCCCGGGTAAAAATTGTGATCCAACTCTAAATCAACTCTCTTCTTATCTGTCTATAATTTTCCAACACTTTATATGCCGCCAGTTAAAAGCATCTTTGCTGTTGCCATTCTTCTTTATGGGCAGATGGTCGTTATATGTCACGAAAACTTCCTTATCACCTCAGGAAACTAATGCTGATGCACGTGTGAACAACTGGTGAAATACTGAAACTACTTTAATGAAACCAAAAGTGTGTTTACTGAGCAAATATATTTTTAGTATAAGAGTAAATAGTTGTCATGACGTTAAATAACTCTTCTAAATAATTCTCCAACCGTTCATTTAATTCCTTATCAGTAATGGTCTCTCGACAAATCTATCCCAACGCAATCTATTCTACGAACCTTTTCCAACGCAATCTATTCTACAAACCTTTTCCAAGGCAAGCACTATTTGTTCTAGGAACCTATTCCAACGCAACCTATTTTACCAATCTATATACCTACGCAACACATTTTACAAATGTATTCCAATGTCATTTATTCCACGAATCCATTGCAACACAATCTTTTCTACGATTCTATTTCAACACAATCTATTCTATCGACCCATTTCAACGCAATATATTCTACGAATACTATCACAATCTATATTACAAAGCTACTAGAACGAATGCAAAATCATTTATAGCGTATTTGTTGGGTGTTTTCCTTTAAAAATAACATTTCGTGTAAAAAGTCATACTTTTATATATAAAACCGAAAAATATAAATAAAAAAACTTTTACTTGGATGTGACGTTTAATAATTATATTTCAAATTACCCGTTACGTTTTTCAATTGTTCAAATATGTGCATATATTCGGATATATGGATAAGGGAGCGGGCCTGCGACGCAATGTGCTGTCGTTTGCGCAGACAATAAAACGAATTTATTAATTATTTTTAGATGTTTCATTTTAATAATTGACAGATTTCGAGAAATATAAACAATATATATATATACAAACACGGACGTATACACTTCTTGGGCAGATAATATATTCTAATAAGCAAAATAAAATTTTCAAACACTGCATTTCTGGGTCAATCCTTGATGCTGTTTCCTAAGAAAAATATTGCGCTATATTTTCTCTCGCTCTCTCTCGTCAACTTTCTAAGAGATACGTCCAATATCACGTGACTTGGACCAAGTCCGAAAACTGTGCTTGAAAAATTTGGCAAAAAGCTAGAAGAGGAATCACGAGCCTAGAAAATACTCGTCCGAGAGACTAAAGTATTCGTCATTTTCCAATTTCAGTCGCGTCAATATCTTCTTTTTTTTAAGGTTGGAAAATATCTCACTTCTCGAATCGCTGCCATTTTCAAACCACTTCAGACAGGTTTCCTCGTAAAGCTGTATTTTTCGGAGGTTCAGCTCTCTTCCTTTTTTTTTCCATTTTCTAAACTGCTGTCAGGATTTGAAAACTCGTGAAAAAAAATTCCCTATGACGTCATCTATTGTAAGGTTTCATCCCCCCCCCCCGTATTAAATGGCATCTCCAAGGCTACTTTTTTATAAAGCATGCGTTTCCTAGATAATTGTAAGGCACTGCTTACGAGAAAAAAACGTGTTATATACTTAATAAATTATTTGCAAAACAATATATTCGCAATAACGATGATACCTTTAACATATTATTTCATAAAATTAAAATAAAATGTTTATCGTTATTTATTCCACGTAGTGCTACGTTGTTTGATTAGTTTTAGTACATTTATATTTGTTACGTATTTTTACATCAAACTAAAAAGAGTCTACTTAAAAACAAGCATATAAATATGACATATATACATACACACACATATGTATGTATATATATATATATATATATATATATATATATATATATATATATATACACTTGTGGACAAAATTACGGTAGCAAAAAGTTTTGCGATCGCTTTGAGGTTTTCGGAGAACCTAGGCGCCTGTTCATGCCGGGGCACAAGGCAGAACTTATGCACGGTTATATCAACTAATAAAAGGAGACGAGGAATTCAAATGCGTCTTGCAGTATGCAAATGATATGTTCTTATAAAACTTAAAATTCGCGAAACAGGGCGAAGACATGCAAACTGCTTTTGCCGCAGTTTTGTCCATTTCTTTGTTTAGGTTTGTCAATATGGCAACTAATGGAATACGGTGGACTTCAAGTATAGATGTGCTGAACGGAATAAAATATAATATGCAGGATCTTAATAGAGTAGTGATAATCATTATTTTTTAAATTTTGCTTCTTTAAATATACCGGCATAACAAAAATGCATTTCAAAAAATTTTAATTTTTAAAAAATGGACATACAAATTCATCAAACACAATCCTTGTAATAAGCATGGAAAAAGATCTGATTAACAAACCGTCGCGTCGACACTATTCATCATTACGATTAATAAATTTGACACTAACGTTGAAACTCATAGTAGAGCTTTTTTGGCATAGGAGAAAAAGGGATATCGTCCCCGTCCTAGTGTTGAACTAGGGTCCCTCTTTTGATCCCAGAGTACTTAACCCCTAGATCTTACATCCTTATATACGGAGAAAGAGAGCGTTGTTCCTGTCCTCGTTGGTCTAGCGGTCAAGGCACTCCGGGCTCAATGGGGGAACACTAGTTCGACTCCAGGATCGAGACGATGTCTCTTTTTCTCCGATACTAAATAGCTCTAGTATGAGCTTCAATGTGGATGTGAAATTTATTAATCGTAATAAAAATCCCCCCACTAAAAACTCACAAAAATCTCGCCCCAGTTGCTTTGTGTGTGACCATTCTTTAGAACTGTGTGATCCCTGTGAAGGGTAATAATATCCTACATACTATTCATCGTGAAAAGATACAACACAAATATTTAAAAACATATTTGCATAATACGTTAAATTGCCTTTAAAATAAAACGATGAACGTAGGGTGGAAAACAGTTACAAATTTACATACCACTGAAAAAATTACAAGGAGAAAAAAAATTATATGACAATACCGATCTTTATGGCGACCTATAAGTAAAAATTTGGATTTCTTGGAACAATGTTTTTCCTTCATTTTAAATTAGATCAACTTGTCTTTACCGTTCGGCGAAAAAAATTTGAAATCGATCCATTTTTAAAGCTTCCAGAACATGATGTAATTTCAGTAAGTGAAATTTAATTGTTGTGAGGTTCGATAGTTTATGCATATTTTCCCAAAACTCATTTGACTATTCTTCCTTTACTCGAAAAATGCTCCTTGCGACAAAATTTTTTATCCAATTTTCATAAAAATCTTACACTTTGTTAACATAATATGAAGAAATAAACTAGTGTTTGTATTTTGATGCCATTGCATATTTTAATAAATTAAATTATTTTTGACTTCGGAAAATGAGAAAAAAAAATTCTATATTTGTTAATATAATGTATTTTTTATGGAAGATATAATGAAGATAAGTACTAATCTCCACAACGTCTTATTACCACTATCAAAATCTCACTATTGTATATTTTTTAAACTCTTAATGAAAAAATTCATCACTTAGGACAATTTCAGCGAATGGTAATAGCGGTACTTAAAAAGCAACGAAAAGAAAATATTGACAAAAGTAAAAATGCTATCAATTTCAAATTTGGTGTGATATTTTGTTATATAAAAATATATTTTACAAAAAATTTCAGAAAGTTCTATGAAAAACTGAGGAAGTTGAAATTTTCATTTTTGAGTCACCTTAATCTATGTTTTAGTTTTATAGCACAAAAGCACAACTTGTACAAAACAACAGGAAACGAGGTTTCTTGAATACGGCGGTGCCTGGCGATAAATATATTGTGGTTGATTGAGGGATAATATGTGCGTTTTACTAGCAGCACTACCTTTGTCTTCGCCGTATTCTAGAAAGTCCATGATTTTGGCGCGTTTTTTGGGCTTTGACAAAAAGAATTAAGCATTTGCTTTACTTATTATAATAAAAATAAATATATTTCGTTGAAATTCAGAAAATTTATGAAGCTTTTACTTCGAAAAATTATATATATTTTATATTT
Source organism: Dysdera silvatica (assembly GCA_006491805.2). NCBI lineage: Eukaryota > Metazoa > Arthropoda > Arachnida > Araneae > Dysderidae > Dysdera > Dysdera silvatica. The sequence continues at coordinate 80,314,031 of QLNU02015360.1, forward strand.
CGTTAATAGCAAAATAGCCGATTCAACTAATTTGAAATTATCCGGAAGGCGTGTTGCTCACAACTAGATCATATTGAGTGAAGGCACCTGATGGCAACGTATCAGTGGCTGTATAATAGTTTGAAATGGATAGCAGTAATAAGAAGGCTCGTAACTGGGCAATTAGACATAGCCAGGTATCTGCATGTATGTCGAGAAATGTTATCTCAACTGTATAAAAACAATTCCAACAAAGGTGACTTATATATTATTTATATATTATTCAATACTTACATATTATTATTACTTATATATTATTCAATAAACGGAATAAGATAGAAGAACCAAAAAATATTGCAAGCTGAAGCAAGAGATAACCCAACAGATAAGAAGGAATAGAAAGGTGATGCACGTCATTTGACTGTAGAGCTCTCCTCGACAACGGAGATTCAAGGAGAAAATTTCTTAAAGATTTCGGGAGGAAAATGTCTACCTATACTAGGCCAGTAATAATCTGTATCCTTCTGTCCACGTCCCTCAAGAAAACATATTTTAATTAGAGTAGACAGCATGTATTCTCAGTTCCTTGTCAACGGATACCGCTATGATCTGTAATGAGTTGCGCTTCACTATAACCTCAGAATTCAGACACAGTTTCACCTAGAGAAAGAAGAAGTGTAATGCAAAATGATCCTTTCAATGTCAAGGAAAATTATAACTTTTGAGGCGGTGACCTAATGATGTAGAGCGAAAGCAGTAAAGAAATCCGTACTCTATTATAAGAAACGCTTGTATCAAACGTAGAGAAGAATGTGACCATGTCTACTTAGCCTTAGTAACATAGTGATCAGGGTGTTGACACAACAACCCAAATTTAGTTGATTTAAATCCATCGCTAATTATTGTCTAGCTCCTTTCCAACACTTGTAGTTATGATAAAAAAAACTCCAGTTCCAGACAAATTAAATATGGGCAGGCATAAAAATAAAACCATGTAATAATAAAACTTTCTTTAAGCTGGGCTGCTTTAGCAGAAAAGCACCGACTTCTTTAGGAGTTGTCCCAAAATAGGATATAAAACATTTCCTATTTTTCTGTTTCGAATTCTGAGGATTCAAAAGGCCTTTTCCAGTTTTTCCAAGAACTTTTCCAAAGATTTTTTTCCAGGTAAATATGTGGCCAGGGAATAAAATTATCCCATGGGGTAATCTGTATTTACCTAAAAGTATCTTTCGTAAATAGTTAGAGAGAAAATTGTGTGCGGTTACTTGAATATGCACTGCTGAAGTGAATATGTTTCAGTTTTCATAGAATTAATTTGTCCAGAATACCCTTATATTCTAATAAAGTATCCGGAGAGTATTAGAAATAATAAATACACTATCATCTAGATGTTATAATACATGGCAGATAAGCTGCTTGATTGAAAGAGGTGTTCTTCTTCTTTTGAGAAGGATGCCACTCTCAGCCTATTACAAAAGGGTCCTCTTAAATTTTCCAACCTATCAAAACTCTTGGAACAAAGTCTTTGAAGCTATTGTGCAAATTAAAATATTGACGCGAAAGGATAAAACTCGTCTTTAGGAGATTACTGGTGAATAATTAAAAGTGGTTAAATCCTTAATTGAAACTAAATAGAGTAAGTGACATGCATGGAGATATTTTGCACAATATAACTAAAGCTAAAACATACTGTTTCAGCATTCTGTACTTTGAATGTACGAATATACGTATCATTATACCCGTGTGTCTCTTTAGAAT
>QLNU02015360.1:80330196-80362190 GCA_006491805.2 Dysdera silvatica
GATTACGGCGCCGAAATTGACTATTTTGCCCGTAAAAAAGTAAGAAGAAAGGCATTGTAAAAATAAGAATTAAAAGTAACCTTTATGTTTCAATACCTATCTAAATACATTAGGGAAATCTGCATTTCTTTTTTAATAACTGAGTGTTTTTTTTTCATTTTGTTTCTTTTAAATTCAAATTACATGACGATATAGTTATATGTTGGGTAGAGGGGCGGGCATAGGCGTAGCTACGGGTGGGATTGTGCCTGGTTTTAAACATACAGCATCCAGATTTCTGTTTTATTTTTAAATTTTAATAGAAGTAAATAAAAACTAAGTAAGTGTGTAAAAAAAAGATGTAAATATATATATATGGGATTCCCCATATTTGCATCTTTTTTTTTTTTTTTACCACCAAAATAAGTCGAGCCTAGAGCGCAAAAATCGATAAATTGGTCCCTGCACTTTATGTAGGGTCTACTGTATTGTGCTTTAAAAAAGTCTATTATTACATATGTTCAGAAATCCTAATTAAAATATAATTGTTTGCAAGAAACTGGCATGATTTCTACAGCTGGGAACAAGAGGAACATATTACAAAGTGTTCCATTTAACGTTCCAGAAATTTTCCTATCCCCTATGATCACCCCAGGCATCTGTCACAGATTCCTCATTTTGTTTACCAACCAGACTGCTAGTTAGTTATTGATGAAGTAAACACATCACATATTAAATAAATTTTCGTACATTTCCTTTCACATACTACAAATTGTATACACAATTTCACACAAATTATGTACATTGACCATTAGTATAATGTTGCACATATACAGGATGTGCGGAATCTACCTTCCAATCTTCTCACAGCTGTATTCCTTGCAAAATTCTAAAAAAAAATTGGGCCGCGAAAATTCTCAAAAATGCATAATTAAAAAGTTATTAACGATCAAAGAAGAGCCAATAGCCTTACAATTTCACCATTCCCACATCGACGGCGTAAAGTCGCCCTAATTTTTTAAAGCTTAGAAGAAATTCAGGTTTCCGGTTTGTTCACCAAACAAGTTGAGTTTTTTGATCAGGCCCCAAATTTAGTTACGAATTTTACGTCATGTTAAGAACGAAATTTACAAATTTAATAGTTTTTCCAAGTTATATTGTAACGATTGTCCAATTTCAAAAAACAATTTAAAATCTTATATTCTAAATAAAACAAGCTTACAAGTAAACAATTAAACACAAAAGTCTCGCACTTGAAATTTCTTAACGGTCATTAACAACGTTAATAAAATTTAACTACGACGCAGGGCTGGTTAAGGCTTTTTGAGGCCCTTGAAAAAATTTCATCCCCGGCCCCTTTTATTATAAATTACGTAATTATTTATTTTGAGATAATAGAGGAAAAATTAAGATTAACTTAAACCAAAATACTCATAAACTTCCAAAAATTTAAAAAGTAGACTAATAAAAATTTCATTTATAATATCAAGATCATAAAATTTATATATTAAAAATTCCTTTTCTTTTGCCATTGCTTCAGCAAATTATCACTTATATTTTTAGAATTAATAAAATCTACATTGTTTTCTATGCACAATACAGCTGGACAACTTAATTTTGACAGACTTAAGGAATTTTGTAATTGATTTTTCTCCTCGAAATGCTGACATCGATATTTCCTAGTTGCATGTGAAAAGCTAATGGTGAATAAATACGCAATACAGTTTCGACATTGCTTATCCTCGACGAATCGAACTAGTGTTCCGAGATTATCACGCCGGGCCCCTCAAAAGCAAGTTCTGAACATTTCATTTTTGTTGATGAAATAATCCGATCCTGGCGCAGTATATCGCGAAGTGTGGTATGTTCAATATAGGCTTATTTTATATACTTCGTTTAAAATCGTCGTTGTGTATTCGTACGTTTATACTATGCCGAAAATAAAATTTAAATCTGTTTTTCTTTTTTTTTTTTGGAAAGTATCCGTCCTACGTATAGTATGTTTATTGTACTGGAAGAGCCGGTGTGTCCCTAAATATGATTTCCGCGAAACCATGTTTTCACGTCTTCTTCCTAATTTTTTAATAATTAAACAATCTGTTTCACATTATATCAGAGGCTTTCGATTTTATTTTTGTCCCACGACTCCCTTCACCTCTCAATCAACGGATCTCAAATGTACAAAAATCACATGTTATAAATATGTTTGTATAAAATGTTATACTAGAAAACGATAGTTAACATCGCGATACCCCAAGAGACCGCGATGTACAAATTGAAAATTTCTGATTCATAAAGTAGGGAGTGTTTGAGTATTACGTAAGCACCTTTGAGGGATTGCCGTTGATTTTATTTACCTATGTTAGCTAATGTTCATTTTTGCTTACTAGTGGGAGGTGGGGGTTAAAATGGCCAAAATATTTCTTACGTAATACTTGAACACCCTCGTATTTTTTGTTTGTTTGTTTTTTGGTTTTACGGCTCAAAGACTACAGTGGTCATGCTGCGCCGGGACCTACTGTTTTCCGAGGAATCCGAACCTCTTAAGGCCTGGGGAACCAAACCCCGGACTACAGTGAGCAGTGTGATCTTTATGAGATCTCTGAGTAAGCGTTCTTTGCACTGTTGGGAGTCGAACCCGGGTTAATGGATCATTAGGCGAACGCGTTAGAACACTGCTTCACCGCAGGGCTCCCATATGTTTATAATATATGTTTTAAAGGGAAATTTTTCTTGCATTCGTCATAGAAAATTTTTTGAATCATGTTCTGCTCTGTCGATGAAATGGCAAGAGAACTTAGCCTTTCTTCTATCACAGTGGAACATATAAATATTTGTATTAGTTCAAATTTCCTAAAATATCATTCTGTAATTAAAATAGTCACTGGAATTGTTAGCAAAATCCGTAACTTTATCCATATGGTAGGGAAAATGTCGTCCATACTGTGAGCATAAATAATCTTGAGTACCTGTCCTCGTATAATTTTTATTTATCATTAACATATTAAAGAAGTGTAATATACCATTCAATGTACATTACTTCTTCATATCATTCTGAACTGTTAGTATGACCTTCATTTTAATAATAAGAGAAATGCTAGGAAAAACCAATAAATGTTAATTTACTTTCGGCGTTCTCCTCGCTAAATAGCGCACCGGGCTGTCGCCCGCACCTTCAACTGGCCTCTGTACTGGTAATGTTAAACGAAAATAAATATTATGATATGTACTTCAGTTTTGGTCAATGATATGCTGATGATCAAAAGTATTTATTACGTTGTTTTTAATTCAGTAACAACCTTATTTGTCAAACAAATTTATTTTGTTGAATTATATTGCGACGCAATTAATCCCAAAGCTGTATTGAAAAAAAATTCCAAACGTATTTTGCATTCGGAGTTGCTAAAGCCGTCCACCGCTATCACTGTCTCACACTTCCCCTGTGTGGACACTAAATTTTACAAGCACGGCCATACATATTTGAACTTCGATGTGGAATATTGATAATTGATATGTTATAAATGCTATATTAATAATAAATTAGTAATAAATTAATACGATATAATAAAATAGAAATAATAAAACAAAATAAAACAATAAAATTTATAAGTAATATAATAAAATAGTACAATAAAAATTTAGTATTTTATACATTAACTTTTTGGCATGAATGTTGGCGAGAATTAAGGGTTATCAAACAAAATGACGAAAATAATGTACTATTGGCTGAAGTGAAAAATTCGCACATGCCCTTTACTTTTGAAGCGAAACTATCCACTAACTCGGCTAGATTATTTAACCACACCTTTTTAGATGCAAGTGTTTTATAATTGGTTTTAAACTAACTGTGTGAGGCGTTTACAAAAGCTATCTCGACGGCAATTGAGCGATCTTTGATCGTTAACAACTTTTTAATTATGCTTTTTTTGAGAATTTTCGCTCTCCAACTTTTTGCGTAGAATTTTGCAAGGAATACAGCTGTGAGGAGATTGAACGGTCGATTCTGTACACCCTGTATATACAATGTAATCGCAAGTATCAAAAGTATATAAAATACATTTTCCAGCCGTGAAACACATCCTCCACGTTTTAAATAATATTCTATATTTACACCGCATAATTATTGTGTACCTCACCTTGGGTGTAACAGAAAGTTGAAGCTGAAACTCAAATAAAGGGAAATTCCCAAATTTTAAGAATTGTTTTTAACAATGAAAACAATGTGCCTCCCCACAGCGCCATAACGTTCTTCTTCAAAATAATGGGCGGTTCCTTAGTGAGCGGGAAACGAAAAACTAGAAAGAAGAATATCGAAAAACTTTATTGTCGCCGTAGCCATAGAGAACAGGAAGTAGATGCCACAAACGTGACACTTGTCAAGAATTTGACCACGTTATTGTTTTTCCTAGCTTGAGAGCGGATCGGACATTTGACAAGAAATCGATACGCTTGTTTCTATATCTTCCTCATTAAGCAGGATTCTCGTAGTAGTTCATCTTACCATGGCAAAGAGAACATAGGTACAGAAACTCAAACAAGGATGGTCCAAGATAGAGTTTGGATTTTTGGGAGGATGATTGTTCTATTGATTGTTTCGAAAGAAGGGAAAAATGAGCAGAAGGGAAATCCCTCTTTTCGATTTTCGCGGGAGGCCGACGAAGTGGCGATCACAACGGACAAGATGGCGTCCATTTGTCGGTCCGGTCCTTGCTGGAAACCGTGACACGTTTCACTAATGCTGGTGCCATTAATAACTTTATCTTCGTTGTCTTTTTTGTTTCCTTCCTGCCTCTCTTCCATCTACTCTCTCTATTTTTCTTTCTCAATCATTGTCAGCAGTAGCAAAAGATAAAGCGACGTCAAAGAGTTGCTGCCTTAATAAAGTTTAAAAGCAAGTTTTAGTAGAGTTTTTACAAGTTTCCGTGAAAATTAACGTCCATCTTCAACTGCCTTCACCTTTTTCATCTCAGCTGGGGACAATTCATCAGAAAAAAAAGCATTTATCAAACTAATGCGCACAAAAATAAAAATTAATAGTTTTTAGACGCTTTTAATGGCAAAGCATAATTTCTTCATAAATGAGATGCAAATTTTCTTGTTTGTGATAGATATAAAAGTTATACGAAATAAAATAGCACGGAATATTTATGACTAGAGCTAGGATTTATATGTAATAAAAATTTCAAAATATTTACGTAAAATATTCAGTAAAAATGAGAAAATCTGTAGGAAAAATCACAAAATATGTAAAGTAAATTATTTTTACATTTTTTATTAACTTTCCAGAATTTTTCAAACTATACTGAAAAAGAATTCATAAATTTCAAATGCCAAATTACTTCAATCAAAACTGTCAGTTTCAACAAATTTACTGCTATCGAAACTAACGACAACAAAGTGCTTCAAGTTATCCAAAACAAAGCAGATCCTGTTTTCTCTGAAAATGTTTTTAAATTGGCTGAAAGACCTCTCCACATCACATGAGGTGATGGGCGAAAATTTGAAGCCTGCTATAACTGACGGCAAGAATTTTCTTTCTTTTAAAGTAGCACAACTGCCAGTTGTAGACCCCTGTAGAATGTTTTTTACACCTGTAATCGTTTCTAAGCGTGGATTATTGTTTACAACACTGTTTATCTTACGTTTTATAATTTCTCCAATGGGGCCAGGTATCTCTCTTAATAATTCAATCGTCTCTTCATATTTATTCAACATATTTATCAAAGGAGCACTTGAAGTTTTAAGTTTGCTAATGATTCGTTCTAAAACAGTCAAATATGTCTTTAGAAAACTCAATTCCTTTAATAAGGTATCACCGTCCAGCAGACCGTGTCTTTTTCCAATGGAAGTAGAATCGTCCGAGTCAAATTGATAGATTACTTCCTTGATTTTGTTGAAGTTGTCCGCATAATATCTTGCAGCCTGTAACCAAGTACTCCAATATGTAATGACAGGTTGAGGTGGTAGAGATAAGTCTGGAATCATTTCTTTCAACTTTTTGGTTCTACTGGGAGCTTTAAGAAAAATCATTTACCTGTTGCTATCAATGAATCAGTTTATGGGAAATTGTAGCGGACTATTTCAGCAACTCTATGGAGTCCATGGACAAGACAAGTCAAATGAATCATCTTGGGGAACAATACACAAAGTGCTGTAGCTGCTTTCTTTATGTAGGGTGCAGCATCAGTTACCAATAGGTGTACTTTATCGTATCTTATTCCTTCTTGCTATGAAATCCGCAGCGATTCGTTGAACAATTTAGAAATAGTCTGATGATCACATTTTTCTGGTTGTTCACATGTAAGTAAGTATGGGATCGACGATGCTGATTCGTTCAGATGTCCGACAATAACGTTTGCTACGTATCTCCCCAGTGCATCGGTGGTTTCATCAACTGAGACCCAAATTGGAAAATCTTCGATTTTCTCCCTGATTTTCTGTACAGTTTCGTCGTAAATTATATTTAAGTAATTTTTTACGTAAAGTAGATTCGTCTGGAATTACTTGACCACAGTATTTTTCCAAGAAAATTGTAAACAACGGATTGTTTACTTTTGACAAGGGGATATCTGAACCCATTAGTGCATGGCATAAATCCAAACTGAAATTTGAATTGACCTGTTTGCTGTTTCCTGGAATGCCTCTAAAAAGTCTTCGTTTCAATGAAGTGTTTTTAGCTTCTTTTTTTTTTTTTTTATGTTTCCCAGTTTTAATATGCTGCGAAACTTAAAAACGCTGATAACAATAAATAGACGCCGCGCACATACCACAAAATAAAATATTTCCGTCAGTTCTCAATCCTTCATCGGGAAAATCTTTAATAAGTGCCTTTATTTTTGATGACACAGTTGGTTTAATTATAGGCATATCGATTAACTTAAATAGTCAGAAGTAAATAATATCTGACAATAACACCAAAGAAAGGATTTCAGAAGAAATTTAACACCAGGTCATACAACTAAACAAGGGATGCTGTTTTGTTGTTCAGTGTTTCTAGTTCATAAAATAATAAAATTCCTACTGAGTAACCGAAAAATCCCTCAACCCTTTTTTTCAAACATCGTTTTACCAATGTAGTGCTGACATCTGTTTGTTTAAGGTGTTACGAAGTTTGAAAACTTTTAACTCCAAAAGAAAATATTGGGTGATTTTACATAAAAACATTTTTAAATGATGTGAAAATATGTAATATACGAGGTCTGTCTGAAAAATATCCGACCTGTGGCCGGGAAAAATATATCACATGACGGGATTGGGACCCTGATCCTATTCAAAGTAAGCCCCCTTGCACCTCCAGACACTTAGCCCACTGTTCCTTCCACTGTCAAAAACATTTCTGGAAGACTTCTTTTGGAATGGTGTTCAACTCCGCCGTCGCGTTCTGCATTATCTCTTCTCTACTCTCAAAACGGGATCCTTTCAATGGCCTCTTCAATTTCGGAAACAACCAGAAGTCACAAGGAGCCATGTCTGGAGAGTAGGGAGGTTGGCGAACGACTGGAATTCCATGTTTCGCCAAGAAAGTCTAAATAAGGTGCGACGAATGAGATGGAGCATTGTCATGATGCAACTGCTAGTTTTTCGCCGTCGAGAGATCTCGTCTTTTGCGCCGAACTGTATCACGGAGTCTGAGAACTTCTTGATAGTACTCTTTAGTCATTGTTTGTCCTTCCGGTACGTATTCGTGATGCAAAATTCCACGGATATCTAAGAACACAGTTAGCATCACCTTGATTTTGCTTTTCACCTGTCACGCTTTTTTGGGGACCTGGGATGCTTCCATTGTGACGACTGTGCTTCCGTTTCCGGGTCGTACCCATACACCCATTACTCATCTCCAGTTATGACGATGTTCAAAAACTCAGGTTCAGTGTTGGTAGTGTGCAGATGGTCCTATGCAACCGCAAGACGGATTTCTTTCTGTTCCGCCAACAAAAGCTTGGGTACAAATTTCGTCACTACTTTATTTCGTCACTACTTATTTTATTTGTCTTATTATTATTTTATTATTATTGTTGTTATTTCATTTGTTACTAGTTATTTTATTTATTTTGTCGTCACTACTCTGCGCGGGAAAACTCAAAGTCAGACACTTTTTAGACAGACCTCATATGTATTAAAAGTGTAAATATGTAAAATATGTATTAAAACCGTAAGATATTACAAATAAATTTGACACCCACGTATTAGTAGCTCAAACTAGAGCTATTTTCTGTTTAGGAGAAAAAGAGACGCCGTCCTCATCCCAGATTCGAACCAGGGTCCCCGCGTTGAGCCCGCGGTGTCTTGACCTACTAGACAAATGAGAACAAGAACCAACGCTTTTTTTTTTCTCCATGTATTAAATTCTAAGATATTATTTATTAAACTCACAAAAATCTCGCCCCGGTGGCTTTGTGTGTTGACCATTATTTGGCAATTGTGTTATCCCTGTGAAGGGTAATAATATCTTACACCGTAATATTTGTAAAAATATGTAAAAATATTTATTTACATATAAATCCTAGCCCTATTTATAACATTTCAATGCAAGGTTCCATATCATTCATCGTTTCCATTTCATGGAGTTTATCATTGGATGACACTCATCATCCATCCATCTGTCTGACTCATCGAATTTGCAAAATTCATCCTAAGATATCCGTAACTCGAAACACTTACATCACCAATATCTTATTACGCTCAGCAATTTCCTATCAGCTGAGGATGACTCACATATCATAGGAGTTGTTCTCTTTCCTGCACTCTCAAACTCGATATCCAAGGGGTAACGGGGTATTGATAGTCGAAAAGTACGTAAGTCAGGTTAAACTACTGAGCCCACATTTGAGAGCCCATGCAGTCCTGAGACGTAAAATCCAATCCATTCGAACTGTCTTCATTTTTATGTGCATGTACTCTGCTATAATTAATTCAAACTTTTTTTTTATTTTGATGCACGTGTACTCTTCTGTAATCCATTCGACAATCCGGAAATTACGCCCGCTTCAGTTAATTTTATTCGATGAGTATTATATAGGGTGTCCCGTCAAGACCGCATAAACTCTGCACAGCGGGAATCCCTAAAACTTGTGAGCAAAAAATGTTTATGGGAAAATGCTGAGAAATCAATATTTTTGGAGTTACTAAAATTTGAAGTCCAGACAATCAATCAGAACAAATTTTGACCACCTTTTTCTTGGCGAGAACCACTCATAAAACAGATCACCAAGCCCTGTCTGTTATAGTAAAAAGAAAGCACCTCACTTGGCTTAGAAATAATTCCCCCTTTTCAATCACAACTCATCTTTTCTGAGAAAACTGGATTTGTGACCTGAGTCCTATTACGTAGCTTTCAGTAAAATTACCATAGTTGGCAATTTTATTTTTTTTTTACTGTAATAATTAGCTTATTTTGAAAAACGTTTTATTTATTTATTACACATGAATACTTTATACACATTTTTCACTATAAACACCATCATTTAAAATACAATTTTTGCTATAATTAGTCATAACATCATAGATTACATATTCATCATTCCCTATTTTATACAATATAACAATTAAGAATGGCAATTGTTGGTTATCGCAATATTCTAATTTAAAAAATAGCTTAATAATTAATACTATATTATTTCAATAGATAAGCCTTAACACAAGGGTCTTCCACCTTTTTCAGTCCAAGGGTCAATTTTGCTTATTCCTCTTGGCTCGCGGGCCGCATTAATGTACGAACAATATTAAAATTGGAAAAAAGGCTGATCCAGGAGGCACCTCCCTTGGATGAATTTTAGGTTTCTCTTAAGTCTTTATGTTGATTTTGAACGTCCGCCCAAAAATATTTTCTGGATCCCCCGCTGGACCTGAATATGTACTGTATATTGCAATATAAAATACATGTGAAAGCAAAAAAACATTTACAATACTTTTAGTTGTTAATATATAAAGCGAAATCAAACCTTTTAGTGAGATTTATAGCACTGCTTATTTTTAACAATCCTGTCAATATCAGGTCTTATTTTTGACGTTGCAATCTTTAATGAGTATTTTCAAAGTGGAAGACACTTATACTGGTCTTAATTTTTGATTTTACTAACTTCATCTTGAAAAGAGTTGTTCGCAGACGTACTGACGTAACGGATAGGGGGGTTAACCACCCCTTGCCATGAAGTTTTGTATATACAGGGTGTCCAACATCGACCGTTCAATCTCCTCATAGCTGTATTCCTTGAAAAACTCTAAGCAAAAAGTTGGAGAGCGAAAATTCTCAAAAATCACAAATGAAAAGTTATTAACGATCAAAGACCATCCAATTACCGCCGAGATAGCTTTTGTAAACGCTTCACATAGTTTAAAACCAGTTATAAAACACTTGCATCAAAAAAAGTGTGGTTAAATAATAGCCGAGTTATTCGATAGTTGACTTCAAAAGTAAAACGTATGTTCGAATTTTTTACTTCAGCCAATAGTAAATTATTTAGGTCATTTTGTTTGATAACCCTTAATTTTTACCAACATTCATGCCAAAAAGTTAATGTATAAAATAGTAATTTCTTTATTGTATTATTTTATTATATTACTTATAACATTTATTGTTTTATTTAGTTGTATTATTTATATTTTATTATATTATATATTTCGTATTAATTTATTGCTATTTTATTATTAATATAGTATTTATAAATTGTATTAATTATCAATATTCCACATCCAAGTTCAAATTAGTATTGCAGCGCTTGTAAAATTTACTGTACTACACAGGGGAAGTATGAGGCAGTGATAGCGACGGACTTCTTTAGCGTTTCCGAATGCAGAATACGTTTGAAATTTTTATTCAATACAGCTTTGGAATTAATTGAGTGGAAATGTAATTCAACGAAATAAATTTGTTTGACAAATATTAGGATGCTACTGAGTTAAAAACAACGTAATAAATACTTTTGAGCATCAACACATCATTCACCAAAACTCAAGTACATATTATAATATTTATTTTCGTTTAATATTACCAGTACAGAGGCAGGTTGAAGATGTCGACGACAGCCCGGTGCCCTCTTAAGCGAGAAGAACGCCGAAAATAAATTAGCATTTATTGGTTTTTCCTAGTATTTCTCTTATTATTCCAATGGTCATATAAACAGCCCAGAATTATACATATTTAATGGTGTTATACTTATTTAATATGTTAATGATAAATGAAAATTATACTAGGACAAGTAAACAGGATAATTTAGGATCGCAGTGTGGACGACGTTTTCCCTACCACATTGAGAAACATACCGATTTTGCTAACAATTTCAGTGACTATTTTAATTACAGGATGATCTTTTAGAAAATTTGAACTAATAAAAATATTTACGTTCCACTATGATAGAAGAAAGGCTAAATTCTCTAGCCATTTCATCGACGGAGCAGAACATGATTAAAAATAATTTTCTGCGACTAATGTAAGAAATGTTTCCTTTAAAACATGTTATAAAAATACTGGAGTTGTGCGGTGGCGCTGTATTGTATCGTGTTCACCTAGTGCGCCGTTAATCCAGGTTTGACTCCCAACTGTGCAAAGAACACTTATTCAGAGATCTCGTAAAGATTGCACTGCTCATTGTAGTCCGGGGTTTGGTTCCCTAGGCCTTAAGAGGTTCGGATTCCTCGGAAAACTGTAGGTCCAAGAGGTTCAGATTCCTCGGAAAATTGTAGGTCCAGAGGTTCGGATTCCTCGGAAAACAGTAGGTTCCAGCGCAGCATGACCACTCTAGTCCTTGAGCCGTAAAACCACAAAACAAACAAAAAATACATGAGAGTTCAAGTATTACGTAAGCAATATTTTGGCCATTTCGACCGTCCTAATAGTCGAAATGAACATTATCTAACGAAGGTAATAAACCAACGGCAACCCCCACAAAGGTGCTTACGTAATACTCGAACTCTCCCTACTTTATGAAGCAGAAATATTTAAATTGTACATCGCGGTCTCTTGGGATGTCGCGACGTTAACTAGCCTTTTCTAGTGTAACATTTTATACAAAAATATTTACAACTTGTGATTTTTGTACATTTGAGTTTCGTCGATAATTTATAAGAGGTAAAGAGAGTCGTGGAACAAAAAAAATCGAAAGCCTCTGATAATGTGAAACAGATTGTTTAATTATTAAAAAATTAAGTGGAAGACGCCAAAACATGGTTTCGCAGAAATTATATTTAGTGTAACACCGGCTCTGCCAGTACAATAAACAACGGATACAATAAAGGACGGATGCTGCAGCTGTTCAGCACTTCAAAGTACTAATTTTGAACATATGATGATGTGATCTAACATGCAGCCATGTGTTTTCCTAATTATGTTGTGGTGCTACACATCAATCTCATTTCTACATATTAGCGTTATTTCCGATATTTTTATTCTTATCGTAGGTGACTCATGAACCTTTTGGCGTGTATGTGTCCAAGTAAGATGGCTAATTAGCAAGCGAAAAATACTTTATCGAGTTAGTTTTACACGAGTAATTATCTGTGGTGTTTACTATACTGGTGATATTGAAAACCCGTCATTTCTTGTATCAGTCTTACACTGTTTGTGTGTGTGTGTTTACAAAAACCTCAGGTACTTTCCAAAAAAATAACAGATTTAAATTTTATTTTCTGCATTGTACAAACGTACACATACATAACGATGAATTTATACGAAGTATAAAAATAAGCTTATATTGAAACAAATCACTTCGCGATGTACTGCGTCAGGACCGGATTATTTCATAAACAAAAAAGCAAATATCTAGAACCTGCTTTTTGAGGGGCCGGACGTGATAATCTCCGAACACCACTTCGAATTCGTCGAGAATGAGTAATGTAGAAACTGTATTGCGTATTTATTTGCCTTTATTTCAAATGAAAATAGAAAAAGATCAATTTCAGTATTTCGACAAGTAAAAAATCAATTACCAAATTCCGCAAGTCTGTCAAAATTAAGTTATCCAGCTGTATTGTGCATAGAAAATGATGTAGATGTTATTAATTTCATAGAAATAATTGATAATTTTGCTGAAGAAAGAGCAAAGAAAAAGAGAAATTTTTAATATATAAATTTTATAACCTTTAAGATAGAAATGAAATTTTCGTATAGTTTACTTTTTAAATTCTTGGAAGGTTAGGAGTATTATGTTTTAAGTTAATCTGAATTTTCCCCTATTATCTCAAAATAAATAATTACGTAGGCTTAATTTAAACTAAAAGGACCAAGTGATAAAATTTTGTCAAGGGCCTAAGAAACCTTAACGGGCCCTGCGTCGTAGTTAAATTTTGTTAACGTCGTTAATGACTGTTAAAAAATTTCAACTGCGAGACTTTTGTGTTTAATTGTTTACTAGTAAGCTTGTGTTATTTAAAGTATAAGATTTTAAAATGTCTTTTGAAATTAGCCAATCATTACAATATAACTTGGAAAAACTGCCAATTTTGTAAACTTTGTCCTTAATGCGACATAAAAACCGTAAATAAATTTGGGGTCTGATCAAAAAACTCAGCTTCTTTGGTGAACAAACCGGAAACCTGAATTTCTTCTAAGCTTTAAAAAATTAGGGCGGCTTTACGCCGTCGATGCATAAATGGCTAATTCTTAAAAGTCAGTGGTGAAGTTGTAACGCTATTGACTCTTCTTTGATCGTTAATAACTTTTTTAATATGCATTTTTGAGAATTTTTGCTTAGAATTTTGCAAGGAATACCGCTGTGAGGAGATTGAACGGTCGATTCTGGACACCCTGTATATGAATATATGGACGTATAGCTCTGCAATCACCCCCTTTCTGCGTAAATGGTGTTCCGAAAATATCGGATCAAAAGTATATAGCTGTGATCTATAATGACCAATGGTGCTTACAAACCAAGAAGTTGCTTCCCCCGAAAATTTCAACTCCGGCGCGGGGTTGCTACATTGCCTCGTCAAACAGCTTTCCGGGCGTGTTGGCATTTTTTATGATTGCTGAGATTGGCGACTTGATTTTATAATTAGCGCAATTTCATAAAGATTTTAAGGCTCCTACGTAGGGCTGGAAACTTCCCTCAGAGGTGCAGTACAAACATAGGATGGCCCCAAGATCCGTGGGAGCCATTCTTAGTTCTAAACAAGAAGTTTAGTTTGAAAAATAAATATCTCGAGACTCGCAACACCGATTAAAGAAGTTTACCTAAGGAATGTTTCAATTTTTGCTACGAAGGGCAGGGCAGGCGATAGGGGAGGAAGGGTGCATTGCACAGGGACCCGGTGCGGCCAAGGGAGCCCGGTACTAAAAGGAACAAACCCTCCACTCAGTATATGTTAGGAAGAGTCCGTAGACGGACGTCTTATCAATTGTGCTAATGGGACGCCATTTTCGCCAAAAATTGGCGACGGCGAAATTTAGGAAACTAAATTCAAGAGGCGAGCCAAACTTTCAAATACAATTTTCATTGGCTCGAAATTGTTAACTCCCACATTTCAGAGATGCAAAGCGAATAAGATAACCAGTTTCTTGATAATACGGCCCAGATGCGGTCTATTATACAAATACGTTGATTATAGGTGTAACTTTCTTATTTTATCCAATCATGCTTTGTTATTTGTTTATAGCCATAACTCCGTGGTTATTTATTTCCGACCCCCCATGTAAAGGGTCGTTATGGTCCATTTTGCACAAAGATCACGGCTATATACTTTTGATTCGGTGTTTTCGGAACACCCTGTATGAGTATGCGCAGATGTAAGTGTTCCCGAATAATGACCCAGCCCAACTGACTCGAAGACTGGAGTGGTCACTACTGTACTGCTGAGGTAGGCGGAGCAGGCACTTTGTATTATGCCATTCGGGGCGAACAAGTGTTTTGCCGCTCCAAGAGGACTTCATTTTTATAATAATCCCATTTTGCTGTTCCCAAATATCTACCTCTTAGAGCGAATGCCCCGGTTCGCCCTCTCTGACGCCGGCCCTGGAAGTACGTATTGCGCGTTCGCGCTCAGTTGGCGATTCATACCGTTAGCAGACGGGTTAGTCCATTGCAGTTTAGGGAAGGGCGTCTTGCCGAAACTGGTTTTTCGCGCGGGAAAAACCAGTTCCTCCAAGACGGCCTTCCCTAAACTGCAATGGACTAACCCGTCTGCTAACGGTATCACGCGCCAACTGAGCGCTAATGCACAGTACATTAGATCAAAAATAGCTCTATACTTTCAAAAGCTTGCCTAGCTCTGCTTTATTTATTGAAAGCTGTCTATCATGTCAATAATTTTTACAATCAACACGGATTTAAAAACGTTGATGCAAAATACGAATGTAAATTGTAAACTAACGCCTTTTTTAATTTGTTACTTTTTTGATTTCTTTAAAATATTAATGTTACATGCTTGTGTATGTTTGCTATGAGAAGTAAAACTTTTTTATTTGCTAATTATATTTATGCATCTACTTTTAATATCACTTACTGATACACGACGAAGAAAGAAATTCCAATGGTTACCATACTGAGATTACTGATTACATGAGTTAACTTTTATCGTCCTGGTTGGGAAAACGCATTCACATGCGCGTTGGCTTTCGAAGTAAATTTACGAAACAAACGATCAAAACATTTATTCCATGCCTTTTCAAAAACAAGATTTATTTCAATTCGTTGCAACCGGACTCTGAAAAGCGTAAACAAATGAAAACGGCCTGAGATTAGATAGGCTTCAAACTTTAATAACTTCAAAAATATTGATTTCTCAGCATTTTCGTTTTACATCTGTTGTTCAGAATATTTCAAGGAATCGCGCTGTGCAGAGTTTATGCGGTCTTGATTTGACACCCTGTATCTTGATATGGCTTCAAATTAGAAAGGCCTTAGTGGCGAAAAGCTACCCTTTGTAGTATATATCCAATAGAACCATAACTCCTATATCTTCGAATGGTTTCTACGACTATTGAGTATACTCGTTTCTATGTGGGCGATCACAGATACATTACTTCAGTGCATGTTTACTCTATGTGAGATAGTCCACACATTTCAATAAGCTATCAACTAGGATCATATGCGCTTACTAGTTGAATATTCATCATTGTAAATAATACATGATAATTTGAGAGCAAAGTGTTTTAGATAGAATTTCTAACTGAACTATGAAAATATCATTACTAATCAGCATGTATGAATGAGGGCGATTGACATACAATATGGTACAGAATGCCTGTGATGACGTGGGTGATATATTGCTACCACTCCAATTTTGACCCGCTCATCAAGAGGATGGTCTTTAGATCGTGCTGTACGATCGCTTTTTTATAAATCGGGGCTTTAACAGTCACTATCGTGATCTACTCCGTCGTTAGATGGTGAATGAAACTATTAAAATTCACCAATACTTAGATTATTACACCTAAAACTAATTCCGAATTCTGACATAAAATTAGACTTTGACGGCAAAGTTAGTTAGACAAAAGCACTTGTGATGCGAAAATTTATTGAGATACTCGCTTATGGAAAATATCTATTAAGCTGGGTGAAATATTGCGGTTTTTCAAAAGAAAACACGACATAAAAACTTAAGACTTCAAAAGTACTTTATTTAATTATGAAATTCCAGAATTTTTGCAACATATTTCATATTTTTAAATTTTAATACAAAATGTCCCCTGAAATATAAATTCTTTTGTTGATTTTATAGCATAATTGGATTTGTGTGTATTAGTTATTTCGATTTTATAGTTTAGTTTGTTTACATTATTGTCACGTTTGCTTCAAATTTCTGCACAAAAGGAATTTTAGTGGAGAGATGGGATTAAAATCAGAAGCAATTCAAAAATTATGGGGGGGCTTAAGCGAATTATGGGAAGCTCAATTTGTTTTAAAGAAGATTATTCGATGAAATGTGAGAAAATATCTTTTGATATCCAATGGGGGATCATGAGCCCTCTGACCCCCCTTTCCTGCGCTACTGATTAAAAGAAACAAAACGCAGCATGTAACTAAAATTACAAATGTGTAAAATTTCTGACCCGGTTTTAATTACCATTTGAGCTATAAACACTTATTTATTATTAAAAACATACTTTGAAATACATAAAACGTAGAATGGTATATTATTATTATTGCTCAAGTTCTTCGGATTTACACTATCTATATCAGAGATCGGTAGCGTTTTAAGGATATTGCGCTGAAATAACATTGCAATTTCATTCTGCATGATCACCGAATGTTTTCCATATGTATCTACCATGAAACTTATTGTTAGTAATAAAGTATTGGCTATGGGTAATTGTGGGTACTATTTTAAGTACTTACATATATGTCCCTTTTTGTATATTACTTACTCTACAGGTACACAAAAAGTGTTTATAAATACATGTGAATAGATAACACAATTGTCCCATCTTTTAACCTGTAGTAGAAATTATACTACAGGTGAAAAGATGTAGTAGAAATTATACTACAGGTGAAGAGATGTAGTAGAAATTAAACTTACAAGGGACCCACCTCGACTGAAATGCACAAATGAATATGTGCCTCATAAAATTTTATAGATTTAGGATCCTGAATCACGAATTTTTAGCCATATTTCTGTAAAAGCCAACAATTCTAATTTTATGGGGCTTCAAAGGTAAAAAATGCTATATTTAGACATTTTTAATTATTTATTAAAAACTGAAATTTAAGAGAAATTGGTTCAAAAATACAGAAATCGGAAGTAAATAGCATTGTCAAAAAATTTAAAAAATCCACAGGTACTTGTAAATTCGATAACTCATAGCCTAAAATGTGAATTTAAAAAATCCAAATTTGGCGTGATTCTGATGAAACGTTTATGAGTTTGGCAATAAAATTAAGTCAAACATCCAGTGCACTGATAAATTATACTGAAGTGCCAGAAAAACCGGTACAGGCGTGCGTATGCAAATAACGGAGCTTTGCAACCAATCAGCGTAACGCGATGCGGTCGGCAGCGCCTATATAAGACAAGAGATGTCTGGCAAAGCTGTTAGATCGGTTCTTGCCGCTACAATGGCAGGTTATCAAGATTTAAGTGATTTTGAACGTGGCGTTATAGTCGGCACAAGAGAGATGGGACATAGCATCTCCGAGATAGCGACAAAATTTGGATTTTCGCGTACGACCATTTCACGGATATACCGTGAATATCAGGAATCCGGTAAAACATCAAATCTCCGACAGCGGTGCGGCCGGAAAAAGACCTTGAAAGAACGGGACATTCGACGACTGACGAGAATCGTTAAACGAGATAGACGTGCAACACTTCCTCAAATTGCCGCGGATTTCAATGCTGGGGCATCAACAAGTGTCAGCGTGCGAACTGTTCAACGAACCATCATTGATATGGGCTTTCGGAGCCGAAGGCCCACTCGTGTACCATTGTTGACTGCACGGCACAAAGCTTTACGCCTCGTCTGGGTCCGCCAACACCGCCATTGGACTGTTGATGACTGGAAACACGTTGCCTGGTCTGACGAGTCTCGTTTCCAATTGCATCAGGCGGATGGACGTGTACGGGTATGGAGACAACCTCATGAATCCATGGACCCTACATGTCAACAGGGGACTGTTCAAGCTGGTGGAGCTTCTGTGATGGTATGGGGCGTGTGCAGTTGGCGTGATATGGGACCCCTGATACGTCTAGAGACAACTCTGACAGGTGACAGGTACGTAAGCATCATGTCCGATCACCTACACCCATTCATGTCCATTGTGCATTCCGACGGACTTGGACAATTTCAGCATGATAATGCGACACCCCACACATCGAGAGTTGCTACCGAGTGGCTCCAGGAACACTCTTCTGACTTTAGACACTTCCATTGGCCACCTAAATCGCCAGACATGAACATTATCGAGCATATCTGGGATGCCTTGCAACGTGCTGTTCAGAAGAGATCTCCACCACCTTGCACTCCTATGGATTTGTGGACTGCCCTGCAGGATTCCTGGTGTGAATTGTCTCCAGGATACCTTCAGACATTAGTCGAGTCCATGCCACGTCGTGTTGCGGCACTTCTGCGTGCGTGGACGAGGAGGCTACACGATATTAGGTAGGTGTACCAATTTTTCTGGCACTTCAGTGTATTTTACACCCCCTTTTCGTACTTTACAGGTGCTGCGTTAATGTGCTTCAATGCATAATGACTGTGGTCTGTTTATTATATAATTCGTTTTAAATTTAGCTATCGAAACGTATGAAACATTAACATCAATCTTTTCTGAGGATAAATTGCGGAAAAGTAGAGAGATTTTTGAAGTTATAGAAAATTTGATTTTTAATAAAGTAGAGGAAGAAATTATCTTAAGTTTTCAGCATTTAGGTAATGATGGCGATTTTGATAACTCAAGAGATGAAAATGGTTTTTCGTTTAATAAAAGAACACGGTTGAGAAAATGATTTTGCGGAAAATAAACTAGTTTTATTTTAAGGACAAAAAAATCACAAAAAATCACTGCCAAATTAAAGGATCTAAAAATTATATATATCCCACAGAGGTACGATCCAATATAAATTCAACGAAATAAAATCAGCCGTATTAAAACAGTTTAAAAACGCTAGAAAACATGAAATACCCATCCATAACGTTGATTTAAATCATTGGGCGATGATTAAATCTAAAGAAATCGGATTTCCCGAGTTTAAATGCTCTGTTTGTTTTATTCAATCTTCGAAAAAAAAATCAAAATTGTAGCCCGAAAAGTTACAATGTACGTTACAATCTTTAAATATAGCGTGTATGAAAATACCGAAAATAATGTAATAGGATTTATTTTAAGCACAGGGAATTTAATATCATCTGGTTATAAATCCAATCAAGTTTTCAATGCAGATCAAAGTTGTTTTAATTACTTCACAACTATTGAGCGAATTCTTTCACACATGGGCGAAAAACATACTGCTTCCATAGTTTATCCCAACTTCGGAAGAACCTATTCATATATTGTAATGCTTCTTGTTTCAATTAATAGCGAATTAAAAGATAAAATGTTTTTATCTCTCAGGGAGAGTGTGGGAAAATTCGGACCTGTTGTTAATAGACGTTTATTTAGATCACTAAATTTACACGTTACCTGTTCCAAATCGGGTAAAATAGACAAAACAAAAATGCGAGAATGGGCTGAAAATTATGTATTGCCTGTTTTGAACGATTCCCCGTCGATTTTATTATTAGATTCATGGACGAGGTCAACATATGAAACTACATATGCTTCCCTCCCAGAAAACTACACAAGGTTACAAATTCCATGTAATACAACATCCCTCGTTCAACCACTTGAGATCTACATTTTTCGACAGTATGAGATATTTGTAAAAACAAATTACAAATAGAATGGTAGTCGACAGACTTGAAATTAATAGCACAAACTGAAATGAAATAATTAAATACACTATTTGGTATACAATCAACTACAAGCTAGAATATTTCGCCCCATGTTAATATACCCCAGGTTTAAATGTAATTACCTAGATAGGAATCCCGGCGTTTTTGATAACGTTCAAAAAGTACGTTTCAATTTACCTAATAATTTAATTTGCGACATCGAATAATTTAACATATTACCGTTTTTAAAGGGTGCTTATTTCCAGAAATTTTTATGCTTCGATCATTTTTATATCAATTTTCATTACCAGGAGTATTTTTTTTTTTATTTTTTCATAAGGAAAGAGATTTTGTATTTCATTTTGCAACGAGAACTTACATAAATTTGCAAATAAATTAACAATAATTATAATATAGTTTATAAGTAATGTTTTTCTTATAATGGTTTTAATAAATAAAAGCAATTTGGTAAATTAAAATTCTCATTCGAATTCATAAATTACGTGAGTTTCTTTCGTAGTTTTTTAATTCTGTTGCTTTTTATTGTCGCCAACCTTGCAAATTAGAATCGCGCCAAATTTTCGATGATTTTTATTCATATTCTAAGCTATGATTTATCTAATTTACAAGTGGATTTTTTAAATTTTTTCTTCATTTAACCATAGTATGGACTTCCGATTTCTGTATTTTTGAGCTAATTTATCTTAAATTTCAGTATTTAATAAATAATTAAAATGTCTAAATATCGTGTTTTTAATTTTTGTAAAATTAGATATATTTTACAGGGCTTCAAAATATATAATATCAATTTAGAATAAATGATTTTACAGAAATCTGACTAAAAATTCATAATTAGGGATACTAAATCTACAAAATTTTATAAGGCACATAGTCATTTGAACGTTTCATTCGGAGTGGTTCCCTTGTTAGATAATGTCTATCCGGACGCCACGACTGTTTAAATTTCAGGCATGTATTATTCCTCTTTCGTACAAAGTAAGCCTTTGAAAAAACAATACTGTAAGGTCGTAGCCAGGATTTCATTTCGGAGGGGTTCAAAAATTTTTATAGCTTGCATCATTGCAAGGCCGTAGCCAAGTCCCATTAAAAATTTAGTTTCGGGGGGGACCGGTCCCTAAGATCCCCCCCCTTCTGGATAAGGGCATGCAATACTATATTGTGTACTTACGAAGCAAAGGATTATGACGATCATTTTAAAAAATAAAATTACAGCTATCTCCAATAGACAATCTGGTAACTTAGTACAGAGACATTTGAATAAAGCGTAAGTTGCCAGAAGTTGCTCCGCATTTCCAAGTGTTGTTTTGTATTGAAGAAAATGTTTGGAGAATTGTTTACTGAATGCTAGACTTGGAGGAATTTCGATTCAGTCTCATTGCACACATGTGTGAATGTGCCTGAACACGTACAGAAATTGTAAATAATGTGGAGGAGCACAGGCGAGTTCGTATTTGGGGTTAAATATAAAAGATCGCAGAGAGATAATAAAAATCGAATTAACGATCGCATGCATATGACCGCACTGACCTATACGACGATGATATATATACAAATCGAATTAATGATCGCGTACATGTGAAGAAAGATCGGGAACTAAAATTTAAGGGTGTCACTTTTGCAATGAAATTGCAATGAATAAGTCAATTGATATTTCCCCTTAATTCATCCATTTTTGAATAATTATAAATATTTTATGAGAAATAAAGATGGAAACGTGTATAAGATATCTAATATAAATTCTATGTTTAAATCCAAAGCTTTCATATTTCCCAAAAAAATATATGATTTAACAAAGCGTTTCATAAAAAAGATCGATGGAAAAATGAAAAAATTTGAACGTCCATCACTAGACATAACCCCCCCCCCCCCCAAAAACCCCGTATATTACTGATATAAAGATAACGCTAAAGGTAATGAGGCGAATGGGTATCACCCATAAGAGTGTTCTATATTTATGGATGTGTCAACCAAAGAATTAAAAAAATTGATAGCTAGAGATACCTCGCTGCCACCTTGGACATCAGAAATTTATGTGTTGCTATCAACCCAGGTAACCGGCAATAATTGAAGACTGAACAAAATAACGATTACGACAACGGATAATTGTTCCCATTAGTATCAGTTCAAAACCTTGATTACAGACTGGATGCGGTAAGTAGAAAACTTTAATAGTAAATGTTGTAGAAAGAGCTTCTATAAGTTATTATAACATTTTTGAGAATTCTGGTTAGACGGAAAATGGGAAAAAGAGAAAATGCTGTAATACTGAAATATTGAAGATGCGGTAATACTGGGATATTCAATATGCGGAAAATGCTGAAAAGAAAAATGCTGAACAAATGAAAAGTACTGATCATTCTGTATCCATAAAATGCCGACTGTAAATTTAAATAGCATATAGGTAAAAAATAGGACATTTATAGCGTATCGATAAATCAAATGATCCTGTATCCTTAGCTAGAAAACAAATCAAATTGAAGAACGAATATCTTGCAAAAAAAATCCGACATAGCGTCTTACATAAGGAAAAAATCACGGATCCTTTCAAAGCTGAAATGGAAATAAAACAGGACTATCTTATCTATTATGGCCAATTATCCTACTGCTTATGCTGGAGAGAGTAATGATAAGAGCATACAAAGAAATAAAATACGGAAGCATAAAATGTAATACAAGAGAAACACACTAATACCCCAATTTTCCATATGAATTGTTTATGATATCACAAAAGCAAAGTCACCTGAAATAAGATCTAGAATAACTTATAAACGAGCACAAAAATTCGGACAATAAATACATATGGTAGGGACTAAAGAAACTAAAATCAACGACAGCAAGAAATTGGAATTCAAGTTCAAGAATAAAAGTATCGAGCAAACAAAACAATTCAATACCTTTGCTGCATTGCGTCCAGTGGAAAGGGAACAGAGGAAGAAATAAGGCAGAGCATCTGGAGAGCCAAAGGCACTTTTACACAACTAAACAATATTTGGAATCCTTAGTAACTAAGAAGAAAAACCAAACTAAAACATTTTTTAAAGTAACGTAGAATCCGTACTGCTTCATGTATGCCAAACAGTGGACAGTAACCAAGACAACAACAAATCAAATTTGAGTTTCCATGAATAATTACTTCAATTCGGTACTGAATATATACTGAGCATACTGAAAATGGTACCCATTCTTACCCTGGTTTAAGCGAACCGGACATCAAAATCCTCTAAGGCTATCAGAACAAAAGATATCCTTTTTAAAAATAACAATATTTTGACTTTCTTCGGAACTTTCTATTTCGAAGGAAAAATAGAACTGGAAAAAACTTGTAACGAGGGACTTGAAAAAATATTTTTTGTAGCAACTCTATTTCGACTGAAATATGAACACAAATTTAAGCATATATAAATACATTTACTTAAGTAGTCAAAAATTAAATATTTAGTTCATGCCTGCATGAGTAGTGTAAGTAAAGGCGAAGTCTGATAAAACCAACACCACCTAGAAGACAGTATACATCTAAAGCTTTCTGTGGCAAGGACAAGTTCTGCAAGAAGACATCATCGTGCGAATAGTCACGATACAAAACTCAAATCAAATCCACAAATTATTTACATAAAATTTAAATTACCAAGGAGATCCCAAATCGAGGACTTACATTTGGTATAGGAATTTATGGCCTTTATATCAGATAATAATTGATTCCATAATTGAATCGTTAAATGTAGAAAGAGGCCATGTCCTATGCTTAATCATAGGACATTACACCTCTCTACAGTTAGCGATTCAATTTAGGAAACCAGAAATTTAATCTACAGCAACCCAGTCCCAGCCGAGAAAGTTCAGATCTATGGTTATTTCTAGTTGATATGGGATAGTTCTGTATTGGTAATTGAAAAGTAACAGGAATGTTGTTTAATGTAATATATTTTTGTCTTTTTAACATCAATAGTAAAACTTTATAATTCAAAAGATAACTGTTATTAAATTAAATTTCTGAACAATTTCAGGGACTGACATTGGTTGTAGTACCTTATGATTAATAATATTGAAGATTTCTATTGAAGCTTTCATTTGTGTTAAGCGGAGAAATATTTCCAAGGGCCGTTAATTATCTGTTCCTGTTAAGCGATATTTCATGTTAACTGTGTTCATGTTAACTAACCTAAAAGCACGGAACTTAAACTAAGAGCACAGAATTCCTATACAATTTGATAGGAAATCAGCAGGATCCGTGTTAGAAATAGTTCGCATTACCGAGGTTCGACTGCATGTCAATTTAATTTCACATAAAATTTATTCCATTTTATGACAGCGAAAGATAAGAAGTTCAATTTCAAAATTGATTAACCTGCAAAAATTGTCTCATTTATGCGAATTGTCTTGTTTGGAAGAAATGTATTAACTAAACTGTGTGTACTTTTAGTAATTTTCTTATGAAAGATATTATTACTTTTCTCATGGATTATTACCCATACCAATATATTATGGATGGGACAGCGTCTCTTTTTCTCCAAAAAGAAAAAAGCTCTAGTTTGAGCTACATATATGTGGGTGGCAAAAATTAATTTATAATTTTCTTTATAGTGACATTTAAAGTAATTTTATTTATAGTCATAGTTAAAGTAATTTTATTATAGTGAGAGTACTATTCTTATAGTAACAGTAATATTTTATGTTATTATAAGTATTTTTTAAACCGTTCAGTGCAAATCTCTGAGTATTTTGCAGTTCGATGAATATAGGCGTACAGCTATATGGGCCCGTGGCGTCTACACTTCTTAATGATTAAAAGTAAATGATAATTTTACATATATTGTAATATAAAAATATATGCTTGGTGTCCCCTTAGTACTTTTAAAACAGCTGATGACAATGGGTCTATGCATCATACTCTCCCTATATTTATAGTTATTTCCTCTTACTTTTTCGAATTTATTTTAAATTAAGGAAGAAAAAAATGCATTTTGGAATGATTACATTTTTATTACAGCTTAGATTATATTTTTCGAAGTATATAAAAGTTGCATAAGTATGTTCCCTCGCTTTATTTTTACCTTCAAAAACATAATTTTAATTTACCATGTGTAAAATATGTTTCAGTATATATATATATATATGCATGTTATAGTGTTCATTGTCAACTGCACTTTACCCCTATCAATATAGTGGACTCTTCTTTCCGGTTTGATCATGTGAGCGACGCCATGATACTAGCTCTGGTGTTTTCCTTCTTCGCATGCTCTTCTTCTGTTTTTTGTGTAACCAAAAGCTTTTTGTAGTCTATGTTATAATTAGTGGCGGATTTCTAAGTAGATACAAAATACATAGGCCTAGGGGCAGCACTTATCGGAGGGCGGCATCAATGTGCTTAAACATAAAATTGTCCAAACTCAACAACGTTGAAAAACTAACTTTTCTTTTAATTATTGTCCTATTTCCCCAATTACGATGACATATAAGCCTCTATGAATATATCCTGTCAAAACTACACTAAAACAACGCTATGTTTGCGTATAAAATGTGTTATACGCAAATATAACGTTGTTTTGAATGTTTTTTTTTTGTTTTTTTTATATAAGCGACTACTTTAACTTGCCTGCAAATACAAACTACAGAATCGAAAGACGAAGGGCCCTAAAAATTTTGCGCCCTGGGCATTTGCCCAGCGTACCCATTTATAAATCCAGGCTTAACACGTTTTTTATATACAGTGCGTTTGGTATTTTAGTGGACACCTGATATTTTTACGTAAATGCTAAAAAAAATACAAAAACTGCGAATTGGCTTTTGAAGAATGCCGAGACACCATAATGTCTTGTAGAAAAATAATTTTTATATAAATATATCGTCACATAAATGGGGAAAATGCAAATTTATGTAACAAATGTTGTTTGTTAATTTAAGGGACACTATCATTCCTGACTAACAGATGGCAGTGCAGGCGCTAAAAAATTTGCATATTGTATTCTTTCGATGCGTAGGTTCGTATAAATACCCGTGTGAACAGGTTTGAGTCTGCGAAAGCAGCGTTTGTAGTCATGTCAGAAAGGAAAATACTTACGGATTTCGAGAAAGAGGAAATTGTGGCTTTTAAATGAAATGGAAAATCCATTTTCAAAATTTGTCAGCTTATTCAGCGTCCAAGGAGTACTATAGGGGCCTTTTCAAAAAGAAACCCCAAAAGGATCCACCCAAAAAGCGGGGAGCGAAGCCAAAACTGAGTAAAAGAGATAAGCGGAACATTAATAGAGAGGCCAGTAACACAGGAAAGTCTGCTGCAAAAGTCCGAAACGACCTTAGTTAGCTCCTAGTTAAACGTTGGATAGTATGGAATGTGCTCTCTAATTCCAAAAATTTATCTTTTCGGAAAAAAAAAGGCAAACCACTTCTCACCCAAGTTCACAAACAGGAACACTTAAACTAGGCTCGACGACTCATGAAGTGGAACGATAAATGGTTGCAGGTACTTTTCACGGAGGAAAAGAAATTCAACTTAGATGGTCCGGATGCTTTTCAACATTATTGGCACGATTTACGGAAAGCGCCGCAATACTTTTCTTGTAGAGTTCAAGGAGGAGAGTCGGTGACCATTTGTAGTGTCTTTGGCTACAACGGTACTACGCCTGGAGCTTTCATCGGCAGTCGTATGAATTCCACCTGCTATCAAGAACTTTTGAATGAATATGCCCTCCCATATGCCTCATAAATATGTGGGGAAAACTGGATTTTGCAACAGGACAACGCACCGTGCCATGCATCTATCTCCACCAAAAGATGGATAAATTCAAAAAAGTTTAAAAGTATGATTTGGTCGACACGTAGTCCTGATTTAAATCCTATCGAAAACGTATGGGATTATATTGTTCGTCAAATATATGCAAATGGGAAGCAATTCACGTCGGTTAATGCCTTAAAGGACGCTATTGTGGAAACTTGGTATCAAATCGATCCTAAGTATTTACAAACATTGATAGAATCAATGGATTCACGTGTCTTTAAAGTTATACGCAAAAACGGAGGATATCTCGCGTATTAATGTACATAAAACACTCCAATTTCAGTAAGTGTCCATTAAATTTTCAAACAAGATTGAAAGCCTCATCTTGATTTTGTTACATTTATGAATGATTTAATAAAGATTATTAATCTTCCACTTTGCAGAATACTGTTTTATTGTAGTATCTTTATTTTCATTTTCAAATTTGGCATTATTTCTCACGATAGTGCACTGTTATCAAGTGTCCACTAAAATACCAAACGCACTGTATACTAATAGTAAACGAATGAATAATGAAAAATTTGAACTCATAACGAAAAAATTCATGCAAGGATGCGTACGTGTATTTTTCCCAAATACGCGAAATACACGCAAAAACATCAGAGGCTCCAGGATTCCATACTAAAATTATTGTGGATTCAAAAAGTGTCTCGAATCCACGAAGTCGGACACTATGGTAGCAATAATTTCGAATTGTATCTTATCAACAATCTTATCTTCAATCAATATCCTATCTTGAACAATTATATGTTATTTTTTTAACAAATATTCCTTTCTTTGTAAAGGAGGGAGGGGGCGGCAGTACAGGCTGTGCCTAAGGGCGGCAATTTTATAAATCCGCCACTGAATATAATTAAGAATGTTTTAGATTGTGTTTCTGCTCTATCTCGTGGAATTATGACGAAATATCCATCCATTTTTTTAGCTCATTCCAACAATATCAGTTAAATTTTTTTTAGGTATTTAATTGTACAATTATTTTTAATCAATGCACGAATTATATCGAGCATCCTAATACGAGTATTAAATTGCAACTTAAATTTTCTATAGTTGCGATTTTCTTTTCGAAATTTTTATAAATTAGTCATGAATGATAGTAAAGCATTACTGTCACATACTGATAAACGTCTTTTCCCCAACCTTTTAGACAGATCTAAAATTTTTGCATTTTTTTAATAATCTCCTTTGACTAATTAAAAATTTTGGGTAAATACATTTACATAATTTTTAAAGACATGATGGTCTAAGCAAAATAGAAAAATTCAAAATGAGATTTTTTTGTAAAATTGTGAATATTAAGTATTTCAGGCAAAAAATATGTATAAAGTTAATTGAATTTCTATAGTGCAAGAACAACAAGGGTCAAGCTGCGCCAAATCATTATTTACATAATGTGTACGAAATAATATATTATTGCACAAATATCATTATTAACGCTAGCGAAAGAGAGATAATGTGATACTGATGGGTCCCAATGATAGTGGAACCTAATTAGTCCATCATTGAAGTATAGATTTTTAGCATAAAACCTAGGCACAACATCTTGCACCTCCTCCTTGCCCCCAATAATTTAAAATAAAAATAAGTTTATATGTATAGTAATCTAAATGTATATAGTATACGCTTTCACCGTCAATTTTTAAAACTCAACGTTGCTGGATTTTTATTCTTCTGAAATTTTCAATGTATAATTTTATGTTAAAAATTTATTTAGTCATATTAAAAGGATTAGTCCGATCTCATTGTTATAAATAAGTTTTTCACATAAACCCTTTTAAATATTAGTTAAATATTTCAAATGTGATGTTTCGTGCAGGGCAGTAGCCAGGGTAGGGGTATGGAGCTGAATCCATCCCGCAAAATATTTCTTTTTTCAAAATAAATTACCGTAGAATTTGATTTTAAATTTGCTTGTTTTTTGTATGAAGTTGTGCATGGCAATGAAAATTGTTCTTTGAGGTTAAAAATATATTCAAAATATATTTCTACGATCGTGTATACATGTTTGGTATGATGAATCTTCTGTACATGTATTTTACAACGTTTGAGTCTTTATTTACTCAACAACAAGGATAAGATAAATTGTAAATTTTATTACACATCTGTACGTTTTCAATGCAAAATTTGCATTAAGAAATCTATTCTTTACCGTTAAGTGTATTAGTCTGCTTAGATAATTAGTAATTAAATATACAGAAGAACCTCTTTAATCCGAACAAATTGATACCTAGACCTGTTCGGATGAACCTAAATCTATGCTGCAGAATTTACTGTAATTGTTTGATATTTGTGTATTTTGGTGCGCAAACGTAACAGACGACGGAATTTTTTTTTTTCTTAATGGGAAATTTCAATTAGTTCGCAACACACCCTGCGATGTTTGTTTACATCTTGTCGGTTAGCTGCCGTTGAAAAAGACACCCAGTCGACTGAAAAAAAAAAGTTCAGATTAACTGGATTTTTGGATTAGCGTGTTTCAGATTAACGAGACTGCTATATTAATAAAACACATCACAAAACATTAACGAATTTTAAGGCCCCCCCGTAGCTTTCTGGGCCCCCTGTAACAAGCATCTATCTACAGCCTTGACTACCCCCCCTTCAATTTTCAAAGAAGCCAATGATACTATAAATGTCCTTGAAGGTATACGATCTCATCTAATATAGAAATCACTCCATTTCGACTTTTTTAAAAAATAAAAGATGTTCCACAAACGCGATGGAAATGAAGATAATGACTCCTTTGGACATTTTCTGAATAGAAAAAAAAATGGCCAGCAAATTATCGCTTCAGTACTATATATAATTTACTGTATGTGACTTTATTGTAAATTGTAAGGTGTGATTCAAATAATAATTATAATGCTTTCTAAACACGCCAATGCGTGCATCAAATGTATTAATATTCCTAAACGTGCGAGGGAGGAGGGAAATGAAAACGTTGAAATCAGTCTTTACTCGAGTACATCGCGATATATCGGAACGATGCCTCGTTCCGATTGACAAAACTTTCTGATTAACGACCTTTTTTGTTTTTTTACTAGAGATGAGAGAGCGTACTGCTATTAGTTATTTTCATGAGAAGAAACTTATTAGAAATATAAGGCTAATTAAAGTAATTGACTGTATGTATTTCCTTCCAAAATAACGGCACGAAAACAACTAACTAGTAAAATTTATGCAATTATGTAATATATTTGGATAGTTGCATCATGAATTTAGGTAATAAACTTGATTAATACGAATCTATATCATAAGCGAAATTTTTCCATCAATAGAGTCGTCAATTACTTAAATTTCAATATCAGCACACATAAAGAAATATATTGAGTAATGAGGTGCGGCGTATATCGTTCCACATATATCATATCTCGTCAATATCTCGATAGATTTCTTTAAAAAATTCCAATTTATCACAACGTAATTTAAACTCGATAAGATAAGAAATATATTGATCGGAATATCAGGAGGAAGGAATAATTCGATGAGTTTTTTTATTATTTTCAGTTCATTATTCACACCGTCGTTTTGGAAATCGAAAAATGTCCTCGGGGCGCATCAGTAGATTTTGGCGCGATTTTTTTCCCCCCGCCAATCGACTCTACTGACTTCTTTTTCGCCTAATAAGGCTCTTCTTTCTTCGCCGCAGGCTTTTAAAAAGCGAAATTTAAATGAGTGTTTTACTAGAATAGCTGAGTCCCTCCCCCCACTCTACACCCGTATTATTTTCTCATGTTCCAATAAAACGGAAGACAAATAAATTTGTGTTACAAACATTCTTTCCGGTTTTCTGGGTTTTTTTTAACACGCTTCATTTATTTATTTTATAAAATGCAGGTATAGGCGAACCCCAGTTGTACGATACTTACAAGGAGAGTACACGAAGTGAGAATAGAAAATGTGCTTCATTTTAGTTTTATAATAAAGTATGAACGCTTCAATAAGAAATTAAATTTTTTTTTACCTAAATTCCCTATGGGGGGAGTTATAGCCTCATCAAATTTGGCGAGAAAAGGTTATTTTCAGCAAATTTTACTTGATAAGCTTTTTATTAACAGCAGGAATGGTGAGATATTTTTGAAGTGATGTCACCAAACTAGAATTAATAAACAATCCTTCATTCATGATAAAAATATTATTGATTTTGATTTCATAAGAATTTATGCATGCATTTGCAAAAATATTTAGAACTTTATTACTAGTGGATAGATGTCTCGTTTTAGTTATAAAAAGCTTTTATTTTGCTTTAAAAAAATAATATACATACTTGGCTTTATTAAAAATATGCCTACTTGGCTTCAATAAAAATACACCTACTTGGCTTTATTAAAAGTTAAAAATGTATATGAAAATGGACAAGAAAATGCAAAAACAAACAAACAAAAACAAATTGGGTTTGAACAATGACTGCAACTAATAAACGAGGGATTTTCACAATTTAATGTGTAATATGAATTTTTGGAAAAAGTGAAACACACTTGTTTGACATTACGAAATGTATTCGGTTTGAGAACGGGGTACGTGCTCTTATACCCAGCGTATTTAATCATGTCATTGAACGTTAGAACTGATAATTGGTTGTGTATTAATGAATGTAATTTTGTTAAGGTATTTCTTTCGTGTCAATTAATGTCCTTAAAATGATGAAGTACAATATTTCGTTTGACAGTTTTTATGAAATATTTCCACTGCCTGAAAAAACACACATCGCAAGGTTGAATTAATGCAGTGATGCTTGCAGGTATATATAATAGGGTGCTTCTAAAAAATAAAAGTGCTGGAAATTTATCCTCCTGCCCTTTGTTGAATGATATCAACTGCTAAGAGGTCCCAGCAAAAAAGTTCGGTTAATAGATTAATATTTATGACTTGCCCAACTCAAGACAAGTTCCGATATTTTTTTTAACATTAAGAACA
>QLNU02015360.1:80372626-80398743 GCA_006491805.2 Dysdera silvatica
CAATTTACTTTAATTTTTATAATCACATTGCAAGTTGCAATTCGCTTTACGCATCAGTGACAGACGCATTTATTTTTATTTAGAAAATTCTGTCACAAAGTATCGCTTGCATTCTGTTTATCTGTGTGAGGATAACATGAAACAGAATATACGTAAATATATTTAATGTTGTTTGGATACTTTTTGAGGAATTTATGGAAGAAATTAAAAGGCGCCAAATGGCGATAAAGTCTCTCTTCTGTCAAACCAAAATCATTTTTTATTAATTATTTTTAGCGTTAATCTGAGGAGATGGATGATAATTTTCACATATTAGGTTTCTTATGGTGTGTACTTATGACTGAATTAAATTCGTTTGATTCGGCGTGTAAGCTCCGGGTAGGTTTCCTTGTCAATTCAAATTTATTATTATTGTTTACTCGACTACCACACACTCCCTGTAAGCGTAACAACGAGCGGTGAATATAATCTCACAATTAAAAATACATCTGGAAGGAGAAAGATTGGTGAATTAAACACACCGACCAGCCAATGATTAACATATTTTCAAAGGTAAATAAATTTTAATATTTAACGTTTTATAGAAATAAGATACAAAGTGCCAGGGAAGAAATTTACATACAAAAGGTTAAACACTGGTAAAATAGCAATGAAAAAGATCACCCAAGCTTTCGGACGCTTCAGCAGCAGTCTTTTATCAGGAGTAATTTGAAGGACTGCTGCTGATGCGTCCGAAAGCTTGAGTGATCTTTTTCATTGCTATTTTACCAGTGTTTAACCCTTTTTATGTAAATTATTTAACGTTTTGATGTAAATCTACTTTTTATATTCAATAAATGCTTATGTTTCTTATCTTAACCTTGTTTTATGTGCTCAAACGTACATAAGTTTCGAAATGAATTATTTAAATGATTGAAATGTAATATTTCAGCTACTTCATAATGATCCCCTCTTTACGGCCACCCCTCTTTTACAGACAAAATTTTCTGCCCAGCTGTTATACATTATCTGAAAATTTTAAATTTTCAAAATTTGTTACTATCGTTGTGATATATAGAGTAGTCCTACTAACACCCGCACGATACTTGTATTTTTACAACGTAAGAACGTCTACAATGGGACCTACAGTTTTCCGAGGTCTCCGAAACTGTGCTGTTAAAAGATCCAAACCTCAGACTACGGTGGGACAGCACGTGTTCTATGATATCAATGAGAATCGAACCCCATTTAATATCACGATACAGAAATACGTTACCACTACGTCACCGTAAAGTAGTAGGCCTACGCTTCTCAAAGGAAACCGAAGCTCTTAAGGCCTAGGGCACGAACCCCCGGACTACAGTGAGTAGTTACTCAGTAAACGATGTTTCTCACCGTTGAAAGTCAAACCCTGATTACCGCATCCAATGTGCTATTAATACCACTGCACCATCGCAAGGCCAATAGTTTTATTTGGTAAAAGTGCATAATAGATCCACCTTGACGACGTTTGTTTCAACATCGCCAAAACGGACTTCAACGGCAACATAAGCAGAGACAATCTGTTAGTTTTCGTGGGAGGGAAATTATGGAAGTGGAGGAAAGTGGGGTAAGTAACGGGATCTCGTGCAGAATACGGTAAATGCACAAACTTCTGCGTAACTCCGCCCATTACGGCAACTCCGTCGTGATTCTGTGAAGTACGGCAACCACCCTGAATTTCTGCGGCTATTCCGTCATTTCGAAAAACGATTTTATTTTTAGTGCGTTTAAGGAAGGGGACATTCCATGCTTTGATTGTTTGCGTTCAACCTGATCTATGAGGATGGATTGAACAACAACCATTACAAAATAATCTTTCATCAATAAAAAAAAACAATTCTTGAATAAAAATAACTTTTTCTAGTGCACTTTTTATTTTAATATTGGATTTCGCACTTTTTACTGCGAAGCTGGTTTCACCATGGAACTTGCCAGTAAACAATCAAGCGGCCTCAGATGAACTGGTAGTACAGTAGTCTCGCTAATACGGATTTAATGGGACCGGACCAGATCCGGATTACCTGAAGTCCGGATTAAACGGAATAAGATTTAAAATGTCTGTAAAACAAGTTTTAGATGGGTAAAACTATTAAAATTGATGTTTTTATCATAAAAATGACTTTTTCGGGTTCCCGGTTTGTCCGGTACGGAAGAGCACGGACTTGACCATTACCTCCCGCCTGGGTCGTGTGTTCGATTCCATACTTGCGCGATGTGTTTTTGGCGGGGGCTATGCGGTGGCGCAGTGTGGTAACGCGTTCGCCTAGTGCGCCGTTAACTCGGGTTCGACTCCCAACAGTGCAAAGAACGCTTACTCAGAGATCTCATAAAGATCGCACTGCTCACTGTAGTCCGGGGTTTGGTTCCCTATGCCTTAAGAGGAATTCGGATTCCTCGGAAAACTGTACGTCCAGAGGTTCGAATTCCTCGGAAAATTGTAGGTCCAGAGGTTCGGATTCCTCGGAAAACAGTAGGTCCCGGCGCAGCATGACCATTGTAGTCTTTGAGCCGTAAAACCACAAACAAATAAACTATTTCATTCTCAATACTACAACGTAAGTCTACTTTTCTGACATACGAATTGATTTAGGATAAAAAAAAAAAAAATTACTGATTTAAATTCGAAGTTTATTGATTGTGCAGTACTAAAGAAAACATTCGGTAGGTTTTAAAATTCATGCACTTTTTATGACGATTTATTTTTTTTAAGTCCGTCCGGATTAACTGGGGTTCCGGATGAGCGAGACTACTGTATTTCTTTTGCGTAATTAGTTCTCTGATTTGCTCACGTTGAACAGTCCCAATTTTGTAACTTGCGATATGAATACATCGTTAACACTGAAATATGTTTTCGTACATTTTATTTATTTTTTGTTTTTTAACTGTGGAGCGCTTTTAAATTATTCAAACAAGAAATATTGACAGCGTCAGCAACATCTGCCATAATGAAATGTAGTTTTTAAGGCCCTGTTTAGGCCTAGTACTTTCAC
The DNA here is from genome assembly GCA_006491805.2 of Dysdera silvatica. Taxonomy (NCBI): domain Eukaryota; kingdom Metazoa; phylum Arthropoda; class Arachnida; order Araneae; family Dysderidae; genus Dysdera; species Dysdera silvatica. The sequence goes on from QLNU02015360.1 coordinate 80,375,638, forward strand.
GAAAATCGTAGGGTATGGCTGTTGTGACGCAGAACGTGTTTTGCGTCCATCAATGGGTGGGGTCTGGACCTGGCCAGAGATCGACAACTCTGTGGTAATTCTTTTTAATCGAAACTATGGAATTAAAGAAGAAAAAAGATAGTATTAAAAAAAGTAGTAGAAAACCAAAATCAAAGTTATGTGTAAACAAAGAAATCGTCAAAACGGAAGCTGTTACTGTATTGTTAACTAGCGCCCAAATATCTTTCATTTTCCAGTTACTACTACACTAAAACATTTCTTCATTAACTACAAAACACGTTTTTCCAAAATGACGCAATCGCGATATGCGTTCACGGCCGTAATGGCGACATTTCAAAAGTCGCCAAAATTTACCGTATTCCGTACTATCGCCAAGTAATGAAAGTGGAGGAACTATGTAGCAGGGGGAAGGCCAACAGATGAAATCCCAGGTTCAACCTAGGAAGAGGGTTTTGAGAAAAGAAAGTAACGTTCCTAGCTGTAAAAAAAAAAGTATTAGGTGAAAACGTATATATATCTGCGGTCGCGTCACGAATGCTTATTGGGCCTAACTCCTTGCTCTCAAGTTATCGTGAAATTGAAAACACTATTTGGAAAACCTTACATGGCGGCAACTAGGAGGAAGGCGGATTTATTTAGTTTTAAAAATCAAATGGAAGCTATGAGAAGATTCAGCATCCGCACTTTGAGGAAGAAAAATAATTTTTACAGCTTCTAAAAATGCAATGAAAAAATTTCGCACACACGCCTCAACGAGGAAAACTCGAACGATTTGGCAGAAAATTTGTCGGAGCAGGAAGCCACATTTGGAGCTGAATCGTCAAGGGAGACCTATTATGCACTAAAGCAGTTTTTTTTTCCAAAGCGCATCGTTTTTGATTATCAAACTATTTTCATTGTCTGACAGTTTAAACTCCCAAATCAAGTTATAATTATCAATCGTTCTTACATAACCATTATAGATCCGTACGATGTTTATTTTGGACAACGATTTCGCTGTACTGTGTACTGTCGCATTTCTAAACATGCTACCGTTTTGTGAAACGTCTCTTATTTGAAACGTGGTAGTGCAATACGGATTAACACTAGAAAATTGGATCATTCCACATAATGTTACCATCTTTATTTGTGCTCATAAAAATGAGTTTATTTGAAAAGACGACTCAGAAGCGAAAATCTGGTACACCTCAAAATTTATATTTAAAATTTCATGTGTTCTTACTCCTCTCTTATTGAGCTACTCATGTGGCTTGGTCTTACATTAAGCGAAACTGTCACTTAAGCTCATTCCTTCTGATGAAAAAAAGTTTCAGCGACGAATTGCCTATCCTGAACTTGGACTTTAAGTCGAATTCGTAATTGCGACAGACTCCAGTGGACAGGGTCGGCCTAAAGATGATTTCACGGATGTGGTCAATTAGAATCCTGCGCTTTGTAGAAATTAAGTGTTTTATATATTTATATATAAGGGGATCATATGAGGGGGGACCCGCACCGGCTTGGGCCTGCCCTACCAATAAATTATTATGATAGCGCTTGATATTCACAAACTAGCAATGCCTTTTAAGCCACCACCCATTTAAATTTCACATTTCATTAAATTTCGAACTAATATTTACATTTAGATTTTTTTTGACTCTCTTCCAGTTAACGCCTACTTCTGAAACAGATATTACTTGAAACCTTAAAGTCTTATAAAATTTAGAAATTCATCAGTTTGTAACTCCAGTGTTTATGTACATAAATAGAAATGCATGTTATTTTTATCAATGCAACTAATAACCCACGAATATGCATACTTCACCAAACGCCCATAACTTTATACCTAACTTTGCAAAAACTAATCTAATCCTGTGGTGGCTCAGTCGCAACGAATTCACCTAGAGAACCGTTAATCCAGGTTAGAACCGCAACGGTGAAAAAAAACCTTACAGACTAACAGCTCATATGTTGATTCTCCAGGTCGCTTGGGAAGTTTAGATTCACTAATGATAGTGGTCTTGCAATGCTAATACATCAATCTGTCGTATTTATACGTATTTCTGCAAAAAGCGTAAGCTTTGTCACAACTAAATATTTTCTGTTCTTAAGCAGTAGAAACACACAATGCCTTTGTATTATTTGTAACAACTTCAATGAGTCTCGGTGCAGCATGGACCAAATTAAACCCAATTTTTTACCCTCCGTTACCTAGGCCATTTATCGACTATCTCATATTGCATACATACTGTTTGTTATCCAGATCGATTAATGCCCTATTCCTAATCGAATTCCAATCAGTCACTAACCATACAATGAGGATTGCTCGATTGTCTCATATTGCATGCTGTCGATATAAATTTTAAAAAATTAAAAAAATATTTAAATACTGCATAAAGCATCTTTCAGAGAAAACGGAATTTTTTGTCGTGTTTCAAAGAATCCAAGTTATCGAATTGCATGTATAACTTCCGCGTATTTTTCAAAATTTGTTAAAAAGGGCAATTATATTATGTAGTAAGTAATACTTTATTCCTTATTATTTTATACATCAGGAGACCATACAAACGATTTGCTTGGGAAATGGAAAGAGAGCAGTAGCGATGCTAGTAACGGGGCTCTCTTTCCGGAAGACAAAGCAAGGGATTTCTCGTATTCAACAAGAAACAAAGATATTGATTCGCGCGTAGAAATTTGCATTGTTATTAAGAGATTTACATTCGCAGGTGTATCACATTTACAGAGTTTATGAGCAGAGTCTTGACTCGAAGATGTTACAAGTGAAGGTTGAAGTCCAAAGGTGGAATCTTTGTGGGCTGCAGAGTAAGAATGTTTTTCCTTGTAGCCTGGACCGAGAGAAGAAGTAGGAGAAACAAAAATAGTAGAAAAATGTAAATGAATTTTGAGTTGACCGTTGCGGGTGCAGTTTTAAAGGACATTTAAAGGGAAAGGCAGACAAAAGAAAAATGGAAAAGGAAGAGCAGGGAGAGCAGAGGAGGGGGAAGAACTGAAAACTAAAAGGAAAGAGTGGGAAGGCAGAAGTAGCAGGCAGAGCATACTTGATTTAAGTACTAATCAAAGATTTTGGCTTTAAGGGTGAGAAAAGAGAGATTTAAATTCTTGGGGAATCGAATTCCAGATTTTAGAACCCGTAACGGAGACACTGTGTGTTTTATAGTTTGTGCGAGTCCGCGGTAGCCTGATATCGTCCTGGTGACGTGTATTGTAATCATGTGTCGTCTGTGAGATGGAGAAAGGTAAAACTAGGTCACCTTTTGTGACTTTGTACATAAGGAGTGCAAGTTTATATTTTACTAAGAGAGTGAAAGGAAGAATGCGCCATAATTTAAAAAGTTGGCCAGCGTGTTCATGGAAGCCTGCAAAGTTAACTATTCGCATAAGCTTTTTTTTTTGCGTTCCTATCAATTGCCTAAGGGAAGTAAAATATGTGATTCCCCAGACCTCAAGACAGTAGGTAAGTTTTGAATAAAATAAAGAATAGTAAAGAATCATTAGGATATAGTGAGGAACGACATGTCTGAATCTCAAAAATATTCCCAGGAGACTGCTAAGAGAATTGGTGAGATCGTTAATGTGTTCTTTCCAGGTTAAATTTGAATCGAAAATTACTCCAAGAAGTTTGGCTGATTTCGTTTCCTGAAGGATGGAGTTGCGGAAAGTAATAGGAGAACTGTTAGGTAATATTTTTTGCCGGGAATGGAAGATAACGTAGTTAGATTTTGCAATGTTTAGCTCTAGTTTGTTAACGTAAAGCCAACGTGAAATGTTATCTAAATCTTGGTTGACTTTTTGCACTGTTTCTTCGATATTTTTTCCCGATACCAGAAGTGTCGCGTCGTCAGCATAAAGAAACAGCTGACTATTCAGGACAGCTTGGGGCAAATCGTTGATGTAAAGAAGGAAGAATAGCGGAGCTAAACAGCTTCCTTGAGATACACCAACGCAAATAGTTTTGCGAGTTGAGGGAGTATTACCTATGAAAACTTGCTGTTGCCTATCAGAAAGGTAGCTGTTCAGTAATTTTAGAGGTGTACCCCGAATACCATACCGTTCTAATTTCGTCAGTAAAATGTCATGCTTAACATTTTCAAACGCTCTTTGGAGATCTCTTTGCATTCCTATTACAAAATTGCTTTTGTCTATTTCGTCAGAAATCATCTCTTTGATATTAAGGAGGGCGGTAGTTGTTGACCTATGTTTTCGAAAGCCGAATTGATGTTTGTAAAGTAAGTTTTTACTTTCGAAATATGATTCAAGTCTACTGTGTAAAGCCTTTTCAAAAATTTTGCTAATAACTGGAAGGATAGAAATAGGATGATAATTCTGAATGTCAGATGGGTCGCCAATCTGGACTATGGATGGAAAGATTATTCACACAAAATGAAGAAAATATTAATTTAAATATATAATACTTGGAAACATAAATCGTCATAAAGCCGGTCCTGCATCTAACGTAAGTGACTGAATCGGTCCCCGTGCTTTGTAGAAGCGAAATCATTTTTTTTTTCAATTCCAATTTAAGTTCATTTTATACAGCACACACAGACAACTAAAATCTCTAAACCTGGCTTAACACATTCGACCCGAGCCCCTAAAACCCGTTTTCTGACGAAACCGGAATCTGCATTATACTCGTTTCCTGTGGCCGACCTGGCACGCTGATCCACGTGAAACCGGCCGGGGGGAGATTCACGCATGATGCGGATCCGCATCGAATGTTTTAATCCGATGAGGGACTTCTTTCGCAGCAAAATCAATAAATATATGAATTTTGAGTGCCAAAAAGTAAAAATGTTTTTCCTTGTAGCCTGGACCGAGAGAAGAAATAGGAGAAACGAGAATAGTAGAAAAATGACTTTTTTTTGTGTGTTCGGTTTTCTGAAACTCAAAGAATTCTTTTTTAAATAGTGTGTATTGATACATAATATCTGAATTACAGTAGATACTCGATTTCAAGAATGTACGGAAGGTTCTCGTACGGAACCGAAAACAATTTCTCAAATTCAAAGGTTTGTAAATTGGAATTAACGAGTGTTCTTTTCTTTTCTCTCTCTCCACACACACACACACAGGGTGTTTATAATTAAAGTTCCACTTTGAAATGGCCATAAAATGAAAACTACTGGACCAAATGTTATCAAACTTGGTAATAGCTTACAAGTGGTCATGGGATTTTATTTTCCGCAAAAAAAAAAAAAAATAGAAGTTCAAAAATCACCACCACCGGGAATGGCACTGTAATCAATATTGTTAAACGAAATAAAAAAAATGAAGACATTGGTTTAAAACGTTTTTAATCGTTTCTAAAACGAAACTTTGTGGGGTTATGCAAATTATTTATGGTGATAACATAAACAATTTGGCGGAATTGAAAGATGCGATACACCGACATGTCCGCAACATTCCTCCTGATATGCTAAGAGCTGCTGTTGAGAACGCAGTAATGCGATTTAACTTGCTTTCAGAAAATGGTGGACGCCACATTCAACATGCTTTGTAACACGTTTTAGAAACGATTAAAAACGTTTTAAAACGATGTCTTCGTGTTTTATTTCGTTTAACAATATTGCATACAGTGCCATTCCTGCTGGTGGTGATTTTTTAACTTTTATTTTTATACTTTTTTTAGTTTATTTATTCTATTTATTTATTTGCGGAAAATAAAATTCCATGACCTCCTGTAACCTATTACCAAGTTTGACAACATGTGGTACAGTAGTTTTCATTTTATGGCCATTTCAAAGTGGAACTTTAATTATAAAGACCCTGTATATATATACGTAAAGCATATGAGATACTTTCCAAGAAACATAATAGTTCGCATAGAAACGTGCAATTTGTAAATCGGGGGTTTGTAAAAACGTAAGCCCACACTGTGACACTGAAAAGTAAATTTAAATATAAATTGATACAAGCTTTATATACAGGGTGTCTCAGCACCAGGGTTACAAACTTCAAGGGGTCATAGTACTCATCAAGGTGAACGATAATTGTCATAGAATCTAAAGTCGCAAACCACCCACAGCGCCAGTTCTAAAATCGTCCAGCATGCACAAATATTTATAACCTGTGTATGAGAAGAACAACATGCGTTGTCCTAATCATCTATGCACTTGATCAGCTGACCTGAGTAGTATCTGGCGCTCTTCACGCACTGGTTGTAAATATTTGTGCATGCTGGACGGTTTTAGAACTAGCTCTGTGAGTGGTTTGCGACCCTAGGTTCTATGACAAATATCGTTCACCTTGATGAGTACTATGACCCCTTGAGGTTTGTAACCCTGGTGCTGAGACACCCTGTATATGTGTAGAGATTACCAACTTGGTATGCTCACATCCTCAAAGATTGTGCGTGGTGGTATTTTGGGCTATATTCAGAACTATCGCGATCAAAAGTGGCTTCGATGATCATATATTCACAAAGAAAGGAATAATTTTCCTGCACTAGTATGAGTCGAACCGGCGTCTTTTGGATTGCCGGTCAAGTGCTGTACCCATTATGCTACAGGTAACGTTCCTTCCTCCCTTTCGAGCATACTTAAGACCTTATATACTTTTGCAGGGAGAGAATGAACGTCATCTGTAGCTTTAATTTGTAGAGCATCTGACCGGCAATCAATGGGAATTTTAAAATCAGTTAAATTCACCGGAATTGTATGTGTAGAATTCATACAATCGCACCTGAAGCGGCGAATTCTACACATACAATTCTGGCGAATTTAACTGATTTTAAAAAATCGCCGGAGAGAGCCCGACGTCTGTTGACATTAAATAATTTGAAAAATTCTTGAAATGGCGCATTGTAGCCATTTGTGAAAACCTTGAATGTGGTGGATGCAAATACTAAATTCACTGTAGTGCCCGAACGGCTAATTTTTGGAAAAAAATTCACTGAACAAAAAATGTTTATTTTGATGTTCTTCACCTGTTACACATACTTGGCAGTTCCCAACTCTTTTCCAGTGTGTTAAAAAAGGCATTTTTAGGCTTATTTTCACTAAACAGTAACACAGATCAAAATCAGAAAACGGAATTCCGGATTTCTTCGTCTCTGCTGTATTATTAGCTCATTCACTTAAATTATGTATCAAAAATTGCATTTAATTCATGCAATTGGCTACGTAGCAACGTGATGGGCATAAACAGTAGTTACGCTCTACAGCCAAACCGTCCCCTTTGCGGACACGGGGATATGGGCAAATATGCCTTATTTGGTGTCCCCTATCACCCCTTAAAGTTTTACCAGATATTTTCCAAACACCCTGTATATATAAGCATCTGTTTCCCTTATTCTAGTATTCTCAGTAAATGCGCTTTTTTTCAGGGCTGATTGGTAAAAAATTTATGACGCAAGGACAGCATGGATTATTCTGTGAAAACAAGGTGAATATTCTTTCTGGTGAAAGAAAGCAGGGCCAATTTTGCAAAGTCAAATTGGCTTTTTATTGAAAAAAGGACGACACTGGCAACCTTGCAGTCAACACTTGCTACTCAGACAAATTCTTAAAAAAAAGGAACTGACGCTCGCGGGGTGCGTATCGAACTCGGGACCTTTTACAGTGACGAAACGCCACTTCCAATGTTAAAGTTGATATCCATAATTCATAAATCAATATACTCAGTATCAGCCGGTATTATTTTTAAGAATTCAAACTAAATGTATATTTGAGGAATAAATAAAAAATTAAGTATTTCGGTAATTAATGACATACGTATTATAAAAACTATATACGAATATACAGCGTACATTTTATATTCGCATTTATGTATGTTGTGAGCAGGGTTTAAGCTGCAGTCGCATTTTTCGCAAAATGCGACGAGTTGCTCGAAAATGCGAAGAAAAAATTATTGCCCATCGCGAAAATGCGACAGGCATTTTTAACCACAGTTTATTCTCTGAAAACAGGATTCCTCGATTCCAGAATATCCGTTTTGCACTTCAGCGATCTTTTCTTGTTCCTTTTTGTTTCCTCTTCAAAATTCTTAACAGCACCTGTTAAGCATCGTTGATATAAATAATTTCATGGATAGGGTTCTTGGAACAACGAAAGCAACTAATATTTTTTAGCATTTTGCTACAACTTTTTTCCCATTTTAGCATTTTACTACAACTTTTTTTCCCATTTTAGCATTTTTGCAACAACATGTTTGGAGCCAGTTTAAGCACTGGTTGTGAGTAACAGGCGTCTGCATATGATATTTTATTTTCATAGATTTAAGACTATGTTCAATAAAGGTTTAAAGTATTAAAACGGTTTAAGGTATTAACGGTAAAGTATTAACGGTTTAAGGTATTAAAAACCCTATTGTTTGTATCATTAGTCTAAAAATATCCGTATCCCTAGTGTATCTCTAGTATTAGAGTGAGAAGTTCCGTTCCTAATGCGAGAATGATCTAAACGTTACTGAAATCTGACGTTTATTTTGCAATTATTGAATATTGAAGTCTTAGTTTTAAATTAAACAAAAATCCTAAAGTTTTTGAACATAAGGGTTAAAATGAAATTAGATAGAGAAAAATTGGTTCGTTATATCACGATATTCCAGAAAATACGTTAAATTGAACTAACCGAAATTGTTCAGTATAGCCTTTAATTCATTATATTCGTATTTGTTATAGCCTTTATTTCGTTATATTATGGACTTCATATTTATGTTCATTATAGACTTTAATTCGTTATATTGGTCTTTGTCTTTTTGGTTTTACGGCTCAAAGACTACAGTGGTCATGCTGCGCCGGGACCTACTGTTTTCCGAGGAATCCGAACCTCTTAAGGCCTAGGGAACCAAACCCCGGACTACAGTGAGCAGTGCGATCTTTATGAGATCTCTGAGTAAGCGTTCTTTTTGCACTGCTGGGAGTCGAACCCGGATTAGCCGCGCAATAGGAGAACGCGTTACCACACTGCGCCACCGCAAAGCCCGTTATATTGGTGTTCGTTCCATCCGAGTTCCACTGTATATGCATATATACGGGGCTTACTTAAGTGGAGCCCCATAGAAGTAGCTCAAATTAAGCCCTGCCTGGATGAAGACATTCAGTGTATTAAGAAACGAATTTTATGAACGTTTTCTAGGCGTAGTAATAGTAATTACTATCACTTCGCCTTAAAAATTTGATAAAAATTGTTGTTTAATTTAATCTGCGTAGTGTTCGATTTATATAAATACCTGTATGCTGCAACGTGCATTTCGATCAATTTAATACCAGTCTCTTTGCAATTTGGTTTAAATAGTAGTCTATGTACTACACCATTCTGCGAAATAACCGGTTTGAAAAAATACGCTTTAAATACTTCGTAGGTAATTGAGTATTTGTCGTTTGTAGTTCAGTTGGTAAGAGCACCTGCCCGGATTGTAGAAGGTCGTGGGATCGTGCCCCACCAGACGCAAAAAACATTCCTTTCTTTACGAACGTTTCACCATCTAACTGTGACATAACATCGGCGTTACTATTACTAAGCCTAAAGAATGTTGATAAAAATTGTTTCTTAATTTAATCTGCGTAGTGTTCAATTTGCATAAATAAGTAAGTTCAGTGTATTGTCAACATGCATGGGATCTTTCAGAAATAAATACTTAAACTGTTAACGCATTTATGCTTAATATCATTAATCACTACACAAACCCACACACAGATAATTCACTTTGTAAAATACGTCACCATGATTTTTACGAACCGTGGTTTATTTTAAAAATACTTTCATTATTAAAGCGTTTATTTCAAAATAATTTGCAATGGGTTCGAGAATCCACCGAAGATCGGTCGGATTATGAACATAGAGAAAAATCTAATCGAGTGTGCCTAATTGTTATTAGAATTGTATTCTGATCTGTGCGAATATTTGCGTTTCGTTAAGTTATGCGGAGAAATGAAATGGTTACATTTCTCATTATGATCTGTGCGAATATTTGCGTTTCGTTAAGTTATGCGGAGAAATGAAATGGTTACATTTCTCATTATATCTCCGAGTACATCGATCCCTAAACTATGATAATATTATGCAATAATTTCTGCCACCCACGTATTAATTACAGCTCAAACTAGAGCTTTATTTGTTTTGGAGAAAAAGAGACGCTTTCCCCATCCTGGATTCGAACCAGGGTCCAACCCCGTTTTGCCGGGTGTCTTGGACCGTAGTGATTTCTCATTCGTCTAGCGGTCCAGGCTACTCCAACTGAGGACCTGGTTCGATCAGATCGAGCTTTCATCTCTTTCAAACAATAAAGCTCTCGTTTTGGCTATAATGAATGGCATTGTATAATAAATTCCCCCACGAAAACTCACAAAAATCTCGCCCCGGAGGCTTTTCTGTGTTGACCATATTTGGCAATTGTGTTATCCCTGCGGAAGGTAATAATACCTTAACATCTTTATGATAATATTTTGGAACATATTGCCACTTCCATCCCGTGGCATTGCTATTAGTTTAGATAGTGTACAGCGAAGTTATTATTCCTTATAAATTTCAAATATTCAATTGCATACATCAGAAATTCATTTTATCATTATCGGTAATGAAATCATCACTTTTTCCTTCCAAAATTTGGACTCGAAATTTAACATTAGATTTCATTAGAATTTCCTGAAGTTCAAAAAAAAAAAATTTTCTCAGTCGGAAAAATAACATACGTTTTCGAAACGAAATTTCTTTTCTCGAATCTCTGTAACGATATACCGTTGAATTCGCGCTATTATTATTTTAATTTTACCAAGATTTATGTAAATATACGTATCGAATTACAAAAAAGAACCTCTTCTATACATAGGTTAGGCGCGATAAGAATTATTCGATTATTTTACTTACTATTGATCTAATAGTCAATAGTTATTTAACGGGAAAACGAACAAATAAACGAGAGGAAAATAGCTGCCAAATACGCAATAGGGCGAACTTGACTAAACCATTAACATTTTTTAGTTAATATTATAGCAACTAGCGTTAGTCAATTGCTCCTAACGGTGATTTACTTTTAACTTAGAATATAAAAGTGTGCTAGCTGTTACAAATTAATTTATCTATTAGGAAACAAAGTAGCTACGTGTTGGTTAACATTGGCAAACAATATACGAAATCGTGAACAGGTGTTTATTGTGCTCTAGAAGTTACAACAGTAGCAATAACGTTCAAGCCAAAGCTATCCGTCCTTTCTAACGAATGTCTGCACTGGAACTGCAATCAGTACATCAAAATCACACGGCAAACTCTGGAACTGCTTAAGAACCCATCCACATGGGAAGACCAAACCGGGGCAGCATTACTACAAATATATTAAATTAACCAAACAAATGGCGTAATATCTAACTAGCAATTTAGGTTAATTACAGCAATATTAGACCATAACAATAACCTGCACTTGGTATCCAGCAGCTGACGTCTCGGGCTCTTCTACACAGGCTCTTCTAAACGCTTGGACTCAATACCCGGTTTAACCAACAAGTCCTATTAAACCAATAAACCAGTTCTTTTTAACTAACGGCTTCACTTCCAAGCTACACTTGCAACTTATTAATAAGTTCTGAAATGTCCTAACTGGCTAACTAAAGTCTACGTTAAATAAATTATTAAACACAGTTCCGCACCGGTTATTCCTAACTAAAAAGATAAAAACAATATCACCCCTTTGGCAGTTCGTTGAGTCAGTCTCTTCATTCCGATGTAAACAGCTCTACATCCTTTATGACGCAAGATCTACAGTTGTAGAACAAATTTCTTGAATCCGCAGACTAGTAAGGTTAATCACACTGCTTTCACTAGGGATTTACTACTCCGGCAATGACTGCAACTAGAAATTAGCGAATAACTTAAGACTCCAACTTCAGTCCTTGCTCAGCAAGCACTCGACCGTTCTCAACGTAGCCAGGGTTCAGCAGCAAACGAATAAATTAAAAGAGACAAGCCTACGCTTACCAAGCGAAAAGACAGAGTTACAATGCATATATTGCATCCTTGAAAACCCCGTTAACATTTTAACAATAAAAGAGAGTTAACATTTCAGTAATCGTGGTTAAATAGCTCTCGCTTTCATTATTCAATCATATTACAGTACTAACTGGAGACCGACGTCATTCAGTCTTCAGTACCCTCTTACAATATCCAATAACCAAAGTAACTCAGTTGGCCATGATTCTGACTTTACAAATGAACAAGTATCTCCAGGACGTTACAATCTTTAACATGATTAATTTATATTTTTATTAATTCATTTGTTAATATTTAACTTGATTAATTTTTGCATGAGTTTGTTGGATTGCCTATGATTTTGATCACAGTACGACGTTAATCCACGTATCAAATACTGCGCCGTCATTGCTAAGCATGCTTCTTAATTGCTAAATTATTAATATTATTCAAGGGCGATAATTCAATACTTTTCTAGAACTATCTTCGTTTTGTTACAATATGTTTTACAATGTAATTAAATTCAAATTTCAATTTTACTCTAATATAACATAATTTATTATAATGTAAAATATATTTTTAATGAACTTCAAAATTTTCAGAGTAAAATATTAACGTAACAGATTTACTTTCTAAGTACCAATTAGAATATAAGTGTGATTACTTTCTTTTAAAGTTTCTAAACCATTGGACGTTCTTCTAAAAAGTGCCACATTAAGCAATTCTTACGTAAACAGAATAGTTTATTTTCAATTTGTGACAAAAGTAGTAGTTACTATGGCTATTTTGCCTTCTTTGCATTTCCCTGCAATCTTCGGACGTTCGTTTATTTTAAGGAAATATTTCCAGTGCATGAAAAATGTAAACAAAATAGCAAAATGTGCTCAGAGTGACTTCAAGGAAATTTTTTCACTGAATTTCTTTCTATAAAATTAGTTTTGAAAGTTTAGCTTTATACTCTTTTGCGGATTTCATTTTTATCAGTTGAGATATAGTCTCTTCACTCAAAAACAAACTCCACATTGAATTTTCTTTTGATGGTGGTAATTTTAAGAAGAGTAGCAAATCTTTCTAAAAAAGATATTATTTATCCTAGGGTACCCTAACAAGATAGCTGCCTATGAAAAACGCGAAAAAAGTTTCTGTTATTTAAGTCCACCTTTAATTTAAGAATCCTGAAAGAAATCCTCATTTTCTTAAAAAGCCATTACCGCTCTCATTGAAAAAGGAAAAAATATACAAGGTGTTCGGTAACGAAAAGTCACGAAAGTGATTGAACGTGATTGAAAGTGATTGACGTGAATTTCTTCACGAAAGTGAAGAGGGGCGATTTTGGATTGACGGCTTCGTTTATGAATAATAAGCACTTCGAAAGTTCTATCTGAGAGCCAATAGTGCTTCAGGAGAGCGTGCTTCTACGTCGTTTCAGTCAATGACGAAAGCCACGCCTTTTGGTTTCCCCACCTCCAGAATAAAAAGGATTTAACTCGCTATGAGAAAGAATTTCTTAGTCACGTGCTATTTAAATTTAGCGCGCAAATTTCAGTCGGTCCTGCTTTAGAATTATGTCATTCTACGTAAAGGTTAGCCTGTGCTACCAAATTTGGCGATGCCGCACTTACTAATACTTATACTTTTAAATTCCACGTTTACAGTGTATATGGTAGCTAAGATATGGTGCGGTTAAGATTGTTGCCACCCACGGCAAATTAATTCTCCGGCGCCTTAATTACTGAATCTTAATAACCACATTAGGTACTAAAAAGTGCACTAAGTCTCAAGTGTAGATGCGATTGACACCAAAAAAACTTCCCTTGGTAGTATAGTACTGACAGCTCTTGGAACCTAAAACAAACATGAGATCTAAAGTAGTAAAGTATAGCCCTCCACAAATCCTTGAAACGCCACTAACTTCAATCAAAATACACCTCATGTATTACAAAAACGCTTTAGGCATTTAAAAAAATATGATTGAATTATAATTTCAAATAAAAATCCAAGGAAAATCTGAAATGCCAAAACTGCTCAATCTCACCTCTTTTGCTAAAAATAAATTATACACTTATCAAAAAGGTTTATGACGCGTACGCTTTGGACGTAACATACGTATGCGCCCCCAATTCGCACTTTTTGTGATCTTGTAAGAACATTTCGTCGAATTTGAGTACTTCTTTTACGTCGTGAACTCATTTCGTAATTTAATTACATGTTGGGAGAAAAAAACTTATATTGTGATAACGTAACTAAATGTTAATAAAATTAGTAATAAGCATCCACCACGACGTATAGTAATAGTGGCGTGAAGAGGTTTTCTATTGGTGTATACGTTACTTAATTTTGAAATTTCTAATACTATACGTTTAGCATTACAATATATATTTCTAAAATACTACTGTTAATTCTGAATTATATATTGGCTTAATATATATTTTAATGTGTAATTTACAATATCTATCAAAATTAAATTCTGATTATAATTTCATAAAGGTTTTTAGGATGCCAAAAAAAATCTGTTTGGTGTATACTCAATTTTGGGAGCCGCTGTATGTTAAGATGCTTTTCTTATAACACCGATTAAATGCTCAGGACCCTGTCTGTCGCTTTAAATCAAATATGAGATTTCAAATGCTACATTTGTACATAGTTAATTGACAATTCTTTCGCTTTCTATTCCGATACTTGGCGACGGTTTATCTTACATTGGGTTGCAATATTTAAAAACGTCTGACGACGCTTTCTGTTACATCACTGCATTTTGCACACGCGTTACTTTTCTTTCAAGCTGAACTCTTCCAATAAAAAAGGCTGTTCATTCTAAGATGGGGCCGACTAAAATTTGGGCCCTAAATTTAAATAGCACGTGACCAAGAAATTCTTTACAATAGCGAGTTAAATCCTTTTTATTCTGGAAGCGGGGAAACCAAGGGGTGCAGCTTTCGTCATTGGCTGAAACGACGTAGAAGCACGCTCTCTTGAAGCACTATTGGCTCTCAGATAGAAATTTTGAAGTGCTTATTATTCATAAACGAAGCCGTCAATCAAAAATTGTCCCTCTTGACTTTCGTCATAGAATTGACCATAGAATGTCTGCCAAGGAGTTTATGTGGTAGTTAGCGTACACCCTTTATATAACTAATTTTCTTTAAATAACGTTCTTGGTATTAATGTCATTAATTAAACACAAAAAATCATCCAAAATTCTATTTTATTATAAAAACAGAATTTTTCACACAAACTTCATCTATGTACCTTCATTTGCAAACTAAATTATATATATATATATATTTTTTTTTTTGCATATTTATGCCTGTTAACACTTTTGTTAGTTTGAACTACTTTTTTAACAGCGCAACGAGACCGAGAGTCGTGATACACCTTTTGAAAGCTAGAGTGTTTTCTGTTTTTGACATACAGTTTCTTGCCACTTGAATAGCTACATAATAAAAGTTTTCCCTTTTTCTATTCAGAAAGAAAAATTTTCATTACATATGCGTATTTCTTGTTCCATATGTCTTTTCTCACGAAATGAACACAAGTAAATTGATAACTTAATTAAATTGGAAATAACTTGAGAATTCGCCCTAATAATAATTTTGAAGTGAATTTTTAAATACATTTCCAGATAAATTTCTCTCTAATAAATTACTACTTATATCATTTCATCTTAAGGAAACGCTTTTCTTTTTTCAAGAAAGAAGAACAGCATCTACTATTTTACGTATTGCAAGGACGATACATTATGCGATTTTTATATCGTAAAAGAAATACTATATTAAACATATATAAAATATATAACATATTTTTTATTCCTCCGTTAGGTTATCATTCGTTACAAAAATGCGTTTCCATTTCTACAGCTCATTGTAATTGAAATGTGCTATCAAATGATATATTAATTGTCATTTTATATATTTGATGAAAATGAGATTAACTTTATCTTGTTTGTGAAGTGTTCTATGCAAGTTAAAATATACTGGACATTGAAAGCACAATTTTTGATAAACGCATGTTAGTATAATGAGTACATCCACCTTAAAAAGAACACATCAAGGCATAGAACCCGTGAGGATATAATTAAGACCCATGAATCCAAAATAGCTAGAGTCGAAAATTATCAATATTTTTCAGTGTTAACTTAGGACATTTAGCTTATCTTTCCATATCATCCCACTAGTTATCAGTAATGTCCAAATTTGAAGAGTTGAGTGATCATTTTTCAGGATGGTAAACAAATGTCCCTCCAGCTAAATGGTAGAGGCACAATAAAGAATTATGGTGTTGAAAAGTACCATTCTACTCCAAAAAGTAACATACTCGTGAAAGGGTGCACGTCGGTTTGGTTACTAGTGTTATGTTGCTGTATCCAGTAAGAATTATCTAGAAATACGAAAGTATTACTTAAGCAGACAGCAAAGCATCTTCCAGTACGTAATGCAGCCGCCACGTGGCCTGTTCCACAAACCCATCCTTCCATCTTCAAGTTACTGTTGATATTTATGTCCATCAGTTCAGATGTCTTGTTTCCAGTCCTTCGTTGTCCAGTTACATAATTTTTCACTCACTATAATCATTTCTTTATAGTGCCTTGCATCCAATAAAGATACCTGATGCGAGCAGCAGCTGCTGCTATGGCTAAATTGCGACATTATGTGTCATTCAGCAGAGATTCAGGTTAGTAAACGGGCCTTCTGGTATTCTGACCATATCCAATTTGATGTCGTTATGTACAGAATAGCCGCATCTCTCCTTGAGCATCAGTCGCCCATTTCCAGGCACAAACTTCTCAAAAATATGCAGATTTACCGGATTTCACTTACACTTGGTACATAGATATTATGAAAATATGTTTGTTGACATACTACGCAAAATTCGAAATTAAAAATAAATTGCAATTTTCAACGTCAACCAATGTCTCCACTCGAACTATATTTTTTAGAAGTGTGTTATATCAAAGCCAACTCTCCCACCATAGTTAATGATCATAAAACTACGCCTTTTTTCAGCTGCGCCTGGACCGCCCTGCTACCAGAGACTACATCAACAACGGAGCCCTAGAACAGTGACAGCAGCAACTTTTCAAAATAACTTTTCCAAAGGATGGCAACACGCCTCGTGATTACAATGTTTATCTCCTGATGAAGACCAGTGTGTGACTGGTTGAAATACGATTGAGTTCTTTTTTGAGTTTTTATTAGTATTATACGCAATAAATATCTTGAAAATTGCAATTTATTTTTAATACGTATTATGGGCAAATACTGAAGTCACAGATGTTTAGCAGTCGCGGAAATGGAACAACAGGCCTTCCACGGTCAAGTTATCTACCCAGGATCTATAATACACTCGAGTCTTTATATTTACCCACTCCAGATTTTAGTGCTATATTTTTATATATATATTACACAATATATATATTACACAATGTGTCTAGATCTCAGCTATTTAAAACCAACAGCGAGTTTTTTCTCAGAATAAATGGCTATTGTAACCGTGTATTTCTAATAGTAGCCGGTGTATGTAGTAATTCGTTCTTTCACTGTGTATGAAATAAGCACTACATCTACACATTAATAACTACAAAATAAGCTTTAGGTGTTCACTAAAACTATCGTCACACATAATAAGCATCACGATTAATGCCCGATTTAATTTTTAAAGACGGATCAATAAAATTAAAAGTAATAAATACAAAAAAGACACCTTTAAAAAGGGTAATGCAGAAGGAAACCATGATTTGGCAATTTTCGGTAAACATTAGATTGCCAAATTTGATACAATGATCCGACTTATGGATCCGATATTAACGTAGGAATTGAAACAAATCCCCTTACTTAAAATTCGAGAAAATCTTTCCTTCCTTAATTTTTCACAAACAAATGTCATTTCCCCGTTTAAAGTAAAGATCCCTACGCGCTTTTAAAATTTCCGCTATTTGTATGCAAAACTAATTATCACCCCCTCCGGGAGCTTAATTTCAAGGGGTGACTTTTGATTAGTGCTTTAGTTATTAATTGAACATTATTTAGGAGAGACGGTTTTGTCTCAATCGTGTTATGAAGTTAGCTGCGATTATTCGTTTTATTTGAAATTCAAATTGAATAACTCGAAATTTTGAAGGAGTTCCAGTGTTGAAATGCGTTTCATGATTGCACTTTTCTGATCAAAACTGCGAAACAAAACGTAATGCATATTATGTTATTTATTCCTGTGCAACGCTCACAGAAAACGATTTGAGCTGAGTGCCTTTTAGATTTTGGAAAAAGTAAATTAATCGGAAAAAGCGTCTCAGTTTCATGAAAATAAGTTTGATTTAAAAACTATACTACTTGCTTAAATTATTGCAGTCATAGGACCTAAAATTCATATTTCAAAACAGACCATTAAATTTGAGATTACCGTAGAACATTTCATGTTTATTCAGCATTTAAAAGTAAGAAAAATTTAGAAAATAACTCAGAACGCATAATGAGTAAATAATTTCAGTGCTAAACACGTTTGTTATGCATATTTCAAAAATGCTAAGCATGCAACATTTATTAAAAGGCATGCCAGCAATTAAACCTTGAAGACCGGGAATATGATGCAAAATGGAAAAATTAAAGAAAACAATATTTTAATCAGTCTAATTACATTTATATTCAAACCTCAAAAACGTGTTTATGCATGTTTTTTTTTCTTTGTATGTGAAAGGTGTTTATGTACTTTTTAACATTTAAAATCTTTGTGAATGACAAAAAAAAAATGCTTCGTAGACTATAAAAAATGAATTTTTCCAGTCGAATTTTTTTGAAAAGCTGAATCTACTATTGTGGAAAATTATTGACAAAAGGCTAAAATTTTATTTTTGAGAATATCTATGCTTTTTTATTAACTTTAAAAAGAGTATTCTTCAAAATATTACAAAAAATTTGGCACTGATCCTCATTTTCTAGATGCGGCAGCTTTTATCTGATGTCATTTTTATTTCCATTGGAGATCCAGCAGTTGGAGCTCCATAGGTGGGCATTTCATGGATTCATTTTTTCTACAGATTTCTAATTCTTTAAGACATTAAAGATCTTCAAAAATCCCGTAGTCTGGCAGTTGATTCCCTAAGACTTAAAAGGTTCGTTTTGCAGGTGCGTCAACTCGTTGGCGCAATGGACAAATGAACTATTTTGTCCGCCTTTCATAAATGAACAGGTTGATTCAATGATTGATGGATTCTGCACACCATTAGTTCGGATTCCTTAGAAAACTAAGTTCTGGTGCACCATGAGCCTTGCTGTCCTTGCGTCTTAAGGCTCAAAGGAACAATTGAGCATTGAAATATTGGGATTTACTCATTGAATGATCGTGATCAAACCATTTTATTAAATAATTCCAAATAAATGTATTATTTTATAATATAAATTATAAAATTAATATATATACATATCAAATAAGTTGAATGTAATTGTGTCGTATGTATGTGTGTGTACTTGGCAGTCAGCGTGCAGATGCATGGACTGTAATAACGACAGTTCGGCTTTATCAAACCTCGTTTTCTGAAGTAAATCATTTTAATATTTTTTTTTTATTTTTCTGGAAATAAAATCCTTACAGTTTTTGGATAATTCGTGAATTGTTTTTTAAGGAAGGGTTCAAATAGGTTCACGTTTGTTATTTTTGTGTACATTCAGAGGCATAGAGTTATATAGGACTGTGGGGCCCGACATCTCCCAACTTTAAATAAATTGCAATTTTACATATATAAATCCCCAATATATATACCCCCAAAACATTACATATATATATATATATACACCCTCACCTCCAAAATAATTTGATAAACTCCACGTTGATGTGTGTACAGTTAAGTGTTTCATCAAGTACACTTTTATGACGCGCTTAGAATTTTCTGTACTTGAAGGAATTCGACATCAAAATCATAACACCAGTGCTACCTCTTTTTCTACACATTGACCACCTTCCGAAACGATCTATTTGTAGCTGAATTTTAGTTACCCGTTTTATAAAGGTTTGTTGTGCGCATGTCCGAAGAACGTAACTGTCGTATATATACACCTACATCATGCGCACCTACTATACGATTACAAAGCTGGAAACAGACATGACAAATTACAGACCCACACTTCACGCCAAATTCGCACAACAGTACCCACACCTGGACATCAGTATAGAAAGGATAACAACCCAACGCAGGAACATAATAACCAGAAATCTCTTAGCAGAGCCCATACTACAAAGGTTAAGAGATGAAGTCGCCAATGACCTGGCAAACACTTCAACCAGTGTGGCCAACCCTGAAGCACCAGCTAGTAGCGCAAGAGAACCGCTCCAACCAAGCATAGAAGAAGAAGAGAGGAGGGACGTGGAGAAAATGGAAGAAGGTTTCCAATGTGCCCTGGCGGAATATGAAGGCTCGGATGCCGCAACAAGGCCAAGAATACCACGCCAACCGGCATCTTGGAAACTCTGCAAAGCAACCAAGATCCTCAATGAACATACTCTACCACTACACCTACAGAACCACAACTCCCTACAGGAAATACACACCGCCATATACTGTGCAGCAGTAGCGGCATCACGCGCCAATGGGTACGAAGTAAGGAACGAAGGCCGAAGTAACAGAGGAAACAAAGCCCAACCACCATGGCAAGTGAGACTGCAAAAAAGAATAGAAGAGCTCCGCAGCAGCATAGGGCGAATAACCCAGTACATGCAGGGAAATAGGGGTAAGAAATTAGTGAGGAAAGTGAAGATGGCCCTTAAGAGAAATAGGATTCATACAAGACACGAAGAGCCCAATAAACACATCAGCGAATATCTGGATACCCTCAAACAAAAACTGGGTGTATACGCCAGAAGACTCCGAAGATACAAAGACTATACCAACAAAAAACAACAGAACATGCAATTCCAAGCAAACCAGAAGGCCTTCTACAGGAAGCTTCGAGAGACCCCAGCGAACAAAGACAAGTACGAAGCCCCAAAGCCAGCAGAAATAGAGACCTTCTGGAAGACACTATGGTCCAATGAAGTACAGCACAAAAGCGCCCCCTGGATTCAGCAAGAAATGGAGGCTACGAGAGGAATAGAGGAGATGGAGTACACGGGCATCACGATAGAGGAACTCCAGCAGGTAATCCAACGTACGCACAACTGGAAAGCACCCGGTATTGACGGCATACACAACTTCTGGTACAAGAAATTTACCAGCGCCCATGGCCCATTAGCCAAGGAACTTACGGCGATAATTGAAGACCCCAGCAAAATGCCTGAATTCCTCTGCAAGGGAATAACTTACCTCCTACCGAAGGACCAGGATACCAGTAACCCAGCGAAATACCGACCCATTACGTGCCTTAACACCCTGTACAAGATACTCACGGGGTGCATCTCTGAAAAAATAAGCCGGCACAGCGAAAGCAACAACTTAATGACGGAAGAACAAAAGGGATGCCAGAAAGGGACTCTGGGATGTAAAGAGCAGCTTACCATCGACTCAGTTATCCTGGAACAAGCAAGAAAACAAAAGCGAAAACTCAACACCGCATACATAGACTACAAGAAGGCTTTCGACTCTGTTCCGCACTCGTGGCTCCTTGAAATACTCAGCATATACAAAGTGCATCCCTCAATCATCCGATTCCTACAGAGCAGCATGAAACAATGGAGAACCCGGTTACAGCTAAACACGCCAGACAGTAAAATAGAAACGGCCGAGATCCCCATCCGCCGCGGAATCTTTCAAGGAGACGCACTAAGCCCCCAGTGGTTCTGCTTGGCGTTAAACCCCTTGTCAAGGATGCTGAACACAAGTAAATACGGATACATGCTGAAGAAAGACAAGAGAAACCTACATAAAGTCTCCCACCTCATGTACGTAGATGACATCAAGCTATACGCGCCAACAATCACCCAACTCCGACAACTCATCAGTATAACAGAGACATTCTCCAAGGACATAGGAATGGAATTCGGCCTCGATAAGTGCAAAATACAGAAGAATAGCAAAGAAGATTTACCAGGCATCGAACTCGAAGACGGGAGACTACTGAAGACCTTGGACGAGGGCGAAACCTACAAATACCTAGGGATAATGCAAAAACGGCAGCAGGAGCACAAGAAAGTCAAAGTCCAGCTCACGCAAGCATTCCAAGAAAGACTTAGAAGCATTGTGAAGACGAAACTGAGCGGGAAGAACACCACGCAAGCAATTAACGCATATGCGGTACCAGTGCTCACCTACTCCTTCGGGATCATCAAATGGTCCAACACTGAACTAGAACAACTCCAGCGGAAAATGAGAACCATCCAGAGAAGAGCCGGACAACTACACCCTGCAACGGCAATTGAACGGCAAACACTACCCCGGGAAGAAGGAGGACGCGGACAAGCGGACCTCAAAGACTTACATGACAAGCAGATCCAGAGCATGAGGCAATACTTCCAGTTGAAGAGTCCCCGATCGCCACTCATCCAAGCCATAATACAAGCAGATGCAAATTACACGCCACTAAACCTGTGTAGTACCGAAGAGCGTGTCCTCGAAACAGCCAACGAACAGAAACTGAGAACTTGGGCCGGAAAACCATTACATGGCAGGCACTACAATGACCTGCAACAACCACACGTTGACAAAAAGGCATCAAATTCTTGGCTGGCCAAAGGCACTCTCCAGCCAGAGACAGAAGGATTCATGCTAGCCATCCAAGACCAAGTGATCGCAACAAGGAACAATCAGAAATTCATCCAGAGAAAAGACATAGAAAGCGACAAATGCAGACACTGTCATGCGGCATCGGAGACAATCCAACACGTGATGGCAGGATGCAAGATCCTTGCGCAGTCAGACTACAAACATAGACACGATCAAGTAGCGAAAATAGTCCACCAGAAATTGGCAGCGAATGCTGGCTTTCTGACAGAAAAATGCCCGTACTACAAATATGAGCCAGAGACCGTGCATGAGAACGAAACACACAAGCTTTACTGGGATAGAGCAATCATAACAGACAAGACAGTCCCACATAACCGTCCTGACATAACCCTCGTCGATAAATCGAATAAGACCACGTACTTAATCGACATAGCAGTACCCAACACCAATAACATACAGACAACCTACACAACGAAAATCACCAAGTACCAAGATCTCAGACATGAAGTACGAGATATATGGGGTATGGAAAAGATC
>QLNU02015360.1:80408700-80428834 GCA_006491805.2 Dysdera silvatica
CACAATTCTCCTGTCAAACAAGCTGAATCTCCGACGGCATTACTGGCGCCGGCAGCTTTGTAAGAAGAAAAGTCGGTTCGTCTATGTGTTTTATGACGCAAGCAAAGTTAAGATTATCTGTGGCAGGATTTACAGTTCTTGAAGAAGTCTGAACCTCCTTTGTCCAGTGAATCAAGAACTGGACTACAATCGTTCGCTATCATTTTTATTTAAATCCGGGCGTTTTGGTTGTTAGACAAACGTCTTGCCACTACTCTACCGTTGTTCTGAAGGAATGATGTGTTAGTTCGGCATACATGCTCAAAAGGATCACTACGTCCAATGACTCGACCAATGATGGATTAAGAAACAATTTTTATCAACTTTTTTAGGCGTAGTAATATTAACACCGATGTTATGACATGGTTAGATGGTGAAACGTTCGCAAAGAAAAGAAATGTTTTCTGCGTCCTGCGGCGCACGGTCTCACGACCGTCTACAACCCGGGCAGGAGCTCCACCAACTGAGATACGGACGACGAACCTTCAATCTCCTGCGAACGTATTTAAAGTGCATTTTACGAAACCGGTTATTTCGTGAAATGTGGCAGTACATGGACTGCTTTTTAAACCAAATTGCGAAGAGATCGGTATTAAATTCATCGACAAGCTCATTGCAGCAGATATATTTATACAAGTCGAACACTACGCAGATTAAATTAAGAAACAATTTTTATTAACATTTTTTAGGCGTTGTAATAGTAACGCCGATGTTATGGCACAGTTAGATTGTGAAACGTTCACAAAGAAAAGAAATGTCGTCTGCGTCCAGCGAGGCACGAAACCCACCAGTTTGCGTCTCTGGTGTACTCGTCCTGTGAACGCCTAAAAAACGTTGATAAAAATTGTTTCTTAATTTAATCTGCGTAGTGTTCGGCTTGTATAAATAAACAACGATGAATTACTGTTATATGTAATATATATGCTACAATTTTCTCCCAACCATGGTGTCTAGATATTTTTGGCTATGCAGTGTATAATGTTTGTAATTCGCTCATAGTAAACATATTTAGTAAACTAATGGTTAAAGCCATTAACACATAATAGGACACACACGCATCTACCTACTGCATCGACAAAGTCAAATTTAGCATGAGAACTAATAGATATAAAATACTAAAATAAAAAGTACGGAAGAAAGGTATTTGAAAGCAAGAAAACGTTGTTATGGTTTCTTTGCAGTTGTGTTTGAATTCTAACGTTTCTATCGTAGTCTGTCACCTATCAGTTTAAATTGCAACGTTTCTATCGTAGTCTGTCACCTATCAGTTTAAATTGCAACGTTTGAATGCACTATCACGCTTTGACCCTTAAACTACAATTTCATTTTTACTTTTAAAAAACTCCTTTTGTGTTCTGCCATTTTTAAGCCGGTTAATCCGTTCTCATTGTTCCAAAAATCTTTAAACCTTCCGAAAAACAATACCTTTGTTTAGAGGATTACTTCCTCTTTTGCGAGAAGCTTCTTTTTCAGATTTTATCTACCTATTTTTTTCTACTTCTCGATTTTTTTCTTTGAAAGACAATTTGCAATATAATATTTAAAGAAAATATTTTTTGCTCTAAAAATGCGAACTTTCACTTCGCAACAAAAAAAAATAACTTTCAATTAGTAAGATTATCTACGTTTAGTGAATTTTATGTGTCTTTTAGTATAATTAGCTTTACCAAATCATAAAAGTCACCTCAAAAAAAGTAAAATAAATAGAGCAATATCCTAATTTTTCGTAAGCACATTATCAGTTAACACTCACAATTTTGCTTTACGTATTTATACCGATTATAACAACTTTTATTATATATTTGTTTTAAATACAGTTTTTAAAATATCATAATAAAATTGTGTAATATTCATTATTTTTAAGTACTTCCGAAACCTTTCTTTGCATGAATTATTCATTTGTGAAATTCTGTCGAAATTGTCTAACGATTCTCTTTCCGCATAATTCTA
Organism: Dysdera silvatica; assembly: GCA_006491805.2. NCBI lineage: Eukaryota > Metazoa > Arthropoda > Arachnida > Araneae > Dysderidae > Dysdera > Dysdera silvatica. The sequence goes on from QLNU02015360.1 coordinate 80,410,690, forward strand.
GACCTTATTCTTCTTTACTCAGTCCAAAAATTCTTCTCTGTTCAATTTTTAAATAAGATTTAAATTATTTAACATTAATTAAATTTAATTAAAAGTAGTAAAATATTAAGAATTATCTACCGTTTGCCACTTACATTTAACTGTTTAATTTTTATATTGAGATTCTGAGAAGGCTCATTCGTACTTTTACTGATTATCATTTATTTTCTTTAATATTAAAAATACTCCTTTATTGAAATCTTGCATTTCTAAAACTTTTTAAAGACAACTTCCTCCAAGAGAGTTCTTAAAATACTAGCATAAATGAATGTAATTTAATTCAGGAATATACATTCCTGATATTTGTTATCAGCAGTAAATATATTGTGTCTATATTTTAATATATTTGTAATATGTAGTGATAATAACATATCCGCATAAATAAAAAATTATTTAATGGATATAATTTAAAAGATATAAATATAAGATAGCTATTTAGATCTTTAAATAAAAACCTATCCTTTTAGAAAAAGACATTATGACATTTTATTTAAAAACTTTAGTGTAATGATAGAAAAGTGAGATAAACCATTAGAATTTGAAAATCTATTTTACCTCTTACACTAGTTTATTTTATAAACTGAAGTCAACATATTTTACAAGCCCTCTAATAAAAGATTGACGGGCTCAGCATATGTAGTCAACCCTTTAGTTAGGTGGAAAGGCAACTCACACACAAGTGCAAAAACAGAAATTTATGTGAATGTATACTTTTTGTATTCTTTCTAGTTTATTTTCAATTTGATGTCCATTATGATTCTCATAGTTTATTATGTTTATTATGTTTCATTGACCCGAATCCCCTTCCCCCCTCAATAATTTTGAAAACTCTACGTTTATACTTGTTCTTGAGGTGCATGTTTTCCTTCTATACTACTAAGTCTATTTTTAATCTGGACATGATCGTAGAAGTTTTCAATTTTACTTCGCCGAATGACTTTACAGTGGATGTACTGCACTTGAAACTCTTCGTGGAACTATATGACAAGCTTAGCGCCCTTTATTTACATTTTCATTTTGAGAAGGAGTTGAAAGCGTGGTCTTCAATTTAACAAAATACTTCCAAATGTTATAAAAACGTGTTTCCAAAGGGTTGTGAAAAATTAAAATGGCTCTTATTAGATTGCATCCGAGATGTTATAATTTGCTTTATTTTCCAAATGGCAGACTTCCCTTAGCTTTTGTCTTATAAGTAAAATCTAAGCGACGTAAATCAGTGAAGAAACTACATAAGCAATCCTTTGTTATTTCCATGAAAACAGTCGATTTCAATAGATGTTAAATTACTCGTAAAGAAAAGAATGATTTTCCGGCGCCTGGTGGGACCCGAACCCACGACCTCCTGATTGCCGGTCAGGTGCTCTACCTACTAAGCTACAGGCGTCAATCATTTCCTCCCTTACGAGCATATATCAGACTTTCTGTGGACAAGTTGTAACAAGGGTGTGGCAGTGCTGTGACAACTTTGTTACCAAAGCGTTACCAAAGTCGATTTTATTGCCTCAAAATATCACCGGCTAAACGGATTCTCACAGCTTCCTAACGAAATTTTTGTGTTCCATATCTCACGGGGTCATTGTAGGAGATGTTAGCCTCCGTATAATCCGCCGCATATAGTGTCGGGTAAATAAAGCATTTCATGACTGTAATTACATGATATTATCGGGTTTGGGTTGTGGGTTCATACTATTTATCATTTTTGTTAAAAGGAAAAAATCTTTCTCCTCCTTGCCTTGTTTTGCTTTTCTTTATTTTCGTCCTTTATTTCCTTCTTCTTTGTTTGCCTTTCCTTTATCTTTCTAATTTTAATTTAATTTCTCATTTTGTTTGCTTCTTATTAATTCACTTATCCTTAATACCATTATCTTTTTTTTCTTTTATAGGTTTTCCTTTTTCTTTCCTGGTATTTCTTATTTCGGCCAATAATTAACATTTCACTAGTTAAAGCAACGAAAAAATAATTTAAACAATTCCTCGTTAGATGCCTACCTATGTAGAAATAGCTGAGATATAATTGGTCGTTGTGCATTATTTAAATATATTTCTTGTGCAGTTTTATATACTTTTATAAATTTCAAACTGCTTATTGTATAAAAGATTTGGTTGAATAAATTAACAAGTACAGTTTAACAGTCACTAATATTCCGATGTTCTTTTTGCATTAAAACGGGGGGATTTTTTTAAATGATATATATATATAATTGATGTGTATTTACATAATGTTTTCAGTTATATATAAATTTGAAATATTAAACGTATGTTTTGTTGAAATGTTCTTACAAAATCAATCTTCCATTTTTTTTTTTATAATTAAGCAAGTACGCTCCACTGTGTTTTCATAAAAAAAAATGCAAGTCAACAAACGTAACTGTTAATTATGGAACGTCGATACTTGTATTTTATTAACATAGTTTTAGGTGTTTAAAAGAAAGACCGTTCGACAAACGTTTTCATTACTTACAGAAGATAACTAAAGTCATTCTAAAATGAAACTCACATTTAATTCTTTCCCATATATTAGTATTTTACCACTGAGACCCCAGAGCACTAACATTATTGTTTTTTTAATCTGTATTAAAATGAACACTCAAACGTTAAGGAAATATAAGTTCCTAAGCAGAGTTCGGATCATATGCAAATGCATATATGCATATTGTAATTGCCAGGGCTGTCCTGAAGAAAATTATCAAGAGTATGCGGTGCTGTCTTAATTAAAGAGTATTGTAATTGCGGAGTTACTGGACTTGGTGACGTCACAGCGCCGAGCTGACTGTCATTTGACTGGTCGTCTATCGTTGGTCCAAGCCTAAAGTGGCGGTTGCCACTTTCATGAGTTTTTCATTCCTCTCCTGGTCGTATGCAGCATATTATTTTGAGACTTTGGGCTTCAGGGGTTTTCCTCATTTGTTTGTTTCCATTTGTTTGTTTCCATTTGTTTGTAAATGACTGGCAAAAAAACCAAAAAAAAAGGACTGAACTTTGTTGAAAGTTGCCCAAAAACCAGCAAATACAAAAACTTTCTTGAGACCTTGAGAGTATGCGGTGCGTACTCTGTATTTTTCAAAATTTCTTGAGAATACGCGACGCGCACACAGCGCGTATTCTTTGGAGGCAGCCCTGGAAATTGCATATTTTAGCCTTTTTTTGTAGCAGTGCACATAAATGCATGAAAATGGCAAATTTCCAGAAAAAATGCACATTTTTAGGGTTTTAGAATTATATGTCCTATGGTGCCAAAAATGAAATCATAGATAAATTATAAGCCACTATCCTCACTATGGAATTCGGAGATGTAGTTCTATTGTGCTAGACTTATTATATAATATGTGCTACACTTAAAAAAATAAAATTTCACATCATTATCTATCAACGACAGACGTAGATGATAGCCTATAACGTGTATGAACTATCCGTAAAAGACGGTCTGCAAAATTCTATAAATGTTGTCCAATAGCCTCTGTAGCTCTAGAAAGAACTTTTTTGGCCATAAAGATTCTATTGAACGATAGCAGATAAAGCTTAATTGTTCAGAATATCTAGAGACACATTATGATAAGGCGCAATAAAGATTGTGCTGTGTGAGACCCATCGGGTTGTGTATATCGAATATTTCTACACAGCTATTAATAATATATTTATTTGTTTTAAAACGTAGGGCATATGATTTTCAAGTCGGTTAAAAACATTTAAGTTCATATTTATTACTTTAGGTACATGTTTATTCATTTTAAGCGCATATTATGAGCTTTTTTAGTGCATATTTGGATGCATGTTTTGTTAATTTTAATCCGGACTCTATTCATAAGTTACGTCGATATATAAGAAATATGTTTTTTCACACGCGCGCACACACATACACAGCAAAAAATAGAAACGGAACGTTAAATGTATATCTCGTTTTCTTTACAGGAAATTTTGCTATATATAAAAAGAATATCGAAGCATCATTATAACTACAGTGGAAATCGTTTGTAGTAATCTCCAAGGGACTGCGCAAATTCAATCCTTGCAGGCGGTAATTTTTTTTTAAAATTGTGGCATATATATATATATATAAAGTAATACATTTTTGCACTTATTTATTCTAAACATATACAGTAGACCCCTATTAACCGGTTCAGTTTTAATCGGCCGCCTCTCCAACCAAATCCTCCATACGTTTGGTTGAGAAACCTGTTTTAACTGCACCACTGAGAGTGACAACAGAACCTGCTCGCAATGGTCAAGAAAGTTAAAGTCAAAGATATTATGTTATCCACGTACTGGTAATGACTTCCAAATGAATTCAAATACTGAAGGGAAACCATTGTGACAAATTTGGCCAGATATTATAAAACGTATCGACAACTCATCTTTCTTCACTGGTCCAATAGCAGTCCAGGATAAAGCTGATAAAAGCACTTCAATTCTGACTGAGCTTAAATTATTAACTGAAGGCAGCCAACTCCAAAAAATGTTAACGACGGTGTACGAAACGGCAATGAAGACTTTCAAAATGAATCCTTGAACGATGAAGAAATTATAAGTAAGACATGTCAAAAAAGAGACTGAAAACGAAGTATTAAAGTAAAGAAAATGAAGAAGTGAAGATGAAGGTAAAGTAAAGAAGATGAAGGTAAAGTAAAGAAGATGAAGAAGTGAAGATGAAGGTAAAGTAAAGAAGATGAAGAAGTGAAGATGAAGGTAAAGTAAAGAAGATGAAGAAGTGAAGATGAAGGTAGAGAAGATGAAGAAGTGAAGATGAAGGTAAAGTAAAGAAGATGAAGAAGATAAAGTGAAGATGAAGGTAAAGTAAAGAAGATGAAGAAGATAAAGTAAAGAAGGTCAAGGAGACAAAATAAATGTGAAACAAGGCGAAGACGAAAATGCGATGCAAGTGGCCATGAGATACACCGAACAACTACGTAAGTCGATGGCGGTTAATTTGATGTTCAATAGAAGATAACGAGATTTTACATTCAAAAAAGCGATGGTTGTTAAGAAATGAACAAAAATTACTATTTTTTTTAAATAATAAACTTCACATTTTTACCTATATAATACGCTTAATATTTGATCTGTGAGTGACGTCCCTCCTCCCTTTTTTTTTCAATGTTTCCTTTAGTTTTTCAAACATAGATACTACATGCATTCTCTTGTTTAAACGATCTAATTACAGATTTAATTATTAATCAGTTTAAAATAAATTAATATAGAAGTTTAGATTTTTATAATACAGTAAATTCTCGTTAATGCGGATCATCATGTGCCGACGATTTTTATTCGTACAAACGGAAGACCGCATTAAAAGGATGGAAAATTCAGGCTATTCAGCAATAACTTACATAGTAATTCAGTACACAACGTAAATGAATAAATTAACAAAAAAATAGTGTATTATGAACGAAAAATCCGGAAGAATTTACAACGAAACAAAAAAATACTATTTACATACAGTGGAAACATTAATTTTTACTTAGAAAATTAATTTTAACTTAAAAATATATAAAAAATCCGAAAGAAGTTGAGAGGTTGCTTTCGAAGAATAGGTGATCGCATCTGGGAAAAAAAATCATGCTCTGTTCGTTGCCTCCTGAAGTTTTTCCTGTAAAAAGGCATTTCTTTCTTCACACAAAAGACTTGTCCGTATTAGCTCATGAGCCGTACGCATTAAGCGAAATCTTTAACATTGAATGTATGCCTCAGATAGAAAAAAAAATTGTCGGCATTACCGAGAAGTCCGCCTTAATCAAAAACGCATTGACGAGATTTCACTGTACCTCATTTTTTTTAATCAGCCTGACCTGCCAAATCAGTATCCGGTAAAGTTGGGGGAGGGGGAGGGTTCTGTAATCGAACATTTAATTTTTTTTTCACGGGACGTCATTTTCCACCCCAAACAAGCATGATTTTTACATAACACATTACAAGCGTGATTTTAAAATAACATTAATGAATGTTGGCACTTACTTACATGTCATTTTAATTTGTCCATTTCATTCTAAATTAAAAACGTCCATTGTTTCAATTCAATTAATTTTAAACGTCAGTGTTTCTTGCAATGTCCAATATTGTGGTCTTTACATTACCGACACTTTTTGGATCTTTTGGAATGCACTCCAGCCAAGTTTAATACGTCTGTTGAGTTCTTTCATAATGTTGCCATCCATTGAAATCAGCTGGCCAAGGTAAATATATGAATCAGCAATTTCTAGCTCAATGTTGTCAACTTGTATTTTTGTTTCCTCTACAAAATTATTGAACATGATCTTAGTTTTTTGTAGGTTCATCTTGAGTCCAACTTCTTTACTTCTAGTTGAGAGCTCCTGTACCATGTCTTGGAGTTCTAATGGGTCCGTTGAAAAAATAACAATGTCATCAGCAAACCGCAAATGATTTAAATATTCACCATTTATTTTTATTCCCTTGTTATTCCAATTTATCAGCTGAAAAATCATCTGTAAAGCTGAAGTAAAAAGTTTTGGAGAAATGGTATCTCCCTGCCTCACCCCTTTGCCAAGTTTGATAGTTTTGGTATCTTTATGTAACCGAAATTTTGCACTTGCATTTTTATACACACGTTTCACCATGTCAATGTACACATCCTCAATGTCTGTTGATCTTAAAGAGTTGATGACTGCTGATGTTTTAATAGAGTCAAAGGCCTTCTCATAGTCAATAAATGCAACACACAATGGAAGTTCATATTCATGTGTTCTTTCAATTAATTCTCTTAATACTTGAATATGGTCCACTGTACTGAATCCACTTCGAAATCCAGCTTGTTCTCTTGGTTGAGCTGCATCTAATTTTTTCTGCAGGCGATGTGTTAGCACTTTTGTGAAGATTTTATAAATAGCAGGTAACAAGCTAATTGGTCGGTAATTTTTCAAATCCTCTTTATCACCTTTTTTATGCAAAAGAATTACTGTTGCAGAATCCCATTGGTTTGGTATGTTACCGCTGTTAAGACATTTGGTAAAGAATTTTGCAAGTATGTCTTCTACATATTCTCCAGCTTCTTTTAGGATATCTAATGTAATACCATCATCGCCAGGGGCTCTTCCTTTCTTCATACTTTTTATTGCAAATGAAACTTCTTCTTTTAAGATTTTAGGAGCTGTTCCTTCGACTATTTCAGTGTCTTCGTTTAATCCACTGTTACTTTCATATAGTTTTTTGTAGAATTCTTCAACTCTTCTAAGTATTTCTTCCCTATTTCTTGTTACGGTGCCATCCTCTCCTTTTAATGCAATGATGTGTTTCTTCCCAACAGACAAACTTTTAATGGCAGTCCGAAGGACCTATTAGTCGTTAATGAAAGAAATAGTCCTGTTGGAGGTTCCGAAGTATTTAAATCGAAGCCGTAGGACAAAAAGCCTCTTCGTTATCACGTTTCAATATGGGCTGAAACAGATGTGGGGTTCATCCAGATCGAAACGCTTGGTGCGTGAACTGAGGTGGACTGCGTATTCGTGCCGCAAGTGTCATTGTAACGAAGAAACTGATCGGGTGCACCCAAGGAAGGACTGTAACCGATCGTGGACTTCGAAACGTCTTCGGAAGCTCGAGAGGACTATTCGGCGAGACCAGGACTGTTTGATAATGTAAAATTAAATCTACTACTAAGTATTGAGGGTTATTAAGTTATTATTATGTCGATTTGTGTACTAATAAAAATATACGTATATAGCGTAGAGATACTAACAGTTATAATGTTTGTTAAATGGGTAATGTAAATGTTTGGAAGCTAGTCCATGATACAATAGCCTGTTATGTTATGGCGCAAGGTTACGCGGAAACTTAATCTTTAATTAGTGCTAACTGTGAGTTAGGATGACAAAAACTAATTAAATTACTGTCCGTTATATTGTTCAATATTTTCCTTTGAGAATATTTGTAGATGCTTCTTAGCGGAGATCAGATTCTCTGACCTGGACGGAAGCGAGGAATATGCTTTCATCTTTGAATAGGCCGGAGCAGTGAAGGGTCATGGATTGTCGAATCCAGGTAATGAGTAATTCTAATCATTTATAATAGTTAATGTAATAGAGCAGGTTTATATTCTTAATATGCTTTAGTAACGAAATAACATATATTTTTAGTGGACTCTTTAAGCTGCTCCTGAAAGATACAGCTGAATTAAGTGTCAACGAGCTGGTGGAATTGGTTTACTATCAGATGCTGAACCTGAGATTTATGAATGTATCTTTAATGCGATAAATTAACGTCTGTGTTAAATTCTTGTTCTTATTTGTAGCCTTTAGGACAAAAAAAATGTCACTGAATTGTAACGATAATTACTAGTTAGAGTAATTAGTAAGGCAAATTGTTCATAAAACTTAATTGCGCATTAAGAGATAGAATAAGTTCATTACAAAGGACGGCAAGGGTCATGGTGCACCGGAACTTATAATTTTCTAAGGAATCCGAACTAATGATATGCAAAATCCTTCAACGAGAGAATCATTGAACCAGCCTGCTCATTTAGGAAAGATTGGCAAAATAGTTCAGTAGTTCGTTCCGCGAAAGATTTGACACTTCTACAACCCGAATCTTTAAATTCTAGGGAATCAACCTCCGGACTACGGGATCTTTGTAGATCTTTAATGTCTTAAAGAATTAGAAATCTGTAGAAAAAATGAAATCCATGAAATACCCACCTCCGGAGCTCGAACTGCTGGATCTCCAATGGAAATAAAAATGACATAAGATAAAAGCTGCCGCATCTAGAAAATGAGGATCAGTGCCAAATTTTTGGTAATATTTTGAAGAATACTCTTTTTAAAGTTAATAAAAAAGTATAGATATTCCCAAAAAAAAATTTTAGCCTTTTGTAAATAATTTTCCACAATAGTAAATTCAGCTTTTCAAAAAAATTCGACTGGAAAAATTCATTTTTTATAGTCTACGAATCATTCTTTTTGTCAGTCACAAAGATTTTAAATGTTGAAAAGTACATAAACACCTTTTTCACACACAAAGAAAAATAAAACGTGCATTAACAAGTTTTTGAGGTTTGAATATAAATGTAATTAGACTGATTAAATGTCGTTTTCTTTAATTTTTCCATTTTGGCATTTTGCATCTTATTCCCGGTCTTCAAGGTTTAATTGCTGGCATACCTTTTAAGAAATGTGGCACGTTTGATATTTTTTAAACATGAAAAATAAACGCGTTTAGCACTGAAATTATTTACTCATTATGCGTTCTGCGAGTTATTTCCTAGATTATTCTTACCTTTAAGCTGAATCACCATGAAATATTCTACGGCCATCTCAAATTTAATGGTCTGTTTTGAAATATGACTTTTAGGTCCTACGACTGTAATAATTTAAGCGAGCAATATCATTTTTAAATCAAACTTATTTTCATGAAACTGAGACACTTTTTCCGATTAATTTACATTTTCCAAAACCTAAAAGGCACTCAGCTAAACTCGTTTGCTCGGAGCGTTGCAAAGGAATAAATAACACAATATGCATTACGTTTATTTTCGCATTTTTGATCAGAAAAATGCAATTATGGAACGCAGTTCGTCTTTGGAGACCCTTCAAAATTTCGAGTTATTCGATTATGAAACTCAAATCGAATGAAAAATCGCAGCTAACTTCATAACACGATTGAGCCAAAAGCCTCTTTCCTAAATAATGTTCAATTAACAAACTAAAGCACTAATCAAAAGGTACCCCTCGAATTTAAGCTCTCGGAGGGGGTGATAATTAGTTTTACATACAAATAGGGAAAATTTTTAAAGTGCGTAGGGATCTTTACTTTAAACGGGGAAATGACATTTGTGGAAAATTAAGGAACGACAGATTTTCTTGAATAAGGGGGTTTGTTTTGATTCCCACTTTAATATCGAATCTATAAATTTGATTGCTGTGTCAAAGTTGGCAAAATAATTTTTGCCGGGAATTGCTAATTCATGGTTTCCTGCTGAAAAATTTCCTGTCTTGCCTATGCGGTAATGTTTCTGTGATATACTTTAAGTTTCATTACCTTTTTTAAACGTATGTCTTTTTTGTATTTATTACTTTTAATTTTCTTGATCCGTCTTTAAAAATTAAATCAGTCATTAATTTTCCTGCTTATTATATGCGGCGATAGCTTTAGTCATCATCCAAAGTTTGTTTTATAGTTATTAATGTATAGATGCAGAGCTTAATTCATATACAATAAAAGAATAAATTATTACATACACCGGATACCAATAGAAACACACAGTTACAATAGCCATTAAGTCTGAGAAAGAACTGGCTGTTGGTTTTAAATAGTTGAGATCTGTAAACATTGTGTAATATACGTACTAAAATCTGGATTGGGTAAATACAAAGACTCGAATGTATTAGAGATCGTGGGCAGGTAGTCTGACCGCAGTCGGCCTGTTGTTCCATTTCTGCGACTGATAAATATCTGTGATTTTAGTATTCGACAATAATGTGTATGTACCAAGAGTAAGTGAAATCCGGTAAAACTGCGTATTTTTGGAAAGTTTGTGGCTGGACCAGCACGACTGCTGCTCAAGAAGAGATGCGGCTATTGTCTACGTAACGACATCGAACTGGATGAGGTCAGAATACCAGAAGGCCCGTTTACTAACCTCAATCTGTACTGCATGATGCATAGTGTCGTATTTTAACCATAGCAGCAGCTGCTGCTTGCGTCAGGTATCTTTGTTGGATGCAAGGCACTATAAAGTACTGACTGCAGTGGGTAAAAAATTATGTAGTGGGACAACGAAGAACTGGAAACAAGACATCTGAACTGAGGAACATAAATATCAATGATAACTCGCAGATGGAAGGATGGGTGTGTGAAACAGTCCAAGTGGCGACTGCAAAACATTCTGGAAGATGCATTGCTGTCTGCATAAGTAATACTATCGTATATTCGGGTAATTCCTACTGCCCACAGCAACATAAAACTAGTGGCCGAACCCCCACTTGCACCCTTTGAGGAGTATAATTTTTTGGAATAGAATGGTACAACACCATAATTCTTCATGGTGCCTCTATCAGTTGGCTGGAGAGACATTTGAGTGTATTTTCCTGAAAAACGATCTTTCAACTTTTTAAATCTGGACATTACTGATAGTTTGCAGGATGATGTGGAAAGATAAACTAAATGTCCTAAATTAACCACTATAAAATATAGATGATTTTCGATCCTGGCTATTTTGGATTCCTGGGTCCTAATTACATCCTAAACGGGATCTATGCCTTGATGTGTTATTTTTTTAATGTGGATGTATCTTTTGTACTAAAAATGTAGTTATAAAAAATTGTGCTTTCCGTGTCCCGTATATTTTAACTTGTATAGAACACTTCACACACAAAATAAAGTTAATCTCATTTGCATTAAATATATAAAACGACAACTAATATATCGGTTAATAACAAATTTCAATTACAATGAGCTACGGCAATGGGAGCGTATTTTTATAACGAATGATATGGGAAATAAATTTTTATAAGTTATATATTTTATATATATTTAAACATAGTATTTCGTTTACGGTACATAAATCGCATAATTTATCGTCCTTGCAAAACGTAAAATAGTAGATGGTATTTTTCTTTCTTAAAAAAAGGATGTAAGTAGTAATTTATTAGAGAGAAATTTATCTGGAAAGGTATTTAAAAATTCACTTCAAAATTATTATCAGGGTGAATTCTCAAGTTATTTCCAGTTCCATTAATTATTATCAATGTATTTGTATTTATTTTATAGGGGAAGATATATGAAACTAGGAATATGCACAGGTAATGGAAAATTTTCTTTCTGAATAGAAAAAGCGAGAATTTTTGTTATGTAGCTATTCAAGTGGCAAGAAACAGGATGTTAAAAATAGTAAACACTCTATCTTTCGAAAGGTGTAACACGATTCTCCCTCCTGGCGCTATTAAAGAAACTCAACTAACGAATCTAACTTAGAAAATATGAAACGATCAAGAACAGAATTTTGTGAACCGGAATTTCCACGATGAAATGTTAGAAGGAATGCGGAAAAAATCAAACAGTTTTTAAATGGTAGTGGAGTTAAGGTACTGAAAAAATAGCTCAAACTAACAAAAGTGTTAACAGGAATAAATATGCGAAAAAAGAAGAATATATAATTTAGCTAACATAAATGAGGTACAGCGATGAAATTTCTGTGTGGAAAATTCTCTTTTTATAATACAATAGAGTTTTGAATGGTTTTTTGTGTTGAATTAATTAATCACATTAATGCTACAAACATTATTTAAAGAAATTTAATTATATATATAATTTTTCTTTTTCCAGTGAGGGCTGTAATGGACTTTTTAAGGAAATGGGAATTTTCTTCAGGCTCCTTAAATTAAAGATAGACTTAAGAAAGGGGAACTGTCTTTGCATCTTCCATGGGCAGCTATCTTGTTAGAATACCCTAAGATAAATAATATATTTTTAGAAAGATTTGCCACTCGTCTTAAAATTACCGCCATCAAAAGGAAACTCAATGTGGAGTCTTTTTTTGAGTGAAGAGACTATATCTCAACTGATAAAAATAAAAACAGCAAAAGATTATAAAGCTAAACTTTCAAAACCAATTTTATAGAAAGAAATTCAGTAAAAAAATTTCTTTAAAGTCACTCTGAGCATATTTTGCTATTTTGTTTACATTTTTCATGCACTGGAAATATTTCCTTAAAATAAACGAACGTCCGAAGATTGCAGGGAAATGCAAAGAAGGCAAAATAGCAATAGAAACTACTACTTTTGTCACAAATTGAAAATAAACTATTTTGTTTACGTAAGAATTGCTTAATGCCGCGTTTTTTGAATAAACGTCGGATGGTTTAGAAAATTTAAAAGAAAGTAAACACACTTGTATGTTAATTAGTACTTAGAAAGTAAATCTGTATATTAATTTTTTTCTCTGAAAATTTTGATGTTCATTAAAAATATATTTTACATTAGAATGAATTACATCATATTAGAGTATAATTGAAATTTGAATTTAATTACATTGTAAAAAACATCTCGTAGAAAAACGAAGATATTTCTAGAAAAGTATTGAATTATCGCCCTTGAATAATATAAATTATTTAGCAATTAAGAAGCATGGTTAGCAGTAACGACGCAACATTTGGCAAGTGGATTAACGTCGTAGTGCGCGGAAAATCATAGTCAGTCCAACAAATTTATACAAAAATTAATCAAGTTAAATATTAATCAAGAAAGGCTAATAAAAACAAATATAAATTAATTATGTTAAATATTAACTAAAACAATGTTAACGTCATAGTCAAGTTCGGCCTATCCCGTATTTGTCAACTATATTGCTCTTGTTTTCCTGTTAAATAATTATTGACGATTAACTATTAGTAAAATAATCGAATAATTCTTAATATACGCCAACCTATGTATAGAACAGATTCATTTTTGTATCTGTTTTTCAATATGTATATTTACATATATCTTAATAAAATTAGAATAATAATTGCGCGAATTCTGCAGTATATTCTTTTTGAAGTTCGAGAAAAGAATTCGTGTTTCGAAAGAGTATGGTATTTTCCCGATTGAGAAAAATCTTTTTTCAATTTCAGAAAATTCTAGTGCAATCTGATGTTGAATCTCGAGCCCAAATTTTAGAAAGAAAAAGTGATGATGATTTCATTACCGATAATGATAGAATGAATTTCTGATGTATGCAATTGAATATTTGAAATTCATAAGGAATAACAACTGCGCTCTACACTATCTAAACAAATAGTAACACCACAGAATGGAAGTGGCAATATGTTCTAAAATACTATCATGGTTTAGGGATCGATGTACTCGGAGATACAATGAGAAATGTAACCATTTCATTTCTCCGCGTGACTTAACGAAACGCGAATATTCGCACAGATCACAACACAATTCTAATAACAATTATGTACATTCTATTAAATTTTTCTTTATATTCATAATCCAACCGATCTTCTGTGGATTCTCGAACCCATCGAAATTATTTTGAAATTAACGCTTTAATAATGAAAGTATTTTAAAATAAACCAAGGTTAAAAATCATGGTGACGTATTTTATTAAGTGAATTATCTATGCGATTATTTGTTCATTAATTAATAATATTAAGTATTAGTGCATTGACAGTTTACGTATAATTAATTCATTACTGAAAGTTCCCATGCATGCTGACAATATACTGAATATTTTTATCCAAGCTAGGCCTAATTTGAGCTGCTTCTACGGGGCCTCACTTGCATAAGCCCGGTATATATGCATACATAGTGGAACTCGGCCATAACGAAGACGAATATAACGAATTGAAAGCTATAACGAATACGAATATAACGAATTAAATCCTATAACGAACACAGATATAACGAGTTAAAGGTTATACCGAACAAATAATTTCGGTTAGTTCCGTTTATTATATTTTATCGAATATCACGGATACAATGAACCTCCTCCTTCTCTTCTTCTTCTTGGCTCTGATACGATCAATATGAGGAACCATTTCACTGGTATAACGAACCAACTTCTCTCTCTCTCTCTCTCTAATTTCATTTTACCCCTTACGTTCAAAGGCTTTAGGATTTTTGTTTACTTTAAACCTAAGGCTTTTAATATTGAATAATTACAAAATAAACGTCAGATTTCAGTAACGTTTAGATGGTTCTCGCATTAGAAATGGACCTTCTCACTCTAATGCTAGCGATGCAGTTCACAAACTAAAGGCTGTATTTAGACTAATGAGACAAACAACAGTGTTTTTCATACCTTAAAGGTTATTAAACGCAGCCTGAAATAAATGAAATTAAAATCACAATAATATATAATATAAAAAGTATGGTTCTTTTTCATTCTATATTTCATTATTTGGCTCATAATGATGATGATAATCTCTACATTATTCAATCAGCCTTATGTGTAATAACATTTTGTTTATATAAATAAATCCATAGCTATTTATTGCAATATACAGATAAATACCTAACGTCCAGCATAATATCAAAGGTCCAGAAAAAATATACCAATATATAACCTGCTTCAAACTTTGAAAGATAAACTGATCATTAATTAAGTTACACTATTTTATTGCTCCTTATAATAGTTATCATTATATTACACCAAAACAAAGGGGATTTTTCACATATTATTAATCATTTTCAAGAGTTGGGCGCAATTTATTACATTTTATGCCTTATAATGACTTCGAATTGCTCGAGTTTGAAACTGTAAGGTGGCATAGAAGCAACGATTTTGTTTACGGTGGAGAAAATCCGGGTTTAACTCTCGCTGGTACCAAGTGCGTGCCGTTTATTCTATGTATCCGTATTCCGAATGTTTGATTCCCTAGACGCTGGAAGTTCAGATTCTTTGAAAAATTGTTAATCTTCTGTGCAGTATGCTCTGAGCTGTGCTTGCATCATTAAAGCATGAACAAGCTAGAATTTAAGTATAAGATTTTCACGAAACGCATTACATTCAGGACTCCAGTATAGCGCAGTTTCGTTATAACACGGTTGGAAAATTGACTTGAAGTTTGTAATAAAAATGTATTCTCATTCTAAATAGCACTTCAAACTTCGCGGCCGCCATCATAGCAAGCATTCAATTATCTAACGATAATGCTTCATACATGCTGTTATTTTTATAATTAACGCGCATAGCGTTCCTTTTTTGAGAAATGCAATCTCAATATAAAGCAGAGTCTGAGCATGGACACGCACATATGGGTGACAAAGACGGGGTGGCCGAGACTACACCCTCCACTTACCTCTGCGATATTTTTATTTCTCGGAGTTCAATTTTATAAAGAATAAAATATTGTGCTTTGTGAAGTAATCACCCTCACTTTTTTTTTTTTGAAAAACCCGCATGGGCGTCCATGGATCTGTGATGTAGTAATCTCGCAAATTTCTTGAATTTCGAATTTTTGAAAACGTAGAAGCGTTCATTTCAATTTGGCGTGCACCAACTTCGCACACATCGCATCCCTGCTTCGGAAGTGTCACAACTCAAAAATTTGCAATTTTCAGCTGAAAACGTCATTAAGATAATGTTATATCTATCTTCAGAAGAAACGGCACATCTAACCTTTCAATAGTTTCCGGAAGATACGTAAGAACGCGGGTTATTTCACCATAGTTCATTCGGTGTTACGTAATTTAAAATCACTCAAATCGACAAATCTTGAATTATCACTTCTAAAGCGGGGATACGGCTTGTGCTCGAAATTGCCCTTTCACTATAGAAATAAAATAAAAATAGGTCGAACATTAAATTCCAATTCTTTTTTAATATTTGCTAAATGTGAATGAATACTATGCTATACGGTTGTTAAACCGCACGCAGCCCTCTTAACTCGCCCCACGTTACTCAGCCGCCACTTCAATCGACCCGTTCCGTTCTCTTGATTTGTTTAAAATAATTTCCAATTTTCCTCATAGGTTTTAAAACAGTGTTATAATATTTTGCTACTGCATGTCTTCTCTTGTTCAAATAATAATTATATCATTTTAAAATAAATTAATTTAGAAGTTTTTATTATAATACCTTAGCACTTTACAACAATTTTCAACGAATAGATAGATCAATGCTCAGATTAATTGGCCACGTCATTAATCGGCCAGGATCCCGGTCTCATCATAGCCAATTAAGGGGAAGTGCACTCTATAGTGAAATACACAAAAAAAAAAACCTTTATGTACAAAAGTTGGATTCGAGTATTGTCCGGGAAGTGTAAACACACTTGATTCTGAGTGGCTGTCAAATCATTTTAGCAGGCACTGTATTCTTTATGCAGAAAAATATCGTCGTTATAAAGGGTAATGTCTTTATATATATATTGTATACTGTGTCGTTGCAAGCGATATGCTTAATATATAAAAGAATAAAACCCAAACTTCTCGTAATGATTCTATTTTCAAACGCAGTTTATCGTTATTATCCTCGTCATTATAAACGATTTAAACTGCACTTGTTTTTAATCGTTTAACAGAGGTATCTGAGCACGAAATTTACTTTAAAATGATTAGGATCTTCCATTTATGTTTTTATAAATAACAAAACATTATTGTATATTTTAAATAACAAATGGATTAGTTTTTAATTGGACGTTTAATGTAATATATATATTGTATATAAATATATATATATATATATATATATATATATATATATATATATATATATGCAATACAAACGATTATGTACGTTATAACAGTATAATATAAAATATGTGTATTCAATACCCAAATACTTTTCAAGTGAAAATTTGAATCAAAAAGGTATTTTCTAACTTATAGTTTTTATATAAACAAAATCTTTTTCTTCTGCATTTTCTAAACCCTTCAAATCTTTTCCTCATCAGAATAAAGTATTATTATGCACGCTTCTGTGTCTGCAAAATCGATAAGATGGTTTATTTTCAATTGGCGATAAAAAGAAGCAGTTTTTATATTTACTTTCCCCGTGGCGTTTTATTTTTATTAAACAGAAAATATTTTCAATAATGATGCACGAAAAATGTAAACAAAACAGCAAAAAATGCCCATAATGTCTTCAACAAAATTTTTTTGCTGAAATTCTTTCAATAAAATTATTATTGAAGGTTTAATATTTTCAAATGCCTTTCTTTATTAGATGAAATAGTTTCATCTCAAAAAAAATTACATAATGAGCTTTACTTTAACGGTGCTAATTTGGCGAGGGCTAACAAATCTGTCTAAAAAACGATTATTTTTGCTGGGGCACTTAATAGGGTAGTTGCCTATGCAAAACGGATAGCACAAGAAAATTTTCTCTGATTAATCTTAAATTTAAGAACCCGAAAAATATTCCCATCTCCTTAGGAAGCAATTATCGTTCTCATTAAAGAAAGGTTGAAATTATATGAAATTCGCTTTCTTTAATCAACGCCTTTCTTTTAATTATATGACATTTTAGATTGCCATAATAATATAAAGGCGGATATTTTTCAGTTTCGCGGCTTAGAAGCACCATGTTAGGCAACCCTCATCACCTCACGATGCATTTATACAGAAGCGAAGCCAAGATTTCCTACTGGGAGAACTTGCTGGCTATCAGTTATACGCATTATACTTCCACCCCCCACCCCAGTTCAGTTATAAAAAAATAAATATATGTATA
>QLNU02015360.1:80428934-80461751 GCA_006491805.2 Dysdera silvatica
GTGTATATGTATGTGTGCAATATGTATGTGTGCATATGTACGTGTGTGTATATGTATGTGTGCAATATGTATGTGTGTGTATAAATAATGAGGTGGAAGTGAAACTGCAAAGGGTTTTTGGTACACTGAAGGTAAGAACTAAAGCCCAAAGTGTTTTTAATTAAAACATTAGAAATACAATACTCACCTCGAAAGCTTTAAAGCCCAGTTCAATGAAACTTTTGAAACCTTGTTCATCAACTAGGGCTGCGTCTATACCATCTTGCGATTCATAATTGTAATTAACTCTGCTTAGTTTTATTTCGTTTAATTAGTTTTATTTTAAATATTCTTGAAGGTAGTTAGGCTGAACTCGAAATGTTTGTAATAAAACTAAGACTGCATTTTTACTTCGTTTGCTCAAAAAAAAAATGCAATGTAAGCATCGGCTCAGAAAATTGGAGAAAATAATACACTTTTATTCGATGTAACGCTAATGATCAATCATTAATATAAAACGGCACATTATGCAAGCGTAAAAAATCGATGGGTGCTCCTTTTTGTGGGCGAAACTGGAACAAAGGGAAACACTTTCATTATCTTGAGTCATCGAATAATGTCGTTTAAGCCGTTATTGCGGCAATTTAGGGAAAGTTATACCTTTCTCTTTAGGACTAGTTCAGGTGAAGAATTAAAAGTTATTTACGAACATGCCTCTTTTATTGGAAACAAATTGCTTTCGGCAGGCCAAGTATATTTCTTTTCCAAGTATATTTCTTTTTTCTTTACTAATTGCATTTTCAGAAGCATAGTATATTTTTTTATTAATTTCTAGAACAAGTGTCAATTACACAATTGCAATTCTTCGTAATTCTGAAATATTTGAATCAGTTCTTTTGGCGATGACGACGAAAATATAATAGAAACCTAAATAGTGCCATTCGTTTCCGGTTTCTTGTTCATTTTTGCAAAGCTAGGTTTACATTCAGCCATTGTCACTGCTCCTCGTGCTGTTGTATTTACTCCTCAAAACACTTCTTTGGCAGCATCAAAGGCAATGAGTGTTTACTTTGCCACTTCATGCTTTCTTCGCATTCGATCTCGGGCAATGGAGGACGCTGCCGTACAAAATCCGCCAACGAATAGAGCGGCGGGCAGCAGCAATGGCAGGAGCATGGTCAGCGCGGGTGACGAGTTTATATACTCTCGCTGCCCACTTTTATGCCCACTTCCCTGCTCACTGCCACGGAAGTGGGCTGAATGTAAACGAAGCATTAGACATACCTCTTTTTCACAGTGTTCATTTTACCATGAACAACAATTGTGTTTGATTTGCCAAAACAGTAGCAAGATATAAATTGTGCATTGACTGTATTTTTGGTGACTTTATAGTAAAAGTATTTGGTTCAATCACTAAGGTTATGGGCCCTGCAGTGGTATAATAGTAGCACGTTCGCCTACTGTCCATTATCCCAGATTCAACTATCAACAGTGCCAAAAAAAAAAGCTTACCAACTAACGAAGGTTGTATCCTTAGACCAGAAGAAGTTCAGAAACCTCAATAACTGTCAAGTCCCGGCGCCACATGACCTTTTCTGTTCTTGCGGTGTAAGACGCACAAAGATTATGGTATGTGTGAAATATCAGTTATATAATAGCATTGATCAGCCGAGAACAATCCATCGTCGGATGGCCATTGGACATAATGTTTACAGTGACCTTTCCAGTCTGTGTTTTCACGATACGCCTGAATATTCTGCCATTCCTCTTACAAAGCCGCTAGCACCGCTGCCGTGAGCCATAACGGCCGAGATCGAACGCAGGGTCCAGATCCTCTTATATATGAATCATTGAATTGAAAACACAGACAATACAGAAGCTGTGGAATAAACTGAGATACCAGACCCGATATCAAACCGTAATAGCTTCCCCTACAACAACTCTAGCAAAAGGTACCAAAGGATATTTCGGAAGGAGCTGCCGGCATGCCTGGAAGTGTAGCTGCAGTTATTATACCCCAATTTGGTTAGCTGTGTCTAATTTTGGCCAGAGAAAAGAATGTTGCTTATTTTGAGTTAAACTTTTGACTAAATTTAAAATTGTTTATAAAATTAATTTACTATAAAATTTGAGTTAAACATCTAAATGGCGTGACTGTGGAATGGAATAAATGAAAATGAATGCCAAATATAAGATAGAAAAACCTTTGTTTTATATACGTATTATAAAACTTCAATTTTTAAGTACTCTTGAAGTCCCTCCATATCAGCAGGTTATATGTTCCAAGTACTGATAGTAGAGAACTCTATACAGGGTGTCTCAGCACCAGGGTTACAAACTTCAAGGGGTCATAGTACTCATCAAGGTGAACGATAATATGTCATAGAATCTAAAGTCGCAAACCACCCACAGCGCCAGTTCTAAAATCGTCCAGCATGCACAAATATTTACAACCAGTGCATGAGAAGCGCAATATGCTTTATCCTAATCAGCTATGCACTTGATCAGCTGACCTGAGTAGTATCTGGTGCTTTTCACTCACTGATTATAAATATTTGTACATGCTGGACGGTTTTAGAACTATAGCTGTGAGTGGTTTGCGACCCTAGGTTCTATGACAAATATCGTTCACCTTGAGTAGTATGACCTCCTAGAAGTTTGTAACCCTGGTGCTGAGACACCCCGTATATTAGTTGCTTTTCGTTTACATGTGTACCCAGGGTTGTCCCCAAAGTGTACGCGCCGCATACTCTTAAGATCTCGAGAAAGTTTTTTTATTTGCTGGTTTTGAGCAAATTTCAACGAAGTTCATCGTTTTTGTTCTTGGTAATTTACAAACTTGAAGGGAAACAAATGAGGAAAAACATCCTGAACTCCCCCAAGCCTCAAAATAATATCCTGCGTACGGCTAGGTGAGGAATGAAAAACTGATGAAAGTGGTAACTGCCACCTTGGGCTTGGATAGACGATAGACGACAAGTCAAATGCCAGTCGACGCGGCGCCATGAAGTCATCAAGTCCAGAAACAGCAATTATAATATTCTTTACGACAGCATCGCATACTCTCACTAAATTTCTTCAGGACAACCCTGTGTGTATCTGTGATAAGGATTGCTTGATAAATTACACGCAATAGAGCGTTAGCAACATTAAATAAAAATGACATATGTTGCACGTTACTATACTTTTGTCTTTCTCTCGAATAATTGGGCTTCTAGCAATTTTGCATAATCTTCAAGGAAAGCTAAAGCAATGAAAATCATCTTATATATACAAATTGTAAGTACATTTTTACATCTGTTTCTTAAAGTATCTTAGCCACACTACTTTTACGCTTTAACGTCGTTATTAGGCAAGATTCTTATTTTCGCCACAATACCACGATAACGCGGGAGAGTATCAGATAGAACACTAGATGCTAACTGGATGCCAGCGAAGAAGGCTGTAGTGGGTACAGAGGACAAATGGAGGTGAATCACGTATTGAGCGAGAGTGCAGAAAGATTTCATCATCTTCCCAGAGGCTCTACTGTGGTACAGTTTGGTAACGCTTTGGCCTAATGTGCCATTAATTCGGGTTCGACTCCCAACGCACAGTGGGTGATTTATCGAAAAACTTGGCCGAACTTGAAAAAACAAAATGCAATATTTTACAGATCTATGACGTCATTTCTATGAATAAATAGGTGAATAAATCCGATCGAAATTAGAAAAAAAAAAACTTGTGTACTATTTTTATAGTTATCCCAAACCGGTCGTTAGATAAACTATCATTTCATTGTAAAACGTAGTGAAGTGAACATGTATTTCGAACGTGCAGAATTTATTTACTTTTGCGAATTTAAAAATTTTTGAAAGTGAAGGCCGTATCGAGAGGTAAGTAAATAAAGCTACTTTTTATTTTCTAAGTTTTAATTCATTTTTTTTTAATTTTTACTGTTGAAAATAGAAGTAGTTAATTTTTCGAAAAAAAAATTGTTTACCTTAAACTTGAATTGCAAAAAAAGTTAGTAACTGTTAGGAGCAGGACTAGCCAATTTTAATTAATCAACTAATGTGCAAGAAGGCCCCTACAAGCTTTTTATGCGCATATTTACGCAAAGCCTGGATTAATAGAAAAATGGGGGACGACACCGATAAATGAATGACCCTAAGAAAGCCATTTTTACGTAATAAATTCAAATAAATAATGATACTTACTCTGTTATCATAATTGATTTTAGCATGAAAAAATAATGGTAAATAATACAAAATGATTAATAATTTATTTTACAATTGTAAATTTTTATTTATTTCAGAAGTCAAGATTTCACATCAGTGGATGTTATTTTTCAAGGAAAAGAGACAAAGAAAAGGAAGGAAGAAATACGGAGTAACATGATGTTGTACGCAACAAAGATCGTTGTGAGGGTTTTAACGAATGAAGCTGAAAAGCATATGGATAATATTTTAAGAATGTTCTTTGTGAACTTTTTGGACAAGTGGAATTCTTGTTCTAGAAATAAAGACAGGTTCTGTGACAAATATAAGACCTGGTTAAGCGAATCTTTAGTGATTTCTTTGAGTGAAAAACGGACATCAAGCATTAGGGGAAGACCAATTGTTCCTTTTGAAGAAGCTAGCGATCGGTCTAAACGGAGGAAAACTGAACAATTGAAGATGGGAAATACCAGAAGTGAATTAGCGTATGCAATGCAGATGAGATTAAGATCCCCAGGAAAAAGTGATGCCGCTAAACTTTTATCAGAAGCAGATTCTTCAACGGCAACGCGTATGAGAGCTGTAAAATATTGTCGTGTATATACACTCTCCAAAAGTGCTAAAGTTTTAACTAAAGTTTCGGCAGACGAGGCTTTGGCTTATGTGATCGACGCAAAATTGTCTAAAGATCAGTATTTAGCTACGAAAACTATTACAGATAAACGCGGAGGAAAAGTTTTCCCCGCCTACGATTATATCAGGGAAGGAAAAAAAAAATGCTATCCACAAAATATATCTGTGGCAGAATCATTCGCAGAAATTGATCATCAGTCTTTATTGGATCACACTTCTCAGAGGACTTTTGACACTTTGGATAATGACTTACCTGATGCAGATGCAGCTTTTAAAAATGTTACTTTAATATGTAAATATGGATGTGATAGTACAACAGGTCTACATAAATATAACTAAAAATGGGAAGCGAACGATTTCAAAAACAATAGCATCTTCTTGGCTTCTTTGGTGTCTATTAATATTTGCGAAAGTTCCGGTATGAACAATTGGCAAAATCCTACGCCATCTTCCACCAAATATTGTCGTCCTATATTTCTGAATTTTGCGAAGGAAACTGATAAATTAATCAAATCTGTTGTAAATAAATTAGAAAAACAGATAGAGGATTTACAGCCTTCACCAATTATATTTCATGAAGAAACAATTTTTGTGCATCATAAATTGACCCTAACCCTGATCGATGGAAAAGTGCGCAATTCGTTGTATGAAAACAAATCCGCCATATCTTGTTATGTATATAAGGCTACATCCAAAGAAATGAACGATATCAACAAATGCGAAAATAAAAAAAATAAATATAAATGTGTTAAAATTTGGACTCTCCACATTACACGCTTGGATTCGCTGTTTTGAGTGTTTGTTGTTTAGAAATCAGAAAATGGCAGAAAAACAAAGAATGTGCGAATCAAATTGAAGAAAGGAAAAAAAAAAGATTTCAAAAGGAATTCAGGGAAAGATTAGGCCTCATAGCAGATGCTCCGAAGCAAGACGGTAGCGGTAACTCAAACGATGGAAATACTGCTCGAAGTTTTTTTCCTAGAAGCCGAAATCTCTGCAGAAATAACTGATATTGACATTATTCTTATCAAGAGATTTCGCGTTATATTACAAGTTCTTTCTAACGGGAGAGCTGTCGATGCTGAAAAATTTGATAAATATGCCATAAAAACTGCGGAATTGCTTGTTGAAAACTATGAATGGTACTATATGCCATGTTCCGTTCATAAAATTTTGATTCACGGGATAAGAATTATAGAAACAACTACATTACTGATCGGACAGTTATCCGAAGACGTCCAAGAGACAAGGGAATAAAGACGTTAAAAGACACAGAGAACATAATATCAGAAAATGCTCCCGAAAATCAGGAATGACTGATTTATTGAATAATCTTCTCGTATCTTCTAATCCACTCAGCTCAGCCTATAGAAAAGTAAAAACTATTCGGAAGACACAAATGGATAAAGAAACTCTAAAATTACTATACAATAATTTCTGCCACCCACGTATAGATTATAGCTCAAACTAGAGCTTTATTCGTTTTTGGAGAAAAAGAGACGCTTTCCCCATCCTGGATTCGAACCAGGGTCCCTCCTTTTAGCTTGTATAATAAATTCCACCAGGGTCCCCTCCGTTTAGCCCGGATCCCTCTAACTTGAACCTCGCCAGGGACGAACTACCAGATTACATAGGGACGTCTAGCTTGGACCGCTAGACGAATGAGGACAGGAAACAACGCTCTCTTCCCCCGTATGTAAAGATGTTAAGGTATTATTACCCTCCGCGGGGATAACACAACTGCCAAATATGGTCAGCACAGAAAAGCCTTCGGGGCGAGACTTTTGTGAGTTTTCTTAGGGGAATTTATTATACAATAATTAAATTAAAATATTTACGGAGGGACCCTGGTTCGAATCCAGGATGGGGAAAGCGTCTCTTTTTCTCCAAAACGAATAAAGCTCTAGTTTGAGCTATAAGCTATACGTGGGTGGCAGAAATTATTGTATAATAAATTCCCCCACGAAAACTCACAAAAATCTCGCCCCGGAGGCTTTTCTGTGTTGACCATATTTGGCAATTGTGTTATCCCTGCGGAGAGTAATAATACCTTAACATCTAAAATTACTGGTGACTGCTGAAGCAAATTCTGACGAAAGTGCAGACAAAGAATTCGTTGACAAAACTCCGATTTGCTACAACAGCAATAGCGAGGAAGACTGAAACCCATTAAACGGCATTCATATAAAAACTTAATTTTCGGAAACTTTGCTTCAACTGAAAAAATTTTGTACATGATTTCACACCAAAAAGATTTGGAAAAAACTCATTTTCATCATAATTGAGATATTTTTGTTACTTTTTTATTTCCATTATTAAATTTTTCATGTTTGCCTAAGTTTTGACGGTCTTTTTATTGCAATAATCATTATTAGGTCATCATTTTTAATTTCTAGAAATATTATGAAATTTCAAATGAGCAACCGACAAAACCCATACATCCGAAATTTTAATAGAAATTGGAAAAATAGATGTCTACAGTTAGTCATCTACATCCGCCATGTTTCATTCGTCATTTTCAATTTTGAAAACTGTCAGCAAATTTCGAATCAGCTACTTGATAAACAAGTACCTACGAAATTTTATCGAAATCAGATGAGAAATAGATTTTTGGTCAGGTTTTTAGGAAAATCGCCCACTGTGCAACGGTGCAAAGAACGCTTACTCAGAGATCTCATAAAAGATCGCACTGCTCACTGTAGTCCGGGGTTTGGTTCCCTAGGCCTTAAGAGGTTCGGATTCCTCGAGGTCCAGAGGTTCGGATTCCTCGGAAAACAGTAGGTCCCGGCGCAGCATGACCATTGTAGTCTTTGAGCCGTAAAACCACAAACATATTTCCCAGAATGGCGCTTAATTTGGAACTTGTGAATAGGTTACTTCTAGAATTTTCCATTTCATGTTTTTTTTTTCCCCCCTCTGCGATAAAATACAGACACGAAATTCGCAAATATGGTGTTTTAATGTATTCATATAATTATTTTTTTTAACTTTATTTCAATAGAAACATGAGCATAAATACAAGTATATGTAAATATATTAATTTAATCAAGAATTAAAAATATTTTAGTTCAAGCCTCCCTGGGTTGAGAAGGTAAAGATGGAATCTGACCCGTGCCTCCCAAGTGATTTAATTACATAGATAAATATAATTATATAGATAATTATAAAGTAAAATTTAATATGAAAGACCCAAGAGATATATTTTCTTATCTAAGCCTTTTATAAACAACCTCTACGTGACGAAGGTTTATAATTTTTAAATAGTTTATTAGCACAAAATCGAGGATATTTTGTTAAAAGTACTTTTATTTATTTTAATTTTTTTAAATAAAAAAAAAAGCACGAAAAAAATTAATAAATGAAAATCATAACGTTAAAAAAGTGTTACCAGATCCTCTAATTGAGTTTCCCATTAAATATATGTTGTATAATAATATTATGAAAAGGAAATTGTCATTTCTTTTGCAAATTATTTGTGTACTTCGTTTGCAGATTAGCTTCTGTTTCAAAACTTGAATAACAATTTTTAATTCTCAACATGTTTTATCCATACTAAAATTTTCATATTACTTTTTTTTAACTTTGAAAGCAAAGGTAGTTTTATTCTTTGCCAGTGAGTTGGCAAAAAAACGCCATATTTGTAATTAATATTACGGAAGCAATGGTCCTACTAATTACTGAAGGGCAACATAAACCATTTTTAAAGAAAACAAATATCGTTTACAACTTTTGTTAATATAGCATGTATATAGAGACAAACCTTAATATAAAGTCACCCTTATTTAAAGTTAACCTGATTATATGGTTACATTTGGAAAGTTTGTCTTAAATTAAATTATTTCTGTACATGTGTACGTATAGATAGTGGGACATGTACATTAAATACTTAAAACTTTCCACGTAAAAACTAGAAATTAGCTATATATTTTCTAATTTCCATTATTAATAAACGCCAGTTGTCATATAGAAATTTTTTTTCATATTTTCTAAATCTTCCTAATCATTTTCTCATTATAATAACATGAAGTGGTATTATAAACGATTTTTGATCAACAAAACGGGCAAAACGTTTAATTCTCATAAGCAATTAAATGAATTTTTTCAATAATGAGTTTTTATTGAACAGTAAACGTTTGGTTACTTTGAGAAAATATTTTCAATTATAAATTACAATGCAAGGAAAATGTAAACGTGATAGCAAAAAAAATTGTAAATAATAGCTTAAGCTTTTTTCACCGAAATTCTTCCAATAAAATTAGTACAGACGGTTTAATTTCTTTTTGGAAAACCTTTCTTTATTACTGTAGGTTTATTTCATCCCTAGAAAAAATTTCACATAATGAGATTTATTTTAATAGTGATTATTTTGCGAAGACAAATCTTTCTGAACAACAATTATTTTTCCTGGGGTACCTAACAAGGTAGTTACCTAGGAAAAGCGAATAGCACGAAAGATTTCTCTTAGGTTCATCTTAAATTTAGAAAAGCTAAAAAAATCCTCGTCTTTTTAAGAAGCAACTGTTGCTCTTTAAAATGGCAGGAAGAAATTATATAAAAATTCATTTTCTCTTTAAGTAACGCCAGATCTTTTACAGGCAGACATAAACAGATATTTCGCAATTGCACACCTTGTTACACACGGAGTTTACAGTCATATCGCATTTTAATTTCCTCATACGTTTTTACACACTGCGTTCTTCTTGGGAAACTGCCTTTTCCGTGTGTTAAACTTCTGAGAAAAATACATTACTTCGGATTGTCTGCTCGCCAATGTGGTATTCTTTCCTGCATTTTCCAGCGAGTTATTGTTGGATTTAATAAATCTACTCTCGCAGGTTTCATGCTTTCTGGTGGAGTTCTCATTACTCGTATCGAAGGTTTCTTAGGGTGCATTTCTTTTGCTTTCATTATGATACTATCATCAGCAACAAGTTTCCATTAAATTTGTGTTTTATTGGTATCATTTTATGCAGACTCATTGAATAAGAAAAAGACCAAAACATAGAATATTGGGCACTAATTTTCAGCATGCACGTATAAATAGCTCAAACTACAGCTTTTCTCTACTTTTAGGAGAAAAAGACGCCGTCCCCATTCTGGATTCGAACCAGGGTCCCTCCGTTTTGCCCAGAGTGTCTTGACCGCTAGACGAACGAGGATAGGAAAAACGCTCTTTCTCCGTATATAAGGATGTAAGATATTATTAAAAAAGTAATAACTAAAGATGATATTAAAAAAACCTCGCCTCGGTGGCTTTGTGTGTTGACCATTATTTGGCAATTGTGTTATTCCTGAGAAGAGAGGGGAATAATATCTTGCATAGAAAGGCGAGATTTTTTTTAATGTCATCATTGCCAATAGAGGATGAAACCCTCTTTCGCATTGCCTTTAATAGTAATTTGTAAATACTTTCTTTTACTTCTCTAATAAGTTTTCTAGGAAAATTACTAAATATTTTTATTTTACCGGATAACTTAAAATATTTTTATATGAAATATCAGTTACCCTGTTTTGATGTTCCAATGACGGTCATACAAATACATTATATCACCGAAGTAATGTAACCGAATGTTCGTAAAAATTGAAACACCATGCAGGAATCATGTGATTGAGCTGAAACTTTCAGAAAATGCAAACTAGGGTATGCTATTCAAATGACAAGAATTTCAGAGTCATCGCCTCTGCGTGGGCTGAGCAGCGCCCTCTGAACTGCTGATGGATCCGTATATATAGAGGGCTGTAGCGGGGCGTGTATGGTTATCTGCTAGTGGTAAACGTTACGTGAGACGTCACTATGCCTGTATCATTGTGTGCTTCATCAATTCGTCGGCGTCTACTGCACCGTGGACTGCGTGCAAGAGTTCCTTTATACAGGATCCCCTGACGCAAAACCATCGGCGCCTGCGGCTACAATGGGCTCATGGACATAGAGACTGGCGTGCTGATTGGCAACAAGTGGTGTTTTCTGATGAATCCCGCTTTAATTTGGGGTACAGTGATGACCGCATCCGTGTTAGACGCTATACCGGTGAACGCCACCTTCCGGAGTGCGTTTTCGAACATCATAGTGGACGAACCCCCAGCGTTATGGTCTGGGGTGCGATTGCGTATCATGGACGATCTCAGCTGCTACGAATTGTGGGTAATCTTAACAGCAACCGGTACATCAATGAAGTTTTAGAGCCTGAAGTTGTTCCCTTCCTTCAAGCATAGGTGCCGACTTGAAAAATTATTGTGGGTTCCAAAAATTTTAAATCGATTGACCCACGCCCTTTTTAAAAGGATTTAAGTGTAATTTAAATTTCATTATCAGATTATCTGGTACAATAAGACACCTGAAATATTTAAAATGAAGCAAATTATAGTTAATTATAGAAAAATATTTTTTCTCTAGATAATTATTTAATGTTCCCCTAAACATATACACCCTTTATAGTTTTACGATTGCTTCCAAAATACTTCAGGTGTGTCCAGCTCCCCACCCTCCTGACTTCAAAGAGAAGCTGACTAAAAATAAAAGCTAGATTCCAGGTGTTGCAGGGTGCTTGGGAGGCAAAACGAAGTAAAAGTAAAGAAAAGTGGGTGTTCTTTTCCAACTTTACATTATTTTTGTTATATTTCTTTACACCCAACTGTTGCGTCAACTCGTATTATCGGCAAATAAGGTTAAGGTATCATGTTAGGTTAAAAGTTTTAATTTTACAGTCATATTTCATAAGACAAGGACAGCTAGAACCATGCTGCATCGAACACGTGCAAAATTCATACATATATTTCTAGGTAATACTGCATTGCCGTAACTCGGGGTTATTCGATCTTTATTTTATTAGCAATTTCTTTTTCGGTAGTATCAGGGTAATGATCCTCACCTTGTTTAGCTCATAATGACTCTTGCGCCATAGAAATACAACCAACCAATAAAATTAGTGCGATGACGGACGGTAAACTTGAAGTCTCAGGAGGGTACTATAGTCGCGCTTGTTCTTCAAGAAATATAATTTAAAAACCGTGCCAGCAATGAATTACAGGCAGATTGTGATGGACCCTGCAGTGGTAACGCGTTCACCTAGCGTGTCGTTATCCCGGGTTTGATTCCCAAGGGCGCTGATAAAAGAACGCTTACCGACTGACTGCTCACTGTACTCCAGAGGTTGTTCCCTAGCCCGTAAGAGGTTCGGATTCCTCGGAAAACTGTAGGTCCCGGCGCAGCATGACCGTTGTTGTCTTTTCACCGTAAAACTTCCAGATTATGACACGTCTGGTGGGCCAGGGAATAGAACTCCTAAGAACGTGTTTATTGCACACAGTCATACATATGAGACTACATATGAAATTTATGCATAAAAGCTGAGCCTTGATAAAATAGCAAACGGACTAGATCACCATAGCTTTCCGACGAGTTAGCAACAGTCCGTCATCAGGAGTAATTCATGTTCAGGGGTGCCATAATCCGGAGTAAACATGCAGAAAGGTTATTTTTTTTGGCAGCTTTCTGTTTTCTATTTTTTATGAGGCTGATGCAAACTTGATTAACGTCTTTTATCTTAATAAAAATATAGTACAAACTAAATATGGAAATGGCAGATACTTTTTGAATTGATATATATTCCCTCGTTTAAAAACATGCCCTGAATATACATATGTGTGTGTATCCAAGGTGATTCAAAACTAATGGAACAAACTGAAAGGGGTGGTAAAGGACGCCAAATAAGCCATATTTGGCGAAATCAGGTCCGCAAAGGATCCGATTTGGCTGTACAGTGAAAGTATTATTTACATCCACATCATTGCTATGTAGGCAATTACAAAAACAAAAAAATTTTTTTGACGCATAATTTAAGTGATTGACCTAATAATGCAGCAGATAAAAAAAATTAAAAAATTCCCTTCCCTGGCACTGAGTACTGTTGCCATTTAGTCATCAAAGGTATGGAAAATGATTCTTTTACCATACTGGAGAATATTGCCAATCATGAGTAATAGGTGAAGGACATCAAAAGAAACAACTTTGATTCACTGAACCAATGCCCGAAAATGAGCCTTTCTGGAACTACAAGGATATTATTTGCATTCACATTAGTTAATCATGTAACAAAATTTGGAAAATTTGCCGTTCCGGCCTAGAACCATATTGGAAAAGGTTCAACTTAGCCTCGAAACAACTTCCCATGTTCAAATTCATGTAATTGGGGACTACATGGACCAAACGTGAGACTCACGTTTGGGAAGATCCACAGAATATTTTTGTGGTGGAGGCGCCAGGCTTGAGGAACAACATAGAGACCTATAATAAATGTAAATTGGTTGCTCTCGGAGGGAAAGCGCCCCATCCCTTGATCGCCCTTGCAGCAGTTTGATGGTCACTAACGAAGAAGCTGGCTTTTCATCGCTGTAGGGTACTAAGTTCTATCTAGGAAATTCGAGTACGTATTCTTCTTCCTCCGTCTTAAAAGGTAAGTTTTGCCAAGCCCAATGAAGCAGCACACTGAAAGAAAGGAAGAAAATGTTAGTCTTTTCGCCATTGCATGGGGTTCGGAGTTTGATACCGGACTTGAGAACTAAGTCATTTTTTAAAATTGGTTTTGCCGTGGTAAATAAAACAATTCGCCATAATTCAGATTCCTTGGAAAACCTTAGTTCCTGATACAGCATGACCATTTTTGTCCTTTGTAACGGAGGTTTTCGTTGGTTACAGTATGAGATTGAGCCAACAGAACCATTAGTACCTCTTTCGACCCATTAGACAAATACATCCTCAGGAGGCGATGCTGTGAACGCTCTTTGACGTCAAAGTTATGTGAGAAACCATGAAAATCTGTAAGAAGGCAATAATGCGATTATTCGGGCTTGTGTTACCACGCTTAATTGCGTCCCGCTCGCCGGCTTGTTACTGGTTTTGACATACAATTGTAAATATGGTCATGAAGTTACTGTTAGCAAGTAGCTGGTAGCCATTGGCTGTTGTGGAAGCTAGAAGCATTTGGCCTGTGGAAGTCTTAGCCGCGTGCAAGCTCATTGAGCACTAAATCAGAGCAGCAAATGTTGCGCCAAGGTCAAGGCGATGGATTTATTCTGGATCATTCTGAATCTGAAATCAGGTTCTTCCCAGACGACTGGGTAGCGAAGTCCCAAGAAGTTGTTTTATAGGACTCTTATGCTTGAGTTGATAGGACCAGAGTGTCGTGTCCTTGCGCCATATTCATCCTTGCACTTGGAGCCTGAGGTTGGTGAAAGGTGGGTGGCCTAACCAAGGAGGACGCAAAAACTCTACTGCTCTTATGGACTGGAGACTTTCACAGAACTAAGTACTCTTCAGTTATTATTAACTAACTGCGTTGAGCCTAGTTTCAGTTACGTTGAATGTTAAATTTTATGTTTATACATATATTCTGTTGTCCGGTATAACTTTATATGTATTGGGATATTTGAGCGCCAAGTTAGGAAGTCCCGTTGGGCTGGCGCAACGTTCGGCTTAGCACGCTGACTCTTACTAGGGAACTCCACCAACTGTCACTCACCAAATGCCACTAGTTTTTCCATGTAGTTAGATATGGTACATCTATCGCTTTAAAACATAAATATTTTTCTCTATCTCGGAAGAGATCAAAAGATATGACATCTTGAATATTAGTAAAATCAGCAGCATTTGGCTGTAACCCGTCCATTTGGCATTCTTTCAATATCATCCATTATTTGAAGGACAAATTCAACCGCTCGGTTTTCAAAAAATCTTTACTTTGGATATCAGTTTTTGTTACGAGTTTGGTAATTTTTCGCCCAGAAATATTAAATTCTCTTTTAAATGAATTTATAAATCCATTTGAAACTTTAAAGTCATGTGTGCTTTTTTCTTTTGCGCATGCAATAAACCATTTTTGGGTGTCTTTATCATGTACACAAAAGCCATTGTATCGTGCTGATTTAAAACGATTAAAAACTGCGTTTCTTATTTCTTTTTTACTTTTGCGATCTATTGCCATTATTTACTATATAGTTGCGCATTCTATATATTTGTCTATAATTTAAATCTAAATTATAAAAGTATCGACATATTGTTGCTATTTTGTGACATCGTCCTTTCGTTGTCCAAGCAAACTTGACAACTTTTTTCCGCATATTCTAAAGTATAACTATTGGCAATTGAGCTGATGGGCTCCTTATTTTCTGATGAATTTTCTGTAAAATCGTTATTTGCAACCCTTTCGTCAAAATCAAAATCCAGCGTAGACTCAAAATCCACATAAAATTCCGATGGCTGTAACCTTGTTTTAGCAATTGCAAAAAGTTCCATCCCTACATTCATTTCACTTTGAATTGTTTGCTGTAATTGGATCTCCAAATTTAGCTTTAACTAAGTTCAAAAAATGTATGTCAACATTTAGTAAATTAAGCATAATTCACGATAACTGCGAAACGAAAATTCTAGTGTCAATATCTCTGTTCTTTATCGTGATCTCAGGCGTTCGGACGTTCGCCCAAAGCGTTTAATTTAAACAACTTGGTGAGATTTGTTTTAACTTGGCGAGATCTCTTTAGCTTGGCACGTTAAAAACTCTATATTCATATGACCATATCTTCTGTTCTATTCCGAGATAGAGAAAAATTTTAACGTTTTAAGTGATTGTTGTACCACATCCTACTAGATACGAAAAATCGTGGCATTTGGTGAGTGACAGTTGGTAGAGTTCCCAAGTTAGTGTTGTTTTTATATTTAATACAGTTTAAGAGTATTTGTTATTGTTGTATTAACCCGCGAGCAGGCGTGGGGTGTGTTTCACACCCCACAACTTACAATTTGTGAAAAGAACCGTCCACCCTTGCTTCTGAAACTGGCCAAACTCTTTCCTGTTGCCTTCAAAGTCACAATCTTTCGGAGTAGGGTGACAAAGAGAAAATTCCACTTATTGTTCCCTGTAAAATTGGACGTTTTTAATGAAATAATGCTATATAATCAGATGGGGTGCAAATCACCCCGCGCGCGTTCTCGCGTTCCTCTAACCGGCGCGATTGCTCGCGGGTTAATTGTAAATTAGTGTTAGTGGCTCTGATCCAGTTTCCCGTAGAAATTAATTGTTGTAGTGTCAATGAAGGTTGAAACGTTGAGCTCCATTCCAAGCTGCTTAGGTTGTTAGTGCCTTGACTGTTCCGTAGGCATTCGGGGTTGCGTTAAATGAATAATCCTTGATTGAGGCGGGAGAGATACGGAATCAGGACGTATTGATCAAGCATATGTGGGCTCTGGGCCGAATAGTCTAGGTTAGATAGACTCCATGTAATTACTTAACTATATAAATTGTCATGAATCGATTCTTAGTTTAATTTCTTTTAGTTAATGTGTTCGTTCTTTATAGTTGACTCGTCGACTGCCACTTTAATCGGGGATCTGCCAGAGGGGTGCCCAGAGTCCGTGGTTAAATGCAACTTCGACATATTGCGATGGAACTGAGTAAATTGCATTCCTGTAAGGACGTAATTTATGGAACATATTGTAAACTTGGAATTAATAAACTCTTTGAATCTCTAAAATGCCTATTTGTATTTTAATCACAGGGGGCTACTTGCTCTTTTTTCGATATGCAAGTTTAACTTTTAAACACGTTTGCGTTACATAATTCAACCCGTTACACCTTGCGCCCTCGAACGTTCGCCATAAAAAGGAAATAAAACACATACTAATTGCTAAACGTTTGAGAAACACATATGCGAACAAAACGTTTAATAATTATCATCTTGATGATCATGAACAATCCGGTCACGGTTAGACTTTTGAAGTTGGCGAATGGGGCATTTTTTCTTTACTAGGTTCTACGGTTTTGATATTGCGGCGGAAGAGTACCATTTTTATCTGGCGAGTACAGTTCGCCGGGATTTGTCGAGCTCTTGTCATTAACGAGAAAAGTGGTTTTTCACCACTGCGTATAGTTCTGTTCGATGCCGGACTTTGGGGGGGGATTTATTCCACGAGCGTTTGGTCCACACTACCAAACGAAGCTGACATGAAAGGGAAAGAAACATTTAATGGCGGATTCCAATACGGATCGTCAAAATATTTCCGAAAGGGAGTGGGGCGGGGGTGTGCGGCCAAACCTATAATAGGATGAACAGGGCTATGAATGGCGGGAAGAAGTGTTGGAAACTACTGGTTTTGCAGCTGTTCTGTGACGTCTAATAAACCCACAAGGCATTTCAGATGCTAGGCATTTAGTGAGGTATGCTGTAGCTTTTGAAGAAGTAAATTTTGTTTTGTGGCGCGACAGAATACAGAAAGAATTTTTTAAAGAAGGGGAAGGTAAGTAGCTTATTTATACTAAGAATTCCGTTTATAACTTTTACTTGTTGTTAGTTAAGGTTTTACGGAAATGTTTAAGACGTAATCGGAATGAATTTAAATTTAATATGAATATGGACGCTTCCTACGCTTAACCCTTTATTCGCGCTGCCATGTATGGTTTTTTAATGGAGTTACGACGTCATGAAATTTAAATAGAGTATGGGGCTATATGAATAGTCGGAAATGGGGCTATTTGAAAACGATAATTTTATTTACTGAGGTAAACAATTAATTTGCTGCTTTCTTATCTACCTTCAGATGGTTAGGAAATATAAAAGAAAGGGTGGACGGTTAGAGTGTGAGACAGGAGGACTATGGAGAAAACAGTTGAAGCAGCAATCGCAGGGGCATCGTTAATGGACGCTAGTAAAACTTTCGGCGTGCCATTTAGAACTATTTACCGCCATTATCAAAAACAAAAACATTTGAGAATCTGACTTTTCACCACAAAAATATTCATGTAGTACATCTATTGGTCATCCTACAGTGCTTAGTGAAGAATTAGAAAAAGCTCTTGCCGATAGAATTAAGTATTTAAGCATAAGAGGATTTGGACTAACAGGGAAAGATGTGTGTATCGCCGCTGTCAAGCTGGCTGATGAAAACAACGCTCCTTACCCTTGGAAAAACATGGCAGGGAACTGGTGTTAAGCATTCTGCCAGAGAAATCAACTTTACTTGAGAAAACTAGAGGGCCTGTCAAAGGCAAGAGCGGGTGCTCTAAGTAGAGAAACAGTTAACCAATATTTTGACCGTTCGAATGAACTGTTAACAAATCTTTCTCTCCATAACAAGCCAACCTTTATTTACAATATGGATGAAATCGGGTTACCACTTAACAATAAAACTTACAAAATCATTGCACAAAAAGGTAAAAAATAGCTCCTGGCTTTAACTAGCGCTGATGAGAGCGAAAATATTACGCTGATCGCTTGTTTTAGCGCGGCAGGTTCATACATATCACCTGTCATTATATTCAAGGGTAAAAGACTTAAGGCAGAGTTCTCGGTCAATCTACCCAATAGATCTTTCTCCTGCATCAGTGACAAGGGATGGATCAATGACATATTCATGATGTGGCTGCACCATTTCCAAACAAATTGCGTACCAGGCACAGTCCTCCTTATTCTAGATAGCCATGTTTCTCATTCCTCACTTGAAGCCCTACAATTCTGTAAGAAGACAGAGAAATGATTTGCTTACCATCTCACACTACTCATGTGTTACAACCTTCGAACAGGTGCGGTTTTAAAACACTGAAAAATAACTATTTTCAGATGACCACGAAGTGGCAACAGCGAAATCCAAACATAAGAATGGGCGAAGGTCATTTCAATGGACTGTTTACTGAAGCATTGATGTCCACTGCATCTATGCATCTGGCTGTGAGTGGATTTTCCTGCACGGGAATTTACCCATTTAAACCCAACGCTATTGAATGTTGGCAGTTCGCTATTTCTGAATTATTTTCAGAAAAGCCGAAAACAAGTGAAACAGCAAACAGCAATGGGTCTCCCAACTCATCAACACAAACTTCAGAAACCTCTGCTCATAATGTTCTTCCTTTTCTACAGACACAACCACAGAAAAGGAAGAATAGAATGACCACCAGAACAAAAACCTGCCACATGACGTCTCCAGGAAATGTTACAACATAAGCAGTAAAAAAAAGATTATTTCACCAGGAAAAAAAAGGGAAAACGATGGGAACACAAAAATTATGAAACGTAAAAAAAAAAAGGACTGGGACCCAGACTCCGATTCCAGCCAGGATAATTTTTTACCTTTTGGTGACTGCGGACAGGATGAAATGAAGAAGAGGCATGGAAATGTGGCTTTTGTCAGGGAAAATGGTCCTTTGTCGATAAGTTCGACGATAAAAAGAGATATTGAATCAGCTGTCAAACGTGCAAAACCTGGTACTACGAGTATTGTGTCGGTGCAAAAGGCCAAAAAAGTTTTGTTTGTGGACACTGCACGTAATATTAAAAAATAAGGTTTGTTATTACTTTCAGAACTTTATTTTGAACTCTAATGAAATATAGGCTATTGTATTATTCGATTCCCACTTTGGGAATCGAAGTCAGAGGTCATAAAAAACTTCACGGATCCGATATAATTGCACGGCCTTTCTCTTGATTAACATTATTTCTGTAAACCGTCCATAAAGTGTATGGCCTTGTATTCTTTTATCTAACAGTCCATGAAGTTCATGGGCATTAAATTGATAGTGTGTTTCGTTATGTAGTGTTCTTTGTTTGATTCAGTGATTATTGTGCGAATATGGGCAAAAAAACCAAGTGCATCTTGTTAGTAATAGCCCAAGTGGGGCAGTTCCAATTACCGATTGTATTTTTCTTGAAAGTTATAAATTGAATTATTTTGTTTTCTGTTATATTTTCTGTTATTCTGTCCAAATAGCCTATGTTGTCTTGTTCAAATAGCCCCGTTCCATATGGAAATTTTACAATTTGGAGGGTAAATTGAATACTAGCAAAATATGTATTAGTTTCCACTCTTCATCATCTACCTTCTACGGAAAGAAAGCTCACAGATGGGGATATTGTACTGCATATTTAAAAAAAAATTACTGCTTACGTACATTGTTTCAATTGTCATAAAAGTTGAAGTTATCCGTATAGCCCCACTCTGCCCTAAGTCAAAATTTGTTATTCTCGTGCGTCGTGAGGATGCGTCCCCTCCGGATCCACCCTTGGTCCCATTGCTTAGTTTTAGGGGTTAGCTTTAACTTCTGAAGTTAGTCACAGACCTGTGGCCAAGCAGGGCATGTCCCCAGTTGCCCCATGCTTGTGCCCAGTTGCCTCATCGAGCTATTTATATATATAGAACAATTCCCAGGTGCCCTGTTCTCCATATGCCCTTTGCTTTGCCCCTTCATCCTGACTACAGGCCCGTAACGTCATCTTCAGAAAAAGTTAACTCCAAAAGTATGAAGTTTATAAACTAGACAACGACACAAAACAGTGTAATATAGCTTAATATGCAAAATTTAATTTTAAAAGGGAGATACATAAAACTAAAAATAAGAAACAAATCATACCATTATGTACATGAAGGGGAATGATGAAAATTAAATACTGGAGAATAAAAATTGTAGTAATAGAAAAATTCAGTAGATATTTGTAATTTATCATATGGTAGCAAGAAATCCTGCGCCAAATACCACACAAAATCCTGATATATAAAATCAGTATTCACGTAGAAATTAAGAGCAATTCTCCGTTTACTTAAAATTAGAAAAAATTTAAGGGGCATCCATTTATATTACCAAAAGTGATATTTAACTCTGTTAAAAGTAAAAAATTCTATGCGCTTTTCAAATCTTCCTCTTTTCCATCTCACCCCGTTGTATATGCGAATCTAATTATCACTTCTCTGGTAAATTCTCTGGTAAATTAGTGTTTTACTTATTAATTGAGCGTTATTTACAAAAGAGGGGGATTTTGTTCAATTCTGTTATAAAGCAAATCGAATAACTCCGAAAGATTTTAAGAGACTCCAAAAATGCTCCATACTTATTCCATAATTACAGTTTCCTAATCAAAATTTCGAAACGCAACAAAATATGCATAACGTGTAATTTATTCCTTTACAGAACTCCGAGCAACTAATTCATGATAAGTGATTTTAGCTTTTAAGAAAAGCAAGTTAATTGGAAAGGGTTTTAATTTAATGGAAACGAATATATGCCGTTTTAAAATTTACCATATTTTAAATTACTCCAGCCCAATCAACGTAAAGTCTTATTTCGAAACAAAGCATAAAAGTGACATGCGACATATAAAGTTGCATATGAAGAGAAAAATTTATATTAGTTTGTGCAACTTCAGACTTCTCGGTAAATATCAAGCACTTAGAATTTTTAATTAACAATAACCAATCATATACAGGGTGGTCCTGATCTCTATCGACAAAATAAGAGAGGTCTTTAGGAACACCAAATAAGGCATATTTGTCCATATCCCCGTGTCCGCAAAGGGGCCGGTTTGGCTGTAGAGCGTAACCACTGTTTACGTCCATCACGTTGCTACGTAGCCAATTGCACGAATTAAATGCAATTTTTGATACATAATTTAAGTAAATGAGCTAATAATACAGCAGAGACAAAAAAATCCATAGTTCTGTTTTCTGATTTTGATCTGTGTTACTGTTTAGTGAAAATAAGCCTAAAACTGCCTTTTTTAACACACTAGAAAAGAGTTGGGAACTGCCAAGTATGTGTAACAGGTGAAGAACATCAAAAGAAACATTTTTTGTTCAGTGTTTTTTTTTCCAAAAATTAGCCATTCGGGCACTACAATAAATTTGCGTTCAAGGTTTTCACAAATGGCTACAATGCGCCATTTCATAAATTTTAGTTATTTAATGTCAACGGACATCAGGCTTTCTCTGGCAACTTTCTAAAATCAGTTTTATTCACCGAAATTATACGTATAGAATCCAACGCTTCAATTGCGACCATGGATCTTTTCGCAAATTTCTCGGAAATTAACGATTTCTGAGAAATTAACGGGGTCACTACTCCGTTTGGCGCTTTCAGTAGGGACTGGGAACTTCGGTCAGTGGGAGTTGATGAGGGTAAATAAACAACAGGTCAGTTTCACACTCCTTTTCTTGGAAACTATTTCATTT
Organism: Dysdera silvatica; assembly: GCA_006491805.2. Classification (NCBI taxonomy): domain Eukaryota; kingdom Metazoa; phylum Arthropoda; class Arachnida; order Araneae; family Dysderidae; genus Dysdera; species Dysdera silvatica. The sequence goes on from QLNU02015360.1 coordinate 80,450,730, forward strand.
AGCTTGCGAAATTTGAAGAGAGCGTGAACGCAGAAGCTATGTCGTTCTATTCTGTGTACGTAGTATTCTGTACACTAGTTAAGTTCGTTTTGCGACGTTAATGGGGCAGACGCAAATGGGGCCATGAAAATGTTTTTCGATTAAAGGAAAATAAATTTTTAAAATTTTTGGACGGAAAAATTTCCACCCTTCAAAAAATTGTCCAGTCAAAGGAAGTCAGGCATCATAAGCTATTAACAGACTATTTTTGTTAAAGTATATCATCAATGTTTTATCTACGCTTATATACTTGTTATTATTAATAAAATACCTTCAATAAGATCCGTATATGTAGGAATCTGTTTATCTCGAAACCTTTCTATTTCGAATCTTTTCCCCTTCCCACGAGATTCGAGGTAGACAGGTTCGACTGTATAACATCGCGAATAATATTTTAAGTGACAAACATCTGTTTTAAGTTTACAAAAGATGAAATATGGCTTTCACGTTAACATTACAGTACAACAGACTCCGTGCAGAATTACATCTTAAGTTTTACTGTTATAATGTGGCTGGTAAATTTACATTTTTCACAAATATTATCCACTTACCGTAGATTTGAAAACAATAATAAAATTTAGTAGGGCAGATTAATAATTTTTCTTTAAATTACCATTTTTACGTGTTTATGAAGACTATTTTGTCCATATTAAAAAAAAAATAATTAAAACTGCAAATTTCAGGTATATATGGAAAAAAATAATTATATAATGAAACTGTCTGGAAAATTTAATTTAATTTAACTGCTTTCAAGTTATCATATGCTCAATCAAAAAATAAAAAAAACACATTCTCAGCAGATGTCTTTTAAAATATTAAGAGCACTTAAAATTACCGTTTCAAGATTTTTCCTTTTACCACTGTGAGCTAAATTATGTACGAAGTTTGCTTCAGATTGTATTAAAGTATGTCTGATATTGCACAGATTCCTTTTAATGTAAATTATCGTTTTTTGATGACAAAAAAAAAATCGAATTCTCGAGAGTTTAAAGATCCGCTACGTTTGTTAATGCCACAAGATATTTGAAGAATATTCAGCTAAAAGAAAAAATAAATTAAAATCTAGGAAAAAATAATGAATAGAATTGAAAATTTAAATTTCGCCATTCATTATTTATGCAAACAACCAAAAATGAAACGTTTATATGTGCTCATGGCGGCGACAATTGTAAATTAAAAACTAATTGCATACATAAAGAGTATGGTACAGTAAATACTCTCTCGATAACACCTTTCTAATTAACAAATATTTCCGTTTAACCGACTGTATTTTGAGGTCCGGGAAAATTCTCCATAGTGTTAATATATGTGTATTTCCAATTAAGGACCTCATTTTTTGCCGACGTTTAGCTTTGCTTTGCTTTTTTCGCTATTCGCATTTCCTGTCGCTGAATGCAACTACGTCAGTTAACTGAAATTTTTCTCGATCCGTTGATATTCTTTGTACGGCAGAGAATACTGTTATTATAATCGCATATGTAGACGCACTCTTACAAGCTTTAACAGAACTCTCATCCCACTGACAAAGAAATTAGCATCTATGCAGGATTTTATTGATGAATATCTTCAATATAGGATATAAGAAATACCAACGCAACATAAGATGCCCACAGTTTTGTTATAATATTATAAAAGTGCATCAAAAAGATATATACGTTATAAATAAAGGAACTAAAAGATCGTAAAATTTATCATGAGAAGCGTAAGGATTAAATGAAGCAAGAGGAAACGAGTTGATTTGCTTTTAATGTACCTCTGAAAAATGGGATGCTATCCATGCCATTGCCTTTGAAGAGTTCCTATAACCAAATACTCCCAAAGAAACGAATGATTTTTCAGCGCTTGTGGTTGGAGCCGAACCCACTTCTTCTTGATTGCCTATCAAGTGCTCTACCCATTAAGCTACAGTGGCGATCATTCTCCTCTCAGCGAGCGTATGTAAGGCTTTCACTACGGACAAGTTCACGAAGGATGGTGCAGTGCTTAGTCTGCTTTTTAAAGCAAGGCGACGAGCCAAACATCCGAAAAATAAGACGAGCGTAAATATTTATTAGAGTAATTCTCAGGCCTGTTGCCCAGCAGGGGCGTAGCCTCCATTTTCCCATACTTGTGCCCCAGTTGCCTAATCGATCTATTTATAAAAAACAATCCGCGGATGCCCTGTGCCCCATATGCCCTGTGCCCCATAGGCCCTTTGCCTTGCCCCAGTTGCCTCTTCATCCTGGCTACTGGCCTGGTTTTCCCACTTTTCCCATGCTTGTGCCCCAGCTGCCTAATCGATCTATTTATATAGAACAATCCCTGGGTGCCCTGTGCCCAATATGCTCTTTGCCTTGCCCCAGTTTCCCCTTCATCCTGGCTACAGGCCTGGTTTTCCCATGCTTGTGCCCCAGCTGCCTAATCGATCTATTTATATAGAACAATCCCCGGATACCTTGTGCCCCATATGCACGTTGCCTTGACCCAGTTGCCCCTTTTTCCTGGCTACTGACCTGGTAATTCTCATTATAGTCGATAACGTTGTATTTGATCATCTAATACATAGTTAAATAATTAATTTTATTAAATCGTTATCTAAGAGTACAAGGTTATTTAAGAAGTTGCGTAATGATATGGGAAGCCTACATATATCATTACTCCTTCACATGGGAGTAAAATGGCTTTCACGCGGCAAAATTTTGATTTCGCTCTTCGAAATGGAAACTGAAGTCAGAACCTTCCTGATTAACTACCACTTTACTTCTGGAGACAGGTTATATGATGAGCAATGACACACGAAGAATTGCTGTGTTTAGCTGAAATTTTTAGAAATGATTATGAATCAAGTCTCTGACTTCAAGGAAAAGCAGTGACCGCTTCTTAAACCAGCGAAAAAGTACAAGAGTTAAAAAAGAAAATCAAATTTTGGGTGGAATCGATGAAAATTCCAAATCTAGACAGCTTACACATGCTGAAATAATTTAGATAAAAACTAGGTTCCGACATACCTAAAGATGTCTTAAACGAGTTTCACGTCCATCTGCTAAATTTTCTTTTGTTTTCCGGAAGAACTCCACCAAAATAAATAAGTAAATCCAACTTTTGGATTGAAAACCCATACTCTGCGGTATTTGAAAAGCCGGCCTGGTCCTCGCGGTGGTACTGCGTCTGCCTAACGCATCGTTATCCCGGGTTCGACTCCCAACGGTATCAGACAATAAAGGACACTTATCAACTAACTGCTCACTGTAGTCCGGGGGTTGTTTCTTTAGGCCATAAGAAGTTTGGATTTCTCTGAAAACTATAGCATTATTCTTGCTGTCCTTTCGCCATAAAACTCACAAATATACAAGAAGTGGTAGAAGCATTACTTCGGGAAACCAGAATGAACTATTTTTTTCATATAAAAGTAATGATTTATTGTTAATATAAAACTAAACGTAGGAAATCTATACTCCTTTATGCGAACAATAGCGAAGCAAATAAAAATACCTTCATTATCTGGGTAATCATCGAACAATGTCGTTTGTCGTTATTACGGTAATTTAGGGAAAGTTATATCTTTCTTTATGAGCAGTTTGCGTGAGTAATTAAATGTTGTTTACCTACACACCTTTTATTGGAAGCAAATTACTTTTTACAGGCTGAGGATATTGGTTCCTGGATTGGACTTTTTGTAATTACACATTTTAAGAGAAAGTAATCGTATGTTTTCTTTATTAATTTCTGGAACAGCAGTTAATTACACAATTTGTATTAATCTTAATTATAAAATAGTTGAATATTAATCCCTGATGATGAGAACGAAATATAATAAAAACTGGGTGAATAATGACATGTCTTTCCGATTCCTTGTCTATTTCTCTTAAGACGTCGTTTATCAAAGTTTGTAGTTTAATCATTTGATAAAACAGTGCCTAAAAAAGTGTTAAGAAAATCTTTAAATTCCGTCACTTCTCCCAACGATACCTTTTTAGGTAGCAGATATGAAAACAAAAGTTTAATACAACCAAATTTTAAAACTTAACAAAGCCATTCATTTTATTAACACGTTTTTCAATAATAAGTGGTTGTATCATTTCATTAAAAAAATGCTTGCCTCTACCTTGCCTTCTATAAGCATTGCCTACATTTTTATACTGATTTATTGATATATATCCATGTTGTGCCCACATGTCCATACTGTTTAAAGGCTATTATTTTTCAATGCATGGATATAAAGGTTTTAGTTAAGTACTATTTGTAGATGCGGTTCCATAGCTAATGGTGAGGAAAGTGGTCCACAGAATTAAAAATTTTGAGAACCACTCTACCATGTACATTTCAGTAATTTTCGTTTTACCATGTATGAAAGTTGTTTTATTAATAAAATATAACAAAATTATATACCGATTGTATCGCTAGTGTTTTATAGCAAATATATTTAAAATTGAATCTCTTGCACCATAAACTAACCAACCAACCAAAATTGAATCGCTAAGATCATCACTTTTCTGAACTACCACTTAAATAATAATGACATTGATTAGCCATGTTGTCAGCTTATGATGACCTATATAGAATGGAGCGCCCAGCTTTACTAAACGGGAGAACTATTAAATTGAAAAAACACCCAATACAACAACTGTTGAATGAACTAAGATACCATATCCAATCTCAGTGAGTAAAATCTTCCTCTATGTTAATTATGGCCAAAAGAATTGGGAACTATTTCGTCACGAACACATGGCCATGACTAAAAGTATAATTGCAATTATTATGGCTTAATTTGGGTTGACCAAGTCTAATTTTGGCTAATAAATAATCTTGTTTCTTTTTGATTTATATATATATAATATACATTTCAATACTTGCTCTACACGGTGCATATGTCTCAGTTTTGAGTCACAACTGTTTTTAAATACAATAAATGACAAATACTGTTAAATATGTCTTACAAAAACTATTTTATCAATGTTTCATAAAAATTTGGTCTTTAGTTCGTTTTCAGTGTTCATGTACATTTAATATGGAAGATACAGCACTCTTATTTTTTCATCTAAGCCTTTTTCTAACAACGTCAATCATGACAAAGGTTTACATATTAATTTTTTTACTAGCGACAAAATTGAAGGCATTTTTTGAGAGGCTTTTATTCTTAGTAATACAAAAAAATGAGTCTACACAACAAAATAAACATTAAAAGGTAAAAGAAAATTCTATAAGATTCTCCAATTAATTTTCGTATTAAATACCTGTTGTATAATAATCTTATGAAAAGGAAGTGGATACTTATTTTCGCAAATTATTTTTAGTTGTTTAAATTTAATGTTTCTTTCCGAAATAGACTACCAAGTTTAAAGTATCAGCATAGTGTCCCTTTTCAATATTAAAATAGGGCTTTGACTTGTATATTCTTATGTTTTTGCTATTGAGAACGAAAATACTTTTTTATTACATTTCGACTTGCAAAGAAATATCTCAAGTTTCTAGAACGAGCATCATTTAGAACTCGTAAAAAAAGCTTTCTTTTATCCTTATCAGTATCATCGGTCTCTAGAAGAGAATCTCGTTAAGAAAACTGCGGCTTGGTGTTTTCTTCCAATTCTAACCCAAAGCTTGCAATAATATACTCATTCTGAATACACTCACACTACTATGACTCTTATACTGGTCACATTATGTATACCAAGTGTGTATATTGAGTTGAATAAAAGATATTATCATTATTATTGATTTGAAGTGTCTACGTAAAATTTGTTATGTGTTTGTGGTGTCGTATTTCCCAGTAGTCTATACTAGGCTTTAGACTAGAATAGACTATTGGGAAATATAATGTTGTGTATTGAGTCTAATATAACAAAATCAATACAATTTGATATAATCAGATGTTTTGCCGAGAAGAAAGCTAGACGTCATGCTTTCCATTTAAATACCAGTGTTCGATAGGCTTTTATTTTTTGCTAAAATTAAAATTTATTTCAATAAAATTGAATTTGATTTATTATATACCAAGAAGAAATAATACTTCAATATAAGTTAATACTGTTTAATGTTTATGTTTCAATTTATGAGTTTGTTTTTCAACATATTTATTGTCAATACAAAAGTTTTTGCATGTAGCAATTTTTATGTTCCTACCACTGATTGGGGCGGACGGGTAGGAAAGGGCGGCAAAAATAGCCTAGGGGGCAAAGTGGTAAATCCGCCCAAATGTGTTTGCAGTTAACTGTAGCTGACGAAATGAACAATTTCGGTTGAGAAACATACTGCATATTCAACTCATTCTAAAAGCGTATTTATGCACTGTGTTTAATTTTACGTATATGTAGGGACATTCGGATTATGAAAAAGATTCAGATTGAGAAAAGAGTGCGAACGTATGTAGCACACACACATGAACTTCTAACTCCAAATAGAGAAGGGTTAACTCCCGTAAGGTATAAGAAGTGATGTATTTTGTATGGATATCATATTTGCAATAAAACTTTTTTCGTAAATATTATTCGAAATGTATAAATTATAGTATATAATATATATAGGGTGTCTCCCAGAAAGGACCCTTTATATCTCGGCTTCTAAGAAACTCAAAAAGTTTGTAATTTTTGTTTGATATTGAAGCTTTTTTAAAACCCTGAGGCTTGAATTCCATAGCTGTTAGGCATGAACTTTAGAAAGATACAAAAATAAAAATATCATTTGTTTTTTCTCATGTTTCAAGTAATGATTCGCTAATGTTGGAAATCTTATTTGTGTTTCTGACGATGACAAAACGAGCTTTTTTTTAACTAAATCTCCCAGGTACGACCCGTCTATTTTTTTAACTAAAACTTTATTCCCTTTTCATTCGGTGTGTCGCATGATTTTATAGAAACAAATTTCCTTTTACTAAGAGAAAAAAGCATTACAATTGCGGGGATAGTACTACCCCGGAGAGTAAGTTGGTGATGTCATTCTCCTCTCAACCTAGATGTTCTTGTCTCGGGTACCCTTCTCACATAACCAATTTTCACCATTTTTACAAGTTTCATCTATTTCACAAGCTGCAAATTGCATAAAACAGAATACACTCTACCTTGCGTAATGCATATTTTTTTCACAGTTTTGAGACAGATGCGACATTTTTAAATCAGTTTTTAAAAGTCACGCAATATTGCATTTTTAACATGTTTTTTCAGTCTATCTTTTTTCGCCTTTAACGTTAATGCCAATAAGGAAATTTTCAAGCTAGATAAGGTGAAATTTTCATATGGAGACTATTTAGATGGACTGAAATGGACCTCTGGTACGTGTGACACTGTCTGACATAGGTCAGTGTTACCGGAATATTCTTGATGACCACTTGCTTCCGTTTGTTCATCTTCAACATCCCACTGAAGACTTTCTTCCCTTGAACAAAACAGTGCACCATACCATCGCTCCCGAACTGTATCCGAATGGTTGGATGATCACTCTACAGACGCGAGCTCGCTTCTCTGACCGGTGAGGTCACCTGATTTTAATCTCATCGAGCCTGTCTGTGATACTATCGAGGGAGATAGTCGAGCCACTGACTCCCCTCCATCAAATCTTGGTGAATTGTGGGAGATTCTTCAGGATTCGTGGATCCATATGGCTTCCCAACGCTTCTAGTATCTTGCCGACTCTGTGCCGAGATGAATCCCCTCCAATGTCAGGGCGAAAGGTTGTGCTACAAGATACTAAACACGTATCTCTAATTCAATTGTCCTCCAATGTATGTAAAATTGTAATTTATTTCTTCAATTTGTGGGGAACTCAGGCCTATGTAACTCCACACTTGTGATGCTTACTTTACGACTCTCACTATTGCGAAACACAGTTTTGCTTTTATTGCAAAATTTACCTTTTTCGAGTTTTCACTTTTGTTGCAAGTACGTGACGTGTCATTTTAAATTTACCATTCCTGATATTTATGAAGGTAATTATTTTTTCTTATAATTATTCTTTACCGTCATGAGAAACTTTACATACTCTCAATTTCTTTAATAGAAACAATGAATGGGAAGCGATAAAATTACCTTGCTTTGGGTTATTAGCCAAATCGATTTAACTTTTAGCGCCTCTACAAATAATGGCGGATTTTTAAGTAGGCACACAAAGCACAGGCCTAGGGGCGGCACTTATTAAGGGGCAGAATCAAAGTGCTTAAACATAAAATCGTCCAAACTCGACATCGTTGAAAAAATAATGTTTCTTTTAATTATTGCCCTGTTTCCCCAATAGCGATGACATATAAGCGACTACTTTAACTTGCCTGCAAATATAAACTACAGAATCGAAAGACAAAGGGCCCTGAAAATTTTGGGCCCTGGTCATTTGCCCAGCGTACCCATTTATAAATCCAGGCTTAACACGTTTGTTATATATACTAATAGTAAACGAATGAATAATGAAAAATTTGAACTGATAACGAAAAAATTCATGCAAGGATGCGTACGTGTATTTTTCCCAAATACGCGAAATACGCGCAAAAACATGAGATGTTCCAGGAATCCAAACTAAAACTAATGTGGATTCAAAAAATGTCTCGAATCCACGAAGTCGGAGATTATGGTAGCAATAATTTTGAGTTGTATCTTATTAGTTTGAATAATTATATGAAAAATCTCCTTTACATATCAAATGTTAAGAGTATGATATGCGTTTTTTTTAAACAAATATTCCGTTCTTTCTAAAGGAGGGAGGGGGCGGCAGTACAGGCTGTGCCTAAGGGCGGCAATTTTATAAATCCGCCACTGTCTACAGACCAATAATTAGGACCACCGCCTTCAAGCCGGCTTTCCAGTATTCAACTCCCAATACGCTTTATTACTGGTAAATAATCGTGATTTTGAAGTCACGTTAAGCCACTGGTTCCGTTAAGCCGTTCCAGATGATCTGTAGTACAGTCATGGTACGTAAATTTACAAATAATCTTCCTTTTAACTAAATAACTGTCAAACCTTTTACGGAAATCCTACATCATATACTTAGTAATATGCTTTTAAATGTGACTAATTAGTTCTTTTGATTGGAATTATATAAATTATGTCAATTTTTAAACAAGAGTCATTTCTGTCAAATTTCGATGATTTTTCCAATTTATTCATTCTTCCTAAAAGGCATTTAATTTTTTGGATAAATTGCTAGGAGAGTTTTACGGGAATGAATAATACCTTATTCAGTATCCTTCCTCATTTTTGATCAGAAAAATACAATTATCGAGCAAGTTTCATTTTTGAAACTGATTCAATTCTTGCAAGTTACTCGATTTGCAAAGGTCAAAGAAAGCAGCTGCGTAGCACGATCGAGGAAATCCTTTTATAAATAATGCCCAACTAATATCAAAAGTTCCCCATCGACATTAGGCTCTCAGGGGAGTGTTAATCAGTTTCCCATATAAATAGGTTTGAATGAAAAGAGGGACTCTTTTAAAAGCTCATCGCAATTTTAACTTGAAACGCGTAAAATTATCATTTTTGGTAAACAAATTGATGTAGAATTTTAAAATTTTAAATAAAGAGTAATTTTCCATCGTAGTACATATTGCACAAATAGGCGTGTTGCGTCTTTATTTGGAAAAAGTAAGGTACACAACAAATTAATAAAACATAAATTAATAATCTAAAATTCTTTACAATCCTGATATTACGGTTTATTTTATTTTTTTATTTTCGTTTTCTTCAACTGCCTGATTTACTTCTCGTTTTTAATTTTTTTTTTAAATAGTATATATAACATATATAATGCATTTATACATATCAATTACATTTATAATATAATTTTGTATTTTGTTTATGAATTTATTGTAATGTATCTATAAATATTGTGATATTAAATCGAATTTTTACATTTTTCCTGTATTTATCCCAATATTAAATAATATATATATATATATTTTATTTTATGTAATATGTATAAAACCTTTCGTTTTATTATATAGAATATAAAGAAAACTGAACTAGCCATTACATAAATGAGAATGTATGCGAAACTGCATTTGGTATCCTATATCGGCTAGACAACATTATACTGCATTTTCAGAAAACTGTTATAGCAAATGTAACTACAAAATACTAATAATACAATATTCTACCTTATCGGGCTGCTAGAGATTCGTGGTGTATGAAATTGTTAGGATAATAATTCCAACGTCTTAAAGAATGCCTCTGGAAAAGACGTAGTGTCGCAAACGGCCCCTCAAGTAGGATCTAACGCCATATTGGAATATATATTTGAAATTTTGCCTGTTTACAAACTTTGTATTTATAATCTTTTTTTTTTTTTCTTTTTTGTCCGGTAACGATATAGTTCTGTATAATTTGTAATTCAACGACTTTTATATCCTTATCAAGAATTACATCATCTAACTTTACAATTTGCGAAAATTGCGCTAATTTTTTATTTTTAATGTTTGGTTGTATGTTACATATACATATTTAAATCTCGTTGTAACACGGAAGTCGGGGTCCGAAGAACTTAGCGCGACATTAGCCTGGTCGCGTTAACAGACAATGAGGCAATCTTTCATCATCCAAACTACGCCCATAACTACGTTGACATGTTTATGTCTCTTTCTGTGTGCTGCAAATTGCAAGAACGGGATTTGTAGGAAACCAGGAAAATCGAGCGAATAATAATATTGCATGGACAATTAAATTATAGATGAATAAATGTGAAAGTAGAGTGAAATTGGTTGTTATCTGTCAAACATTTAGCTGCATAAAAAGGCGTGGATAATGAGCCTTGCTGTCTTGAAAATATGGAAAAATAATTGAATTGCGCGATATAATAAATTAATGCTAAAATGTCAAAGGAAAGAGTAAAATAGAAAACAGAATTAGTTTGAAGTACTGTGGCCTCTTAGAAAGCAGAAAAGGGCAGAAAATTTCTTATCAAAAGGAAATGCTCAAAAGCCTATGAAGAAATTTAAATGCGGTACAACGGTGAAGTCCCTGTGGCACACAGGCTTTGCATAATAAATTGCAGTCGTGTTTGTTTGTGTTAGCGCATTAATGACATGGG
>QLNU02015360.1:80465592-80481367 GCA_006491805.2 Dysdera silvatica
GACAACAGGAACAAGGAGAGACATCGGTTGGTAAATACGGATATGGGGAAAGGAATGAACGTGGCGATCAACTCATCGAATTTGCAGAAGCTGAAAATCTTAGCATCATGAATTCATTTTTTAAGAAGAAACCGCAAAGAAAATGGACATGGAAACACCCAAATGGGGGAACTAGTGAAATTGACTATATCCTGGCAAACAAGAAATCAATTATTGAAGATTGCAGTGTACTGAACAGATTTAATACTGGAAGTGATCATCGAATGGTGAGATGTAAAGTGCACTTAAATACTAAATTAGAACGACAGAAGCTCATTAGGAAACAAGTAAGTAAGAGGGTGGATTTAAAGAAATTAAAAGAAAATACCGAGGCATTCAAGTTGGAATTAAAAAATCGCTTTTCTGCACTGGAAGGACTTATTGATGAAAGTGATATCTCAGAAGCAAATGAAAACATTGTTAAGACAATAGTTGAAACTGCTGGGGAAATTGGTGGTGTAACCTGTAAAAAGCACAATAGCAAATTATCTGAGAAGACGAAACAGCTCATGAAAAGGCGAAGAGATATGAAGGTGGACAATCAAAATACCAGTTCCAGGATTGAGTACATAGAACTTTGTAAAACTCTGCGCAAAAGCATGAAAGAAGACATAAGAAAATTCAACTGTGAGCTAGTAAGGAAAGCCATTGAAAATAACAAGAGCCTTAGGGTTGTTAAAGGAAGTTTATCTGTTGGGAAGAAACACATCATTGCATTAAAAGGAGAGGATGGCACCGTAACAAGAAATAGGGAAGAAATACTTAGAAGAGTTGAAGAATTCTACAAAAATCTATACGAAAGTAACAGTGGATTAAACGAAGACATTGAAATAGTCGAAGGAACAGCTCCTAAAATCTTAAAAGAAGAAGTTTCATTTGCAATAAAAAGTATGAAGAAAGGAAGAGCCCCTGGTGATGATGGTATTACATTAGATATCCTAAAAGAAGCTGGAGAATATGTAGAAGACATACTTGCAAAATTCTTTACCAAATGTCTTAACAGCGGTAACATACCAAACCAATGGGATTCTGCAACAGTAATTCTTTTGCATAAAAAAGGTGATAAAGAGGATTTGAAAAATTACCGACCAATTAGCTTGTTACCTGCTATTTATAAAATCTTCACAAAAGTTCTAACACATCGCCTGCAGAAAAAATTAGATGCAGCTCAACCAAGAGAACAAGCTGGATTTCGAAGTGGATTCAGTACAGTGGACCATATTCAAGTATTAAGAGAATTAATTGAAAGAACACATGAATATGAACTTCCATTGTGTGTTGCATTTATTGACTATGAGAAGGCCTTTGACTCTATTAAAACATCAGCAGTCATCAACTCTTTAAGATCAACAGACATTGAGGATGTGTACATTGACATGGTGAAACGTGTGTATAAAAATGCAAGTGCAAAATTTCGGTTACATAAAGATACCAAAACTATCAAACTTGGCAAAGGGGTGAGGCAGGGAGATACCATTTCTCCAAAACTTTTTACTTCTGCTTTACAGATGATTTTTCAGCTGATAAATTGGAATAACAAGGGAATAAAAATAAATGGTGAATATTTAAATCATCTGCGGTTTGCTGATGACATTGTTATTTTTTCAACGGACCCATTGGAACTCCAAGACATGGTACAAGAGCTCTCAACTAGAAGTGAAGAAGTTGGACTCAAGATGAACCTACAAAAAACTAAGATCATGTTCAATAATTTTGTAGAGGAAACAAAAATACAAGTTGACAACACTGAGCTAGAAATTGCTGATTCATATATTTACCTTGGCCAGCTGATTTCAATGGATGGCAACATTATGAAAGAACTCAACAGACGTATTAAACTTGGCTGGAGTGCATTTGGAAGAAACAGTTTTATCCTGAAGGGGAAATTGCCTTTGTGTCTAAAAAGAAAGGTCTTCAACCAGTGTGTATTGCCAGTCCTCTCTTATGGATCAGAGACATGGAGTCTAACAGTTGGAGCAATACGAAAGTTACAGACAACGCAAAGGAGCATGGAGAGGTGCATGCTTGGAATAACTAGGAGAGATCGAAAAAGAAACACTTGGGTGAGAGAGCAAACTAGAGTAGAGGACATCATTGTTAAAGTAAAAGGGCTGAAATGGCGATGGGCTGGGCATATTGCAAGAAGAACTGATCAACGATGGACAACAGAAATTCTGAACTGGATTCCAAGAGACCACCGAAGACCTAGAAAACGTCCTCAAACTAGATGGGTGGATGAAATAAGAAAAGAGGTTGGGGTGACGTGGAAACGAATGGCCCAGGATAGACTTGTGTGGAAAGCATTTGGAGAGACCTTCATCCAGCAGTGGATAGATAATGGTTGAATATGATGATGATGATGATACTCTATATACTCTATACCCATATATACTCTATATACTCTATATGCCCATATATACTCATATATACTCTATATTCATACATTTCATTATTCGTGTATATATTTCACATATTCCATTTATTTATACTCATATATTCATACATTTCATTTATTCTTACTCACATATTCACACATCTTGTATATGAATACTCATATATTCATTCATTCATGCATACATTTCATTTATTCATACACATGTATGCATGGTTCTATATAGTTATGTGTTTCTTTTCCTTATGAGATAATATTTTGGAAAAAGAAATGTAAAAGAAACTTGACATGGGCTGCGATAATACGAAATAACTACCTCGAACGAAAACCTGGAGTAGCCTTCAAAATTGTCCTCAATTTCGCCAAATATCTATGCTAAAAGTTCATTTTTCATATTAATTTTTTTACACGGTTTGGATTAGCTGAGACATATTTTTTTATTTTTATCCGTTAAATACGATGATCCTTCATAATCTTACCGACTTCAAACCTGTTTTTGCTCACATACAGTGCGATTAAAAAATATCAAACCTGGCGAAAAAAGTGACATTTTTGGACTTCAAATATTCATAAAAAATTGCCATGTCATTTTAGCAGACAAATGATTACATACTTGTGATCAGGAAGTCAAGCACTATCATCTCCTATAGGTCTGATATCAAAATGCAGTGAACAGCGAAAGGGGTTCCCTTGTTAGTATTTTTCCGAACCTTTGTGGAACACTGGAAAAGTCTCGCGGACACCCCGGGTCCGTGGACCACAGTTGAAGAATCGCTGGTATAGGGTATTTGAATAAATGAAATCATTATAAGATATTGTTTAACTAAATTTTATAGTTATATTAATTTAATTATTATTTTGTATGAAGTTGGGATTTTTTAATCTTGCCATCTGGCAACATTGACATTAGATTGCAATCACGCACACCTTCCGCTCGCCTTTCACATATACTTAACTCGGAACTAAACTAAAAAAAACCTCCAAAAAATGGTTACCTTCAAACGAAAACTAAGCAATTTAAAGAAAGCAACTATAGGAACTAAACAAATTAAGACGTTGTTTAAAGGAATTAGCAGTGAAGCTGACGTTACCGCGGATATTCATCATGAGTATCTGTGTGTTTAAAGCGCCAAAAAATGGCCTTTTGCCAGGCCCTGATATTGTTCTAGATGAAACACTATAATAGTGTTGTGTCTTCTATAAGAAATTAACCGGCGACGCATTCCAATATTTTAAACAGAACATATGTCTATTAGTCACCATTCAGTTATGCCTATCAGTCACCAATCAGTTGTGCCTATCAGTCACCGTTTCACGAAGTAAGGTTCTGATGCAAAGCGTATACTATAGCTTCAAAACTCGTCCAGACTTCATAATTTTCGGATGTTGAGTTCAATTTTAAAGGCAATAAAATCAGCTAAAGTAAATACGCGTAACGAGTTTACCTACAGATTAAAAATATATCCTTATTAACTAAAAACTATATTCTTTACTTATAAATTCTATGGAAAATAAACGATGACAAAGGGCCCCCCCCTTTCTCCTGGGGGGTCCCACCTTGAGAGATTTGCGGGGGATATCAGTATGCCACTGTCTAAAATTCTGTTATTGTGGGTTCGACTTCCAGTATTCCAAAAAAAAAAATGCCACCGCTTACCGACGTATTGCTCACTGTAGTTAGGGATTTGGTTCCCTGGTCCTTAAGTGGTTCAAGTCCTCCTCAGTAAATATAAAACCATTGCTTTACGGTAGCGTGCTGTTGTCCTTCTGACCCTTGTTGTCCTTGCGCCGTAAAGCTCAAACAAACGACTCTTAATGCTATCGTGGAACACGTGTCCTTTTTCTGACCACCGTAATACAGAGTTCTCTTCCTTTGGAAGCAAAGGTTCGAATTTATTGGAAAATTAAATGCCGGCGCAGCATGCCCCTTGCTGCCCTTAACGTCATAAATTCACAAGCTAACAAAGATGTGTATCATGTATCAACCACCACTTGGTTGTCTAAAACCTCAAAGCATTCCCTTTTATTGAAATAAAATACAAGGTACCAGTAAAAAAATTTACATACGAAAGATCAAACACTGGTAAAATAGCGAAAGAGGGGGGGGGGAACTTCCAGTTTGCTATTTACTGGTAAAATAGAAAATGAGGGGTCACTCTTGATGAAGGACTGCTGCTAACGCGTCCGAAAGCTTTGGTGTTTCTTTAGCTATTTTACCAGTGTTTAACAGTTTGTGTATAAATTTTTATTGAAGTGCTCGAGTAAGGCGATTCGTAATCGAATACAGAAAATATAAAATTTTCTGTACAGAAACGGTCATTGAAATACATTAAATAACTGATTGGGAAAAAGAACGGGAACGAACATACGCTAAACTATCCGCGTCGCCTCGGGGTGCCCATATACTACTGAAGTCCAATATGAAATTGATCATTTTATACTGGAGGATACTGAGTGGGAGTGGGCAGGGCATATGACTTTCGCATAAGCTTTTATTAGCTAAGCGAAACTGATCCAAAGTGTTAATCGACACTACTTTGACATTTTCCGTGTCAGCTATAAGTTTGAAATGTCAATTTCAAAATTTGGACTTGATTAACGTTATTCGGCCAATATGATACACTGTTGAAATACATCGAGTAACGTTATAAATTCACATCGTGATGCAAGTTCCATGAGGATTGCAAATAACACGAGGCCCAGCATTTGTGTAGTGGTAACGAGTTCGCCTAGTGGGTTATTATCCCGGGTTCGACTCCCAACTGCGCCAAAAAAAAGAACACTTTCCGTCTATTCACTCATCGTAGTCCGGGGTTTGGTTCCCTAGGCCTTAAGAGGTTCGGATTCCTCGGAAAACAGTAGGTCCCGGCGCAGCATGAACCTTGCTATCTTTGCGACGTAAACTAAAAAAAACAAACGAGCCATACTATGACGCACAAATAACGCATTAATCTACATGCAGGAAATCCAGGTTTGAATCCCTGTTGGCATACAGATCTTGTCCATTTTTCTACCGTTCCGCATTTTGGTGTTTAATTTGCTAGTTGGCATTGGTTCGGATCTCCGAAATATGACAGGTCCTCTCCCATCATAATCGTAGCTGTCTTTGCGCCATAAAACGCAAGCAAACAAAGAAAACAAGTTGAAGAAACTTGTGCAAGTTCCACAACATTTATCTACTGTCTGATTATAAGTTACTTCTTTACTTAGCCACCTGAGACCCATTTTCCATTATCATCAGCGCGAGTTATGTATAGAGAGAATCATGTTTGTATTTTAGAACCAAAAGGTTATTTTATTAAAAAATGGCTTTGGAGCCCCTGCATTGGCGCGATGGTAACGCGTTCTTCTAGCATACCGTTATTTCGGGTTCGACTTCCAAACAAAATTTCGTTTACAAATTGCTTACCGGGTGTTGGTTACTTTGGCTTTAGGAAGTCGGATTTCTAGGAAATATGCATTATTATTCTCAGGGAATATGCGTTATTCTTCCCATGGAATATGCGTTATTATTCCTAGAGAACATGCGTCATTATTCCTAGGGATTATGCATCATTATTTCTAGGGATTATGCGTCATTATTTCTAGGAAATATGCGTCATTATTCCTAGGGAATATGCATCATTCCTAGGGAATATGCATCATTCTTCCCAGGGAATATGCATCATTCTTCCTAGAGAATATGCATCATTCTTCCTAAGGAATATGCATCATTCTTCCTAAGGAATATGCATCATTCCACATAGGGAATATGCGTCATTCTTCCTAGGGAATGTGCATCATTTTTCCTAAGGAATATGCATCATTCTACATAGGGAATATGCGTCATTCTTCCTAGAGAGTATGAGTCATTATTTCTAGGGAATATGTATAGCTCCACTGTCCAACAGTGACGTATCAGTAACGCATCCTTCTAGCGTACCACTGAGTCGAATTCAACTCCCAATGGTATCGTAGAATATTTGACATTTTTCTACTGACCGTAATCCAGGGTTTGGTGCCCTTCAAAGAAACAGATTTCTCGCAAAACTTCAGGAACCGACGCAGCGTGTCTGTCTTTGCGCGGTTAAACTAACGAACTAACGAACGTTTTGGAAGAACCTAATTGAAAGCTGAACTCCCTCCATTTTCAGAAAACCCATTACACCACTTTTAGAACTATTCTCTGACATTTTCGTTTTGAGTGTCAAAAAACGCAGTTCGAATTTTCAATAATTCGTTGCTTCAATTGCACTACACAACTCACCCGTGAATGTCACTACTGCTTTTCAATGTAAAGTAGCAAACTTAGCTCTTGAAATCTTTTATTAAAACATTGAAATGACAAGCAACAACGATAGCAATTGAAGGCAAGGTATACTGGACAATTCCGTTGTATTTTCGTTCGAATCAGGATATGGGAAATCTATCAAATATCAGCTTAAACTACGACACCTAAATGCATCGCCGCATTCAAAGCTTTTAACCACAAGTTGCTTTTTTAAAAAAAAATCAATAAATTCCATTTTTAAGCTTTACAATTTTTTCTCGTTGCTGCAAAAATGTTAACATTTTTTTAGCTTTCCCGACAAAGAATGCTTTTTTCAGAGGATTATTTCCTCTTGAGCAAAAAGTTTCGTTTGTGGATTTCATCCACTTACTTTTTTCTGCTTTTTAATTTTTCTGGAACCGGAGTGGTATTATAATATCTAAAGAAAATATTTATTGCGCCAAAACGTACTATCGTGGCATTTATATAAAAATTACAACAAACGTGAACGTGATATTTTTTAAGGGTTAGTCCCAGAAAAATGCTTGCAATTTTAAAAGTGACGTTGTACACGTGACGCGAAAAGTGTTACAAAAAAGTTAGACGCGACGGTTTTCGTTCTACAACGTAAAAACTTTATCGGCTTTACTATACTGGCGTTAAAAACTTTTTATTTGGCAACCTTTATTTACATAAAACGACACAGTAATGGCTTGATGGAAAAAAGGGAAGAATATTCAAAATTCAAGCCTAACTAAAACGCTTAAAGCGAAATGGACTTGAAAATTAAAATTTCAGCGTAACTTTTTAAACATAAATTTTTACACACATTTCAATTTTATGGTCATAATTTCCATACGTAAATTTTTCAAATTGCTTTGCGCGTTCTAAGCAAAATTGTACAGTGTGTCACTCCAGTCTACATACAAGTGAATGCCGTTAAAACCGTGATGTACCATTACAATAAAAATCCAATTCATACATACGTTTAGTTAATGAAACTCTTTAAATATTTTTTTCTTGCAGATGATAAGGATGATGATAAGCATGATAAGGACGATCAAGGGGACAAAGGAAAAAAGGACGAATCGAAAAATAAAGATAAGAAAATCAAAATGCTGAAACCGGGTTTGGAGAGGCGGTCATCCAGATGGCCCGAATTATAGTGCAAGGTTCAGTATTTATGCACTGCTTTTGATGTTACTCTTCGCTTTAAACTATAACGTGAAATTTAAATGACCACTGATTTATGCTGTTAGATTTAAAGCATTCACCGCTTATTAAAAGCGAATTTACATGTGACAATAATTTCTTTTTTACTTCCATGCTCCACTAAGCTGAATGTAGTTACGTGTGTGGCTTTTGTAATGGAATTGTAGTTGCAAAGATAATTCAATTAGAATATTGAAACTGAGTATCGTTTTAGAATCGCTGTGCTCCTCTTTGCCTTTTACCCCCGTAATTTATAACCACATCTATAAAAAAAACCATTATTGATTAAACTAAGCATCCAAGAAACACTAATCCTTTTAATTCATCTTAAAGTTAAATGCTTAAATTAAAAATAAATTAAAGTTCAAAACGTTATTTTCTTTCTCACGTTCGTCAAATCGGGCATAAAAACGTAGCCAGAAAGTGTTACGAAAAAACGCAGCAAATTTTATGGATTCAGGCTCAGTATAAACGTTTTGATCGTTAAGAAATCGAAGCGTATTTTCTTTTTTAATCAAAAAAATCAGGAAGAAAGCTCTTACGTAAGATTTTCTCTGTGAAGCTTAAACAAGCTTATAAGCGAAGTAGAACATTACTTACATGATGTAATGTAGTATTGTAACAACGTGAACATATTTATTAAAGTCAAACAATTCTTATCATAACAGATGTTATGGTAATGTTAGACGATAAATTGTTTGATAATTATATATCGACGCCTACACTTCAATGGTAATGAGCACTTGACTGATTATCCAGAGGTTGCGGGGTTCGGACATCACCAGGCACCGAGGAATAATTTACCTATCGTAAATATAATTGCAAAAACAAAGGAACTGCTGCTTTGTACTCGGTCTTGCAAGTACCTGGTATTCGGTGTTGCAAGTACCCGGTACTCGGTGTCGAAAATTGTAAAAAACTGGACTGTCTCTTAACTCGATAACATAAATTTTCCCACCTTCTGAAAGAAGACAAGGCAGGCCTATAACATCTTATCCATTTCAACTTAACCATCTTAGAACTATACATAATACAAATTCTAATTTTGTTATTATTTAAACGTTAGATTTATGTCACATACTAATTGTAACTTCTCAAATTATCTACCCGGCTTTAGAAAATGTCTATTTTTTATTCGTTTTCATATTAATTTTCCTTTTTTCGGTCTTGCTTCTGTTTTTCCTCTTTTCAGGAATATCGAGTATATACGAACAAATATGGCAGTAGTTAAAAGTACACATTGGAAAAGAGTTAGGCCTCTGAACATAACACATAAAAATAGAAAAGGTAAACAAGTGAAAGAAAATCGCCTAAGGTCGATATTTAAATTTAGCGGGTTTCAATTAACATTAATTCGCAACTCTCTAATCGGTGACTCTAATTCTCAAGTAACTCGGTAGGTTTTCAGCATTAACAACAACCATCATTATTGCATTTACGGAAGACCTTTACCTTGTCCTTTTTATTGCGTACAGACAGGCAGACAGGAAAGCCAAAAGCAATAGCGGGTTCAATATCTATTGAAACCCGCTAATAAATAGTAAAAGTTTAAACCTTTAAAATGAAAAGTATAAGGGAACCGATAATTCTTAACAATAAATAGAATTTTATCTGTGTATTATATATATATATATGGCCTGCAAAAGGGTTGCTGGTATCTAACTGGAAGGAGACCCACACGCTGAACGTATGTGACGATGTGTGGAACCGGCCAGGCCAGTAACCTAGTGTCCTACCCCGCCTTCAAGTGGTGCAGGCTGAGCTTTCTATTTATGTGGCAAATTAATATTTGCTACACGGATAGAAAGGCGGAAGGGGAGGGCTAATTCACCAACCCGTCTAGCCAGCGTGGTGAAATTATGGCTAATTCCTCCATTATGTTGACACACCAGAAACCATGGCCCCTAGTCTCCAGGTGCTGGAGTGCTCCTGATCAAGGCAGCGGTCAGTGTGGCATGAAAGCAGGGGGTGCTAAGAATCACTGGAATGGCCCAGGCTGCCGTTTGTTATTGACCTTGGCTACGTTTAATGGACGATCCCTTGCTTCTGAAGCAAAACTTCAGGAATTGGAAGAAGAACTTGACAAGATCAAATGGGACATTGTAGGACTCAGTGAAGTTAGAAGAAAAGGTGAAGAGTTGGTGGAACTTAAAAGTGGACATTTGTTTTATTATAGAGGAACGGAAACTGGAAGAACAAGTGGTGTTGGCTTCTTAATCAACAAAAGAATTAAAGACTACCTTCTTGAAGTCGAAAGCACGTCAGATCGAGCAGCGAGGCTCGTTGTTCAACTAACCCAGCGATACCAACTTCAGATAGTACACAATAGTAGCAGTCATTAGATGCAGCTCAACCAAGAGAACAAGCTGGATTTCGAAGTGGATTCAGTACAGTGGACCATATTCAAGTATTAAGAGAATTAATTGAAAGAACACATGAATATGAACTTCCATTGTGTGTGGCATTTATTGACTATGAGAAGGCCTTTGACTCTATTAAAACATCAGCAGTCATCAACTCTTTAAGATCAGCAGACATCGAGGATGTGTACATTGACATGGTGAAACGTGTGTATAAAAATGCAAGTGCAAAATTTCGGTTACATAAAGATACCAAAACTATCAAAATTGGTAAAGGTGTGAGGCAGGGAGATACCATTTCTCCAAAACTTTTTACTTCAGCTTTACAGATGATTTTTCAGCAGATAAATTGGAATAACAAGGGAATAAAAATAAATGGTGAATATTTAAATCATTTGCGGTTTGCTGATGACATTGTTATTTTTTCAACGAACCCATCAGAACTCCAAGACATGGTACAGGAGCTCTCAACTAGAAGTAAAGAAGTTGGACTCAAGATGAACCTACAAAAAACTAAGATCATGTTCAATAATTTCGTAGAGGAAACAAAAATACAAGTTGACAACATTGAGCTAGAAATTGCTGATTCATATATTTACCTTGGCCAGCTGATTTCAATGGATGGCAACATTATGAAAGAACTCAACAGACGTATTAAACTTGGCTGGAGTGCATTTGGAAGAAACAGTTTTATCCTGAAGGGGAAATTGCCTTTGTGTCTAAAAAGAAAGGTCTTCAACCAGTGTGTATTGCCAGTCCTCTCTTATGGATCAGAGACATGGAGTCTAACAGTTGGAGCAATACGAAAGTTACAGACAACGCAAAGGAGCATGGAGAGGTGCATGCTTGGAATAACTAGGAGAGATCGAAAAAGAAACACTTGGGTGAGAGAGCAAACTAGAGTAGAGGACATCATTGTTAAAGTAAAAGGGCTGAAATGGCGATGGGCTGGGCATATTGCAAGAAGAACTGATCAACGATGGACAACAGAAATTCTGAACTGGATTCCAAGAGACCACCGAAGACCTAGAAAACGTCCTCAAACTAGATGGGTGGATGAAATAAGAAAACAGGTTGGGGTGACGTGGAAGCGAATTGCTCAGGATAGACTTGTGTGGAAAGCATTTGGAGAGACCTTCATCCAGCAGTGGATAGATAATGGTTGAATATGATGATGATAGCAAAATATAACTTACTATATTTTAATACTGTGATCTAAGTATCAACATATAAAACAAAACCAGTAATTCTAATCGATAAAAAATGAATTAATAATTTTGTTATAAAACCCGTAACATCTCTTAAAACTAAGTAAATTATCACAGTCAGATGCACTCTTCAGTAAACCATAGGTATTTAGAAATATTGCCGTCTACATTTGTGTTTCATACAAAATCTTTAACAGTATCAAAGGACATTAATTCCAGCACACTGGATTTAATTGAAAAATCTGTTAACTCATTCGATCCGTTTTCAGACATAATTGATCTCAAATAATTTTTTATTCATTTCAAAGAAGAAAGCGATCTTTTAAAAATAGAATCGCCATATTATTAAAACTATATTTAGATTTGGCGATTGAAGAATGTTCCCTGAATGTGTTACATTCCTCTCTTAGTTTTCAACTTATTTAAAGGTTGTAATTTTTTCGCCGAAAAAAAAGACAGGCTTATTTGTTGTCTATTTTCATTTAAACAGAATAAATCATGCGTATTTTAATACGTAGAAAACATTTCTCAGAAATTAATGATTCGATGATCTAAAAAATTCTGCCGCGCTTTTGTAAAGTTTTCGCTGTCGAAAATCTGTCACCGTATGCTGATGGCTACGGCGGTAAATCTATTGATACATCCACCACTGCATGTATCTGTTAACAAAAAATAATAGAACCTAATAACCAAATAGTTATTGAAAGGGATCAATTTAAAAAGGGTGGCGCTGATATCTAAATAGGAGGAGATCCACACGCTGAAAGTATGTAACGATATGTGGAACAGGCCGGACCAGTATCCTAGTATTCTACCCTGTCTTTAAGCGGTGCGGGTCGGGCTTTCTATTGATGAAGCGAATTTATATTTGCTTTACGAATAGGATGGTCAGGGCATATTTTTTCACCAACTTGTCTAGCCAGCGTGGTGAAGCGATGGCTAATTCCTCCGATATACTGATCCACCAAAAAGCATGGCTTTTATCTAGTCTGTGGGTGCTGGTGGGCTCCTGATCAAGGCAGCGGTGAGCGTAGCATAAAAGGAAGGGGTACTAAGATTCAACGGAATGGCCCATGTTGCCGTTTGTTACTGACCTTCACTACGTATAATGGATTGCTTCTTTAGCAAGACTTCAGAAATTAGAAGAAGAATTTGAGAAGATCAAAAGTGACGTCATAGGACTCCATGAAGTCACTAGAAAAGTTGATAGACCGTAAAAGTGGAAATTTATTTTATTGTAGAGGAATAGAAACTGAAAGAACAAGTAGTGCTGATTTCTTAATGAACAAAAGAATTAAAGACTACCTTGTAGAAAATTAGTAAAGTAGAACAATTCTCAGCCTATGATATGGTCGTATTAGACGATAAATTATTCGCAAAGGAAAGAAATTATTTATCGACCCCGGGTAGGACACGAACCCACAACCTTATTGTTTCTGCTCAAGTGCTTTACCATTAAACTTTTTGAAAGCTTCCGTATTTATGAACAGTAGAAATAACCACATTAGTGACTATATATCTACTCCTAGCTTTAGTAATGCCTAGAGATGTGGGTGGGAAAATTTTACGCAAAAAATTTTTCCGGTCTTGAAATTTTAAAAATTAATTTTTCTTTTTAAAAAATGTCATAACTTCTCCCTTTCTCTCTCTCTCCGTGTACGCATATAATTTTAAAAAGTTTAAACATAGAAAACACATTAGATACATACTCGCATTAAAAATATTATCATTCGTCATTCATAACATAATCAGAATTCTCCTGACTACATAAAATGGAATCCTTTCTGAACATCTACTTTTCTTTTCC
This sequence comes from Dysdera silvatica, assembly GCA_006491805.2. NCBI lineage: Eukaryota > Metazoa > Arthropoda > Arachnida > Araneae > Dysderidae > Dysdera > Dysdera silvatica. The sequence goes on from QLNU02015360.1 coordinate 80,478,860, forward strand.
CATCCTATTAAAATATATCTTACATTTTCACTAAATCATTTTGAACATTAAATATTTAAAGTTATCAAACATTGCCAGCTGACACCCCACATTTTTGCGATATCGCAGGGACTCACTCCCTTTTACTACATTGAAATAACGCTGGTAGATAGGTATATAAATATAAAAAAAAAAAAGCTCATTTTTACGCGCAAAAACATTACATACAAAATATGACTAAATAGCCTACATACAAATAAAACTTAAAATATGAAAAAAATGAACATATTTCAAATCTGAAATGATTCATTATATCACTTTAATTTATTTTTTCATTAGTAATTTTAGGAATTCACATTTTATAGATTCTAGTTTTATTTATGTATTTAGTACAATATGATATTTTTTTTATTCGTTAAGCTAACATTTTTAAGATGTTAAATATAAGTTATCAGGAGCGAATTGGGCCGCCGGCCAACCAGCTCCCTCGGGCCGTTGCGCCCTCATGGGCTATAGGACCCGCGCCCACCGATAATGAAGGTACGCGCCCTATAAGAGGACCCAGCCCGCCCTTGATCGATATAATTCTCATGTCCACTATCAACCCCTGACTCTCTGACCGAACTCATTATATTCAACTTATATAGTAACAGGTTAAAATAGCAGTTACTATGAAGTAACAATAACGAAAATTTAAACAATATTATTATTCCAAAATTTTCTGAGGACAGGGGTAAATATGGGGCCGGGGATCGCAGTTTGAATAATGGTATAGCATATAAAACAAATGTTATTAAATAAATATTATATTACACTTATCCTCGAAATTTAGTAACTGCAATGCTGGAAAATTTCCCGTTTCAAAATTTTCCGTAAAACCCCCCGTCACTAGTAATGCCTGTGTGTATGTAGAAATCCTTATTAAATAGATGACACTGTTGCCAGATAATGAACAATGGTGTAAAGTGGCAATACTTCGTATTCACTTGCATTTCACCCCAGTCGATTTCTGGACAGGAAAAACATAATCTAAATAACATCTAAAACCACGCAACACAAAGTTCTTACTAATTTTTAATGCAATCTACGTAGTGCTACCTCGTATGTTTACACTGGTTCATGTAAGTATACCGAAGGCTAATCAGCGCCTTTTCTAATTCCCTTTTAATATAGCATAAACCTCGCTGTCCTTTCACTAGAAAAATGCAACCACCAATCAATTTCCATTTTACGATAACTACCGCAATTCTAACATTTCTGTTTACCATCCTAACACTTTTATGATTCCGTACACTGTTAAAAATAACAGTTCAGGGTTGAACCAAAATGTGGTGATTTTCCAGCTTCATCCATTGTTAAGAACTACGTTTCACCACATTTTTGCTCCAGCTATGTTACCAATACTTGGCCGGAGGTTGAACCAATATATGGATATACTTTCAATAACGAATAAGGCAACATTGAACCAAATATATGGTTCCAGCTTGAACCAAATATATTGTTGTAGGTTGAACCAAATACGATTAAACGTATCCAGACATTGTATAGCAATATAAAAACCTGTCTTTCGCATGCTACCTATCAGGGGCGTATCGAAGTGTTCCGGAGATCCCATTACTTATCTCGGCTACTATGAAGCCACATCTACCCCATTTCATATACAGAGAGTACACATAATTTTTATTAATTACAGAACGATAGCAACCAAGTGAAATTGCAAAGGTTTTGTATTATGCCTAATATAAGCGTGTTAGCTATTAGTGAGATAAAACATCAACAAGTCATAGACATAGAAATTATCACATATATCATTGTAATTCATCAAAAATAAAAAGTATGCATAGCATATAACAATAAATTGGAATGATCTTAGCTTAAATTAAACAACAATATCAATCAACGTTTATTGGCGTAGTGATACCAACGCCGATGGTATGGCGTGATTAGATGGTGAAACGTTCGAAAGAAAATAAATATTTCTGCCTTCGGTGGGACCTGAACCCACGACCTTCCACTTGCCGGGCGGAGGCTCTACCCACTGAGCTACGAAGGACAATATATAATCTCTTTACGAACGTATATATACTGTTGCCGGTTATTTCGCAGAATGGTGTAGTACATAGACTACTATTTAAACCAAATTGCAAAGAGACTGGTATTAAATTGATCGAAATGCACGTTGCAGCATATGTATTTATTTTATATAAATCGAACACTACGCAGATTAAATTAAACAACAATATAAATCAACGTTATTAAATAAGTAAACGATCTTAGCTCGTTGGATGATTGGAGAGATATTGGCACGTAAAAAGACTTTGGAATATCAGTAAAGAATCGCAACGGATAAAGCTGTTTGCCACACGTGACTTCTCTCGCCTCAAGTGATTGGCTAGGAGGTGGAACGAAAATGTGGTTCGGTGTTTAACCATCTTTTAAAAAATACCATACTTTCACCAATAAGTGGTACTTTTGAATTTTCAAGTGTACCAAATTTTGGTGAAATTCCGGCATTTTCACCATGGTTTG
>QLNU02015360.1:80481467-80516695 GCA_006491805.2 Dysdera silvatica
AATGAAATTCGAACCACCACAGACTATTAAGATCTTTACATTTGTCGAATGCTTCTTAATTGTTCTGTAAGATATTATTGCCCTTTTCAGGTTTACCACAATTGCTAAATGATTATTAAAAAATTCCAAATAGCATTCTCCGGTGTTTTTGTATGTTAACCATTTGGCAATAGTAGTAACCCTGAGGAGGGTAATAATACCTTATAAATCATTATATAAGGAGAAAAGGAGCATCGTGCCTGTGCTTTGGTGGCCTAGCTGGTTAAGGCACACCGGTTCATACGGTGGGTCCCCGGTTTGACTCCCGGTCAGGGCGATGTCACTTTTTTTCTATACATAAGTTCTAAATAAGTTCAAAAATTATTATCCGCTCCTTGGTTGTGTTCTTATATGATGTTTACAATTTTATTTTGCAGCCCTCTTTTGAAAAACTATATGTCGCCGGTTATTTGCATTTGTTTTAGTTCTCAACTAATATCTATGAACCTTCTAACGTTGAATTCCAACTTTAGAAGTTTAGCATTTGAGAGTTCAGATTTTCGGAGCGCAACTTCTAGTATGCGAGATGCCACGTTAAATTTCGTAAATGCTGAAATTTCAGAGCGTGTTGTACGTCTTCGATTTTCGAGTTAATTTGAAGATGATGAAAAGTGCGTGCACTGAAAGTTAATCTATTTTTAAAACGTAAGAAAACATTTATCTTTGTGCAGAATAGATGGGTATTAACACCAAAACTAACAATAATGCTAGTTTCTCAAGAAATACCTTTGTTGCTTTATTTCCTACTTTCGAACAAGAGATTAGCAAAGGATTAGAAGGTTTTAAAATCAATACATTGACATTTCGAAGAACTTCGTTTTGAATAAACGTGTTCAGCGCCGAAGTTTTCGTTGAACTTCTTTGTAATATGCAAAGCACCTTTTATTGAGAAATGCATCGAGAAAAGAGGGTAAATGTTATCTCTAATTGGCCAAAATGATTATATAAGCTATAAAAAGGTATTAATGAATTAAATTGCTGTCTTAAAACAATTTTTCTATTATCTCGCGTATTGTGACACTTTAATTAGTTTTACTTTCTGGCTAATAGTGTGCATTTGGGTTGAAAACAATTAAAAACGCGGAAAATTAGCACAAACAAATAAAATAATGGATGAACAATTTCCTGCAATATTTTTATAATTAATATTTGTTTTATCTATTTTGAAGTATCGTGTACTATTTTTGTTCTTTAAACGTCTTATATAAACTTAGCATTTGATGAATAAAAAACATTGTAAGAGGTATGAACTTCTCGATACTTCTGCATCACTATTATCTATATATAATCACCTGTTATCTGTACATAATCACCTATTATCTGTACATGAGGAAATTTAATTTCCATAGAAATATTTTACTTAGTTTGTATAATATTGGGGAGCAAATGCTCTCTCTCTTTCTCTATAAAAAAAAAAGTTCTTGTGCAATATAAACACTCATGCGTAATAAATCAACAATTATGTTTTATATGATGGAAAATGTGTTATCATAGAGATTTTCCATGGCATGTACTATGCTTGAGGTATTGGAGTTTCGACGACTTGTTGACATACGCCTTGTTAACGTTCTCCTTCATGTAACAATATATCCATGATAATACAATAATATCCATGAGAACAATATATATATATATATATATCCATGAGAACAATATATGTCCATGAGAACAATATATATATCCATAAGAACAATATATATCCATACGAAAAAGTAAAGCTCTAAATTAAAAAATGTTGAAAGAAAATGCTGTAAAGGGGCCCGAACCAATTTAATTGCTGAACCAGAAAAGCGGGGTCATTTACCTGAAACTTAGTTTTAGTACAAAACTAAAAATCATAGCGTTATTGTAGAAAAACTAATAACTAACCCCTTCGTGAATAATGGCCCATCCTACATTTAATATTGGTAAAATAATTTTATTGAGAAAATAAAAACTTCCGCGATGTTTTGTCCAACAGGGATGGAATCAAACCAAGAATAGGAAAATAGCCTGTTTAGATTGAGAATTTTTTTCCTAACAAGGTACTGTATTTGATCTACCTTATGAGATAGAAATTCTGAGTGTCTGATGTAAAAACACTGTTAAGTTCCTCTTCAAGAGTTGCTTTATTATGAAGTGATTCATGGCGCATGTAATTATCTCAAACCAAAACAGTCAGTAAGTACGATATCAGCAAATATGCTGAATGGTTATATGTATACGTTTCCGATGTAGACTTTGCAGTATTTTTCTCACTACGCAAACGATATGTGTATCGCGTTGTATAGCGAAGGAAAACTAAGCCTAATTAATACCTTTTCCAATGTAAGTTCATACGAATATTCTCATCACTTTTATTAAGCTGTAATGCAAGTACATGATACGTTTGAAGTGGGTTGCATTAAACCCCCAAGTCCTAAGTTCACCATCAATAACTACTAGTTTCCTTTACTAATAGCATCTTTAAGCGAACGATTTCCAATTGGAAACAACTTAAATCACTTTTGAACAGCAAACTTCTTTGTCAAACCATCTCTTCTTTGTCAAACTTCTTTGTCAAACCATGTTCTTCTTGATGCTACAATCCCGTAACTTGCTTGAATATCAGGATATTATTATCCTTCACAGGGATAACACAATTGCCAAATAATGGTCAACACACAAAGCCACCGGGGCTAAATTTTTGTGAGTTTTTCGTGAAGGAATTTATTATATAATAATTTTTGCCACCCAAGTATATGTAGCTCAAACTAGAACTTTATTATTTTTGGAGAAAAAGAGACGTTTCCCCGTCCTGGATTCGAACCATGGTCCCTCCGTTTAGCCACATTAAGACACTCTGGGCTAAACAGAGGGACCCTGGTTCGAATCCAGAACGGGGAAAGTGTCTCTTTTTCTCCAAAAACAAAAAAGCTCTAGATTGAGCTATATATACATGGGTGGCAAAAAATTATTGTACTGCTTGAATATCCTTAACTTTCCTCTGTCTGAAACCTTCCTTAGCCAGTCTACTTATATTTTATTTTTCTAAGTCCTTTTTTCGCTCTATTCAGTCATTTTTCCCTTTGACGTATCCCCATTTCTTCCTTCTGGTTCGATTTCCATAATCTTCTTAACTATTCTAACCTTTTTCATTATTTTGACATGTCCGAGCCATCTGACCCTTCTTTTCTTTATTTTTATTGCAAGGTTTAGATCATCGTACAGATGGTGTATCTCATTGCTTTTCTAATTCTCCACTTGCCAACTTTGCTTTCCTGTACTCTCAGCAATTCTTCATGTGTAGCAGTTAATGTTCATATTTAGGCTCCATATAAAAATTACAGGTATCATTATTGTCTTATCAACTGCAAATTTTAGTTTTCATGAGACATTAGGGGATCCTGGTGCTTTTCACAACCAAAAATTGCACTAATACCACCCTCTGTATTTCTTGCTTTGATCTCTGTACTAATCTTGTTCTCTTCTATCATCTTCACCAAATGCTGTGTGTATATATTCTGCCGATTATTTTATTTATTTTATTACCAGTTTGAACTTGTGAAAAAGATATTTTCTCCCTGTTGACTGTAGTACCACCATTTTGTATTTACTTATTCTTCTTTTTGACACGTGTTTCAGAAAGTTATCTGCTACTGATTTGTACATACTTCACGTTTATAATAATAAATAGAATTTTGACATCCGAACGGGTATCTGTTTAAAAATTAATAAGCCAATGAATACAAAAATTCCTACGAAATTCAGAGACTTCTGAATTATTATAACTAGGTTTGTGTAAAGTATATTAATTTTTTAGAGGATGCCAAATTGTTAATTATAACTTATACTTACAAAACTTCTCAAGTACGGACATTATTACAGTATACGTTTAATAGGCTAATAAGCGGCATTATTATTATTAATTATATAAACTCTGTTGATGCCACAATAACATCGCATAGCGCTACCTCGTATAATCCCCCATTTCCGAAAAAAAAAGAGGACCAGCGTTGGAATGTTCTAAATGTGGACACATGGATGTAAACTTTCATTCATAGCGTATTTATGAGCAATTACTTATTTTATATGGATAGAAAAGAATTTTGGCAATTGCTCTATCCCCGCAAAAAGTAATAACTTGCAATAGAAAGACAGTATAATAATTTAACCCCTGCATAGGAATTTGTGAAATGCTATTCTGTCCAGTTTTGGGAAATTTATTTCCATCAGCAAAAAGTGAGAAAGCAATAACATTTCGCATTGGACACTATTACCATTATAACAATCCGAATTTCAGAAAATCCGATGAAAGATAGAATGATAAATATATTTTTGGTCATGGTGGATCAGCAGAGCGGGGAAATTGGAATAAGAACCTTTACTTATTATGCATCGGCGGTCAGCATCAATCTTCAAGGTGGATGCAGTTCTTCTAGGACAACTGAAGAAGCTCCCTTTAAAACAAGCGCCTCTGGCAGCGAGCTTAATAAATTATTCATTAAGGTTCGGCGAAGCCGCGTCTTGTGTGGTAATTGATTATCGGTGGAAATTTAACCTTTCTTACCTCCTTCTGAGGAGAAAGGGAAAAAGAAGCCACCGATCCAAATTATACGAGGGAAATGCCATTGCTAATTTAACCAATCCGTGTCGCATTGTGATCCGAGGAATCGGATTCGCTAGACGTTCTTCCCTGAAACAGGATTGCTGATCCTGCGGATTAATTCCCTGCAAAGAAGGATTAAACCCGACCTAAAAGAAGTATTATCTTCGACGTAAAGGGGGAAATGTCTCAAATAAAGAGTCGCTCAGGTGTGTCTGCTAACTACTTTCTTTACTTCTTCGGAATGAAGCTGTTTATCACTTCTCGCGTTTCGAAGAACCGGCCATTCACTCTCAGAAACATGTTCTTTAGACAGTGGCCTATCAAACAAAAGAAGCAGTAGTTTTATGGCAGATATTCTTCGTGATTTGATACCATAAATGATAGATAACAGAAATTTATTACATACATAAAATGTTTTATAAAATTAAGAAAAATATTTGAAAATACTCATAAACACAGAAATTAATGATATATAAAAGTATGCACTTTTATTTATAAAGATAACGGGGATAAGAACTAAATTAAAATAACTATCTATATAGAAGAAATGACTTAATTGTCTCTCTACAGGCTTTTATCTATTTGGGGATAAAGATGGCATCGTTATATACCCTCACGTTTATGAAAATGACAACATTGAGAAGGAATAATCAGATAGGAATAAAATTTATACCACACATGACGAAAGTTGTTGCAAAGACATGATTAACTTTACAAACAAATACAAAAAATCAGTATTTAGTGAAGCCGCTCCGAACTGCAGTAAAAGCCTTTAAACATCTGGGCATCGAATAAAATAGAGTTTGAATGTATTCTTGGGGTATTTCCCGACAAGCTTCTTCGATTAGAGTCCGCAGTTCATTGATAGTGATTATTGGAGAAGAGTAATAGCTGAGTCGGTAAGTGACCATATTCCACACATTTTCAATAATCGATGACATATCTGGTGAACGAGCACGCTAAGGAAGAAGCGGTAATCTCCTGTTCTGTGAAGAATGCTTGGACATTCCGGGCAACATGTGGTCAGGCATTGTCATGTTGGAATATAGCACCATGAGTACTTTTTTAATAAAATAATAATAATACTTTATTTATTCTTCTTGGAACAGTCGTTGTGACAATACATGACCACACAAAGAAAGGTCCTAAGTAAATATCTACATTGAATATGACAGGCTTGAGGGCCTCAAAAAAGACGTTGAAGGAAGGGTACAACTTGGGCCTCTAAAACCTCTCTGATGTAACTGTTGCTGTTGATAGTACCCTCAATTGGTAGCAGCTAGGATCGCCTATAATAACCAATAACACTCCACACCACCACACTGACCGTTTGTGCAGAATGGTGCTCACCATAATAGCGCCTAACGCCTAAGCAGCCATCATTTTAGTCCAAATTATATTGCCACTCGTCCGAAAACACGATATGGTGACAATCTGCATGCCATTGTGTTTTGTCATCCGCCCGTCATAGCCGCAGGCATCAATAGTTTAGAGTCAAAACTATCCTCCCCAAAGGAATGCGTGCACCATGTCCTCTGCACAACTGACACCTTCGAACCGTAGAAGCAGCCCAGTCGGTACCTGTAGTAGTGCTGTACTAACACCCGAGAATAAGACGTACGGTTCGTTGCTGCCATGCGGATGAAATATCTATTATCCAGTGATTTCATCACGTTTCATGATCCACTGCCAGATTTTCGACTCATCCAGTGTTCTTTGGTTCACTGCTTCCACATTTACATTACTGTCATGGCTTTATGTCCCGTATGAGAACCAATATCCTGGTTACAAAACCCTCCTTCCTGCAAATCGTTGATGCATCCATGTTCAAACTCTATTGTTTGCTCGTATAGCGCTCTCTGACATTGACGACGCACAGAAACTCCAATAGAACAGTTTTTAGCTCTCTGACAACGATAAAATACTTGTCTGGCTTTTCCTCTATTTATACCCTTCGTGCTACGGTTCAGAGGGCCCTATTGGGTCTAGGCATGCATATTCAAGCTGAATTTCTGATCATTTGCATATCATATCCTATTTTGCATTTCCTGTCAATTTCAGTGGAATCGGATAATTTTTTCCAGGTGTTGCAATTTTCATCAGCATGAATATATATTCCGCATTTCCTCACGTTTTAGGAGGCGTTACTGATGATAATATTGATTTCATATAAGTGGTGAGGCAAAAATAATCTTTGAAACGTCTGTTTTTATTATGAAAAGCCACCCATCAATATCAAACAGTTTAAAATTAAACATGGAGATATCCGGGGTAAATACGACTTAGTTTTTGACTAGTCCAGTAAATATTTATAAATTAAGTTTGTTTTCGAAGATGTCTCAGTTAAAAAGGAAACGAAGTATGCACACAAAATATTTCAAGTACAATATTCTAGCCATTAAAATTTAAAAGTGGTACACCAAGAAAAGTTAAAGGTGTCAAGGTATTGAATACGCATCTTATATTACCGTGATAAAATACTCTTACTGTCGAACATGAAAGGAATACGTGCTGCGGTTTTAGTAACTGACATGCTTGCGCATAATCTACTCTTTTCGCGAGTCACTGTGGGATGTGCTTTCTGGTGGTGTAATTTTAATGGCCTCAATGTTGTTGGTTTTTTTTTTACATTCTAATATCCTTTGACGAAGGTTAATTGAAAATCTAATTCCAAACCAGGTGACATGCCTCATCATAAAACCAACGATTCAACAAGTATTTTAGTTTACTATAGGGAGATAAATTATTTTTGAAGACAATTTATATACAGTGAATCCTACGGCACAAAATTCTCAGCAGATAAAATTTGCAACATAGAGGATAAATCATCTTTAAATCGAAATTAATGAAAATGCAGTTATGTAAGCTGGAACGGCATTTACAACTGTTCCGGTAGAGATTCGTTTGATCTTCCTCAGAGCGAACTTCCAGACAGTCCTCCTTTTGTCTAAAAGTTTGTCCTGACTAAGGCAGAACGCATCTGTAGCGTGAAAATTATAAACGACGCGTTCCAACCTATATAATTGTGTTTATGCTGATTTCGATTTAAATATATTTTTGCGCAGTATATTGCGCTTATTTTTTTTTCATTTATTTATAATAAATCAACTTGTTGTAATAATTGCACTTCTATAAGGAACACTTGAAATAAAAAGGTGTAAATGGTTTTCGATTTCCAACTGTACTTAAAATATTGTAATAATCATATATTAATCTTTGACGAAAGCCAAGAAAGGATTCAAGTCGTTGGAATGATATTTTTAATGTTATTAAAACTTTACCCCTTAAATAGAATTGTATAATTTATATGTGTGTGTGTGTAACTCAATCAGGGATAAAATTCTAATGAAACTGATGATAAAGAACACTCATACTTATCAAAAATATAAACATTTTACTTATAAAGTTCAGCTCAATTTTATTGTGAATATTTCCAGTTTAGAAATAGTATGCACAACAAGAAGTACTATTTGAAATAAATTTATAAACATATATTTATATTTATTTATAAATTTGTGTAAACTAATACGTTTGTTTGGTGAATATCATTATTTGATTGGGAAATATTCTAGTATATGTATGAATAAGAGAAAGAAACCTAAAATACCTAATTTTAGTCGTAATTGTAAAGAGAAATTAAGACCTGCAAAATATGTAGTTATGGCTATTTCCAGAATAAAATAATTTTCTATGAATTTAGAAGAAAATAGCAAAGTCGGAAACTTCCTTTCTTTCATCTATTTAAAGCAAAAATGCCACCAGCAATGATTGATTAGTTCCAGAAATATTGCATGCACAGATCGACGGGTGGATATCAATAAGTATAGGGGTGCAAAACTCAAGCCATTCCTAAAATTTTAACCAAAAAAAGCAGTATTAGAATCGATTTTCCAGAAATTTCGAAATAGTGTGTGTCCAAAATGGAACGAAATGAATTTGATGGAAACGTTTGTAATCATTATTCTTCAAAATTACATGAAGTAAGGGATCAAATGTTCTGATTTCTGAGAACAAATATCAGATATAATATTGAAAGGGACAAAAATGTTTAAGCCACATACCATGTAACCATAGAATTTTGATTTTGATTTTCATAAACCTTTACTTTATTTTCATATTCTTCATTTATATGCTTGCCAAATTTTTATATGCGAATATTTTATGAAATATGTTTCTTTTTTATGAAAGTATAAATAAAAGACGAACATATTTTTTTCTCCAACATCGCCCATACAACAAAATTAGCTAGCATATATTTATGAAAAGCAAGATTCTAACGTTACGAAATTTTAGACGTTGAATATTTCATATCTGCATGTTATACTTTGTTAAGTTGTTAACCTCAATTTGATAATTATTATTTATAATGTAAAACTATCCATAAGGGATCAAAGAATCAAATGACATATTAATATACGACTGGTCTTTAATCTTCTCCTAGATAGTTATTAATGTCATATATTAATAATCTGTCTTCCAAAGATGAATGTTAACTAACTGTTGGAAAAGCATCTAAAAAATAAAAGAGGAATCTCTCCCTAATTAAGAGGAGAGGCTATTAAATACTGGAATTAATTTCTGACGTCCTATGATACAGATTTAAATAATAATCTTATGTTTTCACACACAAGGTAATCGCCAACATAAGAAAGTATGTCCGAAAAATGTTCACATTGAAAAAAATTGCATGAAAACGATTTCAATCCCAATATATACATATACCAAATTAATCTAATATTTATTTCAATTAAAATTTTAATTTTTATGTGGAAATGTTAATGCTTATTTGAAATGAAAAAAGGGGTCGGTTTTTCTGAATATATGAAAAACTTACCATCTCACATGAGAGAAATTTTTATCGACTTCATGTTATATCCTGTATTCTAGATTTGGGCTATGAGTATGACAAAGGAGAAGTGGTTCATATTTTGTTCCGTTACATAGTAAGATGCAAAGATAATGCTGCATGTGTGTTATGTCCGAGCCAAATTAAGATGCACGTCATTCATATTTCAAATAAAATGGAACGTTTTTCATTATGGTACTATCCACAAATGTTTAAGTTATGAAATATACTGATAGGGCTTAGTAAAATCATACAGAAATTCCGAACACAAGACAATATATACCGAAGTTTTAGACCCGTCGTATTATGTTACAAAATTCAATATCATTGAAAAAATACTTATATCTTTTGCGAAACAGAGTGGTACGAAAACCACGGGTAAGAAAAAAATATCATTTATGAAAACAGCAAATAATAGTGATCCAAAGATGGACCCTTGTGTAACCCCACAGCATAAATTACAAAGTGAGGAGACATTACCATTCACATGTACAATTTTTTTTCCATCTAATAAATAATTTCTAAACGGGGCACTGTAATTTGAAATAGAAGTATCTCCAATTGGTTTAAATCCTCTTTAATCATCCACTCTAATGAGAAAGACACAATTTGAAAAAAAACTTTTTTGTATTTCTAAGGCACATGGAGCAAAACCGATGCTGCACCGGGATATGGAGTTACTCGGGGAATCCGAACTTCTACTGATAGTTGAACGAAACCTCAAATTATGATTTTATAGGATATTCTTACCCTTCTCAGGGTTAACAAAATGGTCTTAACATCATTTTCTTCTATATAAAAGCTCTAGTTTGAACTTATTACGTGGGCGTCAAAAACGATTATTCCTCGGATTATGGTGGACAGAAAAACGGCACACGTTCTATGATGCCATTGAGAGTCAAATCCGGTTTAATAGCACGATGGGCGAATGCATTACCACTGCTCCATCGTAAGACGGTAGATCCATATTTTTCCCGGAGAATGCTAACCTCCTAAGACCTAGGGCATCAATCACCAAACTACAGTGGGCAGTTAGCCGAAAAGCTTTTAGCACCGATGCGTGTCGAACCCGGGTTATTGTGAACCTAGGTAAACGTGTTACCACTGCGCCACAGTAGGGTGTTTTACAAATTAAGATTATGATATAATACATGACTCTTCTCGGTAGTTTAGTTTCGGTAGAACATCCGGACGTAAGCCTGAAGTCCCTGTTTCGGAACCACCCGGAACACGATGGTTTTCTCCTTCTTTTCTGGACTCTTATGACTAAAAAGAACTCTTATTCGAGTCAAAGAAACGTGTGAACCTATGCAAATAAATCCTTTTGAGTTACAGGATTCATAACGTCAATAATCTGATTTGACACGATTGGCAGTTTGTTTGAAGATTTGATTTAGAGTTAGGTAATTGAGCGACAGCAATTTGAAACGTGAAGATATATGAAAATGGATAAATGTGTGTATATGGAATGTATTTTTTTATGACAGATTATTATATTATATTATTATATTCCTATGATGGTATAGGGTTAAAGCGTTCGCCTATCCTGCAGCGTAACCGAGTTCGGTTCCTGTGGCGAAAGAACAAGTGCTAGATTCCTTTTTTCTTATCGCCCATCGTCGATCGGGATTTGGTTTTCCAGGCATCAGAGGTTCGAATTTAAAACTTCATTTGTCATCCTTTCGCCGTTAAACGCAAAATAAACAAGAATGCTGTTGCAGAGCAGAGTAATATACATAATAATAATAATAATAATAATAATCATATGCAATTGGCATCAAAACACTTTTCCTTCCTTTTATCATTATTTTATTTCATTTCCACTCCCACTAAGCTGCAATCTTCATAATAACGTTATTCACAGAGAAGTCGATTAATCAAGATGATGTGTCACTGCTAACCATGCTAGCTCATCGGACAAATGCATATTTATAAAGAATAACTGCGCCTTCTTTATAAATTCTGAGAAATTCGTCTCCGAGGCACTTCAGTTTCCCTCTAGTACATTATGTAATTATTTCACCTAGATCTAGAGCTCAAGTCCTCTTTAATTAATGCCCATGTAAATAGAACGAAAGATTCGGGGTTCAAGATGAGAGATAATGCATAGTGATTTCCAGCTCCCTGCAGAACAATGTTAAACAAAATGTCTTAACTGTGGTTCCAATACATCATTAATTTTCACTTGCCCACCGTGTAGCATCTTTCTGCAATGCTATTGCGAAGTTTCCTAATATATTAGGCGGAACTTCTGCGTATGTGCTTGAATATTTTACGGCACACTATCAATCAGTATTTCATCCAAATTCTTAATTACAGTGATCAGTGGCTACATTAAGTCTCTGAAGCCACCTCATTAAGCTGCATCCAAAGTCATTTCATTCTTTACTGATTTCTCGCATGGATTTTTCGAATCCAAAGCACACGTGGATCATCAAATTAGATCCCATTAATTGTAAAACAAGCCGAGAGTTTTCAAGAATTGTTTTTCGCTTAATGTTCTATGAAAAATGGAGACGCAAGTCTCTAGAAAAAGGTAATGAGATTAAGATGTGCGGTCGAACCGAAGGACTCGGAATTTCTGAATGTGAACCCGGCTCAGAAACATTCATTTGATTTAGTGAAGTTGTAACAACTCCAGCTACTCGTTCGAATTTACATAATAACGTACTCAGTCGACGAGGGGCAATCAGACTCAGAACGAGTTCATCATCCAAATAAGGAAGATAGATCTAACTTTTTTGGAAAGGAGAAGAAGTTGACATTTTTTTCTAAATAATACAAACACCACAGATATCAATATTTCATTCTTAAGATATCAATCAAAAACGCGGAATTTTATGTTGGCGCCTTTTCTTATGAGAAATTTTGATGTTGTCCTAAGTGTCTGGCAAAGCTACAACAGAAGTTCCTCAAATTACTCTTATCTGTTAAGCACTTATTAGGCACATTTCAAATATGCTTAAACAAATGACGAAATATTTATTATATTATATGTATTATATTATATTTATTATATATTTATTATAACAACGCCTTTCTCCGTATGTACGATGTTAAGGTATTATTACCCTCCGCAGGGATAACACAATTGCCAAATGTGGTCAACACAAGAAAGCCTCCGTCCTCATTCGTCTAGCGGTCCAAGACACTCCGGGCTAAACGGAGGGACCCTGGTTCGAATCCAGGATGGGGAAAGCGTCTCTTTTTCTCCAAAATTACACAAGCTCTAGTTTGAGCTGTAATTAAAACGTGGGTGGCAAAAATTATAGTATAATAAATTTCCCCCACGAAAACTCACAAAATTCTCGCCCCGGAGGCTTTCTTGTGTTGACCATATTTGGCAATTGTGTTATCCCTGCGGAGGGTAATAATACCTTAACATCTTTACATACGGAGAAAGAGAGCGTTGTTTCCTGTCCTCATTCGTCTAGCGGTCCAAGACACTCCGGGCTAAACGGAGGGACCCTGGTTCGAATCCAGGATGGGGAAAGCGTCTCTTTTTCTCCAAAACAAATAAGCTCTAGTTTGAGCTAATTAATACGTGGGTGGCAAAAATTATTGTATCATATATTACTAATTCAATATATTTTTCTTTTTACAAACATTATAAGCAATGTGTATTTGCAAATCCGATAGTGTAACTTCCTATATGAATTTGTATAATACATATAGTGGAACTTGGAATACACTCTTGAATTTATAATACAATAATTTGCTTTTGAAAAAAAAAATATTGTATAATGTTTGAAATTGTCATTGACAAAAATTATTGTATAATAAATTTCGCCATGAAAAACTCACAAAAAATCTCGCCCAGGAGGCTTTTCTGTGTTGACCATTATTTGGCAATTGTGTTATCCCTGTGAAGGGTAATAATATCTTACATCCTCATATACGGAGAAAAATGCGTTTGTTCTTGTTCTCATTCGTCTAGTAGGTCAAGACACCGCGGGCTCAACGCGGGGACCCTGGTTCGAATCCAGGATGAGGACGGCGTCTCTTTTTTTCCAAAAACAAAAAAAAGCTCTAGTTTGAGCTAAATATACGTGGGTGGCAAAAATTATTGTATAATAAATTCCCCCACGAAAAACTCACAAAAATCTCGCCCCGGAGGCTTTTCTGTGTTGACCATTATTTGGCAATTGTGTTATCCCTGTGAAGGGTAATAATATCTTACACACTTGAATTTATAGCTACTTTTATGCGACAAAGTTCAAAAATTGGGAAAATTGATAAATTGTATAGCATTACACATCCTTAGGCTTCTCATGCACTGGACATTGATAATAAAAGGACTAAACTTAATTTATTTATAAATCGGTGCATGTACCTATACTTATCAATGCGTCTGAACAAAGGGAAAGTGACATTTAACTTATCACAAAGACACTATCATACTAAATATATGTGATGGCATTTAGACAGAGCAGCAAGTGTTAGTGTTGTGTTTCGTATCATCGTTTCTTCTCTGAAGGAAAGCCTAAGCTTTCCTACAGACTTAATCTTTGTTGTGTAACTCTTCATTTAATGTATATTTTAATCTTCTCATATTCTTTACAACTAAATGTATTGTGTTTAAGTTATTGTAGTGTACTTACTTATTCCTTGTATGTTATCTTTAATTTACTTACTTATTCCTTGTATGTTATCTTTAATTTACCTATTGTTGCTTGCTCACAAAATTCGTAAGAATCTCGTTAAGGTATCACTGGAGTAATTTATGTATTATTACTCTGGTTTCTTGTTAGCTGTATATCTGTATATTTGGCTGCATTGCGGCCATAGTCATATTTTGCATATATACACTACCTAGTAGTTATGGTATGTGCTAAGAATTTCTCTACCTTCTACTCGGGTTTTCCTTCAGTGACGTCAATCATACTATACCAGTGAGGTTAGATTTGGAGATCCTGTACGGAACTGCACCCATCCATCTTAATGGTACACCTTTTCCCTAGTAATAAATTAATTTCGCTTTAACAATCTTTTTGATGACGATAAATTGTTCGCAAAGAAAATAATGATTTCATGGTGCCTGGCGGGAACCGAACCCACGATCTGTTGGTATCCGGACAAGTGCTCTTCCAACTGAGCTACAGGCGACCGATCATCCTCCCCTCTGCGAGCGCATACAAAGATTCGCTACAGACGAGTTTTAAAATGGGCAGTGCTTAGACTTCTTTTTAAACCAAATCGACGTTGTAGCGTCGTGGTGTTCAGTGACGCCAAAAGAATCAGAAGGATTTGTAGAATGGCAACAACATAAAAAACAACGTCCTGTAGAGTTTAATTAGCATAATAAAAATTCGCACAGTAAATCGAAAAGAACTCTTAACTTGAGATAAGACAAAAATGTTTTAATTCATTAAACCACAAAAACCTCTCCAAAATCAATTTTCTTTCTTCATTCTCGTTTCAAATTCGAACGTACCTGATCTTATCATCCTAAGATCACGTAAATGACTAATACATCGATATATATACCAATATATGATAAAAATAATATTTTAACGTAAAATCAATAAAATTGAATTAAACAGACGACAAATTATTAAGTCAGTCAAGTCAAGTTAAAGTCCATCCACCGTCAAAGGAACGATGTCCTAAAAGCGAGACCGGCGTGACATTAAAGTCAGGAAATTTTTATCATCATAGCCGATGATGTGGTAATATTAGATGATAAATTGCTTGCAAAGAAAAGGATGATTTCACGGCGGTGCTTGGTGGAGACCAAACTCACGACCTCTATTATTTTTTTTAGATCGCAAATATTCATGTTAAAGAATAAATTAAACTTCCTCAACAGCAGCCGCCTGGCTGAAACATTCACTAAACAAAAGAAAGCCTTCATATATATATAAATTATTAATGATGTAATGTTAAAATATAATGCTATAGTGTAATATCATACTAAGACCGCAGATAGTAGTACTGACTTTGAATAACTTTCCATTTCCGATAAACGCATCCCCTAGTTTTAAGCGGGACCAAAGTGTCTGTAGAATTCGCACTCTTTATGGAGATTACAAAATTTTCAACGCGTATGCGCTTTTAAATTTGGCAGTGCTTTTATTAACATCACCCGAGCAAATCTCATTTGCCCTCGGCCACATACATCCATTTCTGTCTCTCTTAATAATTTTAACCGTCAAATCTACATTGCGTAATGAAATTTCGACTATTTTTATGCACATACTGGAAAAGTTGTTACAAAACTTATTATTTGTTTCGCGGATGACGCTCAACTTTATATACCTTCCAATCAACAAACTAATTTGGAATCATTAATTCAGAATAATTTAATCATTTTACCATAACTAAACGTTCGTAAAGACGAACAAACTAAATTAATAACCAAAAAAATATGAAGTAAGACTATGAAGAACGACTGATTATACTTTAGAGAGAGATATCGGTGGTCGAAACACAAGTGCCAACTTTTCCGACCGCAACAAAAAGTCATATTTGGTTTCCCAATAATAATGATCCATTCTGCCAACTCTATTTAGTGTACTATTTATTGCATTATTTTTCTGAGATTTTACGAAATTCTTTCATTAACAAAATACGACAGGCAAAGTTCTTAAACTCAAAACAGGAACTTACTTCCGCAAACGGATCCTTTTTTTTCCCTCTTCCCTTCCAAAAGCTGACTACTTTGTTTTTAATTTATTTCCTAGACGTTTCCATTTCCAACATTTTTCTTTTTCAGAGATATCATTTGTTTCGCTTTCCGAAATTCCTACGCCCAGCTTCCGGAACCATACTTTTTGTTACTCCTTTCATTAATTTTATGCTACTTAAACGAATGAAATACAGGCATTTGAATGGGAACGCAATTTCCTCTTGAGACACTTTCTGCAGAACCGTATTGTGTGTAACCCAGTAAATATTCCTGAAACGTCAGCTTTGTTCTTTCTGCCATTGAGAAGGCTCGTTGAAATACGTTTTGACAGAAATGATAAATTACCCAATAAAACCCATTTAAGTTAGTACACCGTGCCGGAAAGTATGGATATTTCTTTCGACAAGCATCCCACATGAAAGGTAATTCGAATTTTTTTTTATCAGTTTAAGCTATATATTTATTCCTAGAAGTGCTAAAGCCTAGTTTGGTAATTGAAGTCGAAACCTCGTGTCAAATTCTAAGAACCTTATGAAAGCTTATTTGTAGGAAGTTACTTATAATTACTATCTTGGGCATTAAAAGCATGGTCTCTTAATAGCTTAGGCGCTTTAGAATTATTAAAAAAGTTACCTTATCTCGTCCACTAAGCGCTGTGGAATAAGTAATGTGATGAAATATCCGCTTACTTGGAGAGAGTCCATAAATTTAGAGGAATATATAGCAATCCATTATACAGTACTAGTAACCTATTTACATATAATCGGATTGGAGGTACAAAATACAAGAGAGAAAATATTCATAAAAAATGTTATTAAATGCTAGTAGAGTAGCAAATTAATTAGATAACCCAAGATTTCGGATGCATCAGCTACAGACCTTCCTCAAAAGCAAAATAATTTTCATATCCCTGATATTTTTCCGAAATTATGTCGACAGTGGAAGATCCAGAATCTTCTTTGCAATGAATATATACGACCGTGTTTTGAAGTCCCGATAAATGCTTCATAGTGAATTTTTGATTAAAGAACCCATTTTTTTATCAACGTTTAGACTTGCTTTTCTGTCCTCACCATTTCCAGTCGTTGAATGCAAATACGGCAACTGGCTATTTTAACTGGTAAGGTTTCCTTTATATATAAAGATAAGGGATTCGTGCTAGCAACTTCAGTTGATAAATAGCCACGATAAGAAAGCGTCTCACGCTTCAGAATAAAGTAAAAAAATAATAGAAAAAATAGAGTAGAATTAGCTAAACAATTTTATCTGCTGAGGTCTACTCTTCAAGGCAGTCTAACGAGTTGCGAAAATATATTACAGGCTACACAAAACTACAGATCGTCATCGAATAAACATCTGAAAATGCATTGTTCTAAAACAAATAATTCAACTAATCTTTCTTACAACAGTTTAACGAAGCAAAAGCATCTAACATCACGGTTTCTGTTGTATTTCTAAAAGAAAAAGCTCTCTATCTAGCAATTAAATTGAAAAAAAAAATTAGTAAGTTACACTAGGTTAGTAATTTTTTCGCGGAAAAAATACAAAATTCACGGGACGGTCGCGGGGAAAATCCCGAAATTCATGGAATTTAAAAAAAAAACGGCGAAAGGAATATAACATTAACATTAAAAAAAAATTAAAACTTGTCTCGAAACAGTAATTCAAATAATTGTGACTAACATTATATAGTAGAATTGTCCTATCTACAGGCCATACGTTTCAAGACCAAACGCGAATACTAGCGAATCTTATAGTAGTTGTTTTTCGTTCACACATACGCTTATGAAAACGTTTAATTGATAAATTACGCACAATCGGCCATTATCAGCATTTAATAATAAAAATATACATAATATATTTCATTATTAAAGAAAGTTATGTAAAATTATATCGTCATTTGTTGATGCAATAAGGAAAGGTAAAATTATATCACCATCTATCGGCACCCAAAGGAAGAGAAGTCATGCAAAAGTTTAAAGAAAGAGTTTTCTCAGTTTTCAGATAGAAAAACATCTCTATATCGATCATTTACCTCACCTTAGCACTTACATTATTATACTAATGTTTCTTTCTCTGGAATGAGTGAGATTCTAATGTTTTAACTCAACCCTCAAGGTTACGGTGAAGCAATGCAAAGTACACTGCGCATAAATAGTTTAAATACATTTATTTCTCTGTCAAAATTCCCTCAATAGCTTTTCTGGTGATGGCAGTATTTAAGTTCTTTAACTATGAATATTAATTAAAAAATTATAATAGAAATTAGGCAATAATAGGAAAAAATTTTAAGTTTCATACAATTGTTGGAAAAATCCTAAAATTCGTGAAATCATTGAAAAACTCTATTATTATTATTGTACTGTGTGAAATTTTAATAAATTGTAAGGTGTAATTCACAAACAATAATAACGATTTCTAAACACATCAGTGCATTTATCAAATACATTGACATCCCTGAACCTGCGATGGTAATGGAAACCAAATGAAACATTAAAGTTAAAATGCAAAGCTTTATCAAACAAATATTCGCCACATTTGAAAATGCTCCATATATTGGTATTTCTAGAATAATTAACTAGGAGTACTACACCGAAATGAGTATATAGTTGCGGCTATGCGGTGGTGCTGTGGTAATTCGTTCACATACCTTGCAGTTATCCCGTTTTCGACTCCCAATCGTACAAAAGAAGAATGCATACACACTAACTGTTCATCGTAAGCCGGAAGTTGGTTCCCTAGGCCTTGGGAAGTTCCTATTCCTCGGAAAACTCTAGTTCCCGCAGAGCATCGCCCTTGCTCTCCTTGCTTCGTAAAAATAAAATAAACATATATTTGCCTAAGATAAGATAGCCAAATTATTTATGAGTATATTCATCGCATGCCGTATTTGCCTAATCTGTTCCAAGTATGTTACGCATATCAATATATGGCGCCTACGTTTCTTTCTTCTGCGTTAGTACACTGCACTTAAACACTTGTCAGGCGTTTCGATACACGCATCTCGAACTGTATTCGATTTTGAAGTTGTCGCTTAGTTTTGAGTATATGCCAGCTTACGTACGTGTGGAGAATTTCCATATTCAATCATTATCAGTCCATTATCGAATGCAAGATGTCAAACTTTTTCTACACATATAAATGTGTTCACCTGTGCTTTTCATACTACACCAGCCTCTCATTTTACACTCATTTTATCAACATGGTTGCAAGGCGATTAGGTTTGTATTCAGATCTATATCTTGAATCATAGACGTACGTAGAAAGTTCATAAGGGATGTTGCAGGTTTATGATGGGGCGTTGCAGAGCTACAACTCCATATATTAATATGTATATATATACAAAATTTCATAGCAATGGGGGTCACAACCCCAATAAACACCTCCTCTGTGTACGCCGGTGTCTCGAATTATGAATTATAAAACACTGTGCTGTCTATTGATGGTCAGTCCTTTTTCCATAATACCCTATCCGCATTCAGAAATTTTATTTTTACAGTGGGTCTTCAACACTAGTTAGGCATGATGATTAAATGATCCCAGATAATACCAAATGCACTATTTGCCCAAAAGTGTCCGGGCACTCTGTATTGTTTAATTTTTTTCGAATTTCTAAACGAACTACTAGGCCAATTGTTCTCTAGTTTTAAAGATATATAGAACATGCTTCAACACATACTTTTCAATAAAGATTCGAAGACTTGTGCACTCAGGTGTCACCCACATATTGACACAGTGAAAAAATATTTGATCACCCTGTGTCGTAAAAAGCTGGAAATTATTTGTAACTTTCAGAAAATATTTAACCAGCTATGCTTAATGCCTGTGTGCATTTTTGTAAAGCAAACATGTATATTCATGAAGATAGAAACGTTTCTTTAAAAAAAAAATTTTGTCACAAGTATTTTGCTTATAATATCCACAAGTTTCAGTCAAATTTCACGGAACTTACAGAACGTTTGTCAAGGTACAAGAAAAATATTATACTTAAATTAGAAATTAATATATTGAATACACGATGAGATATGAGCATTTGAAGAAAATGATTTTTTTCTGCGCATGCGCGAAAATATGAATAACTTTCTTTCATAATTTTGTAGTCAATAGTATAGGGCAACTTAAAAAAAAATACCAGTGGGATATCGTGAAAATTCAGAAAGTTATCGACGATAAAGTGTGCCGTATTTCTCTAAATCTCTGGAAGTAGCTAGATTAGAAGGGGGTATTCCACAAATTGTCATATTCTAAATTGCCAAATACCCCTGTTCTGAAAATGAAATATTCCAGATTTATGCAAATAAGGACCAAAAGTATCTGGACACCCCTCTACGTGGTGGATTCTGTTAGTGACGTCAAATTTCTAGCTCTCAGACAAGTATAAAAGAAGTCTGACGAGTTAACAATTATACTTTCAAAGCTAGAAAAGTAAAATGGGAGGAGAGGGCGAGCTAAATGATTTTGAACGTGGTGAAGTCATTGGTTGTCACCGCTGTGGAAAATCTGTTCGTGAGATTTCTGTGATGTTACGAGTGCCCCGTTCCACCGTTAATGTTGTTATCGTAAAGTGGGAACATACGGGGACTACAACGGTGCATCCACGACCTGGTCGACCACTTCGTCTAGTAGACAGGGAACGCAGAGTGCTGAAGAGAGTTGTGAAAGTGAACCGCATGAAATCGGCGGAAAAAGTTCGTGCGGATTTTCAAGATGCCTCTGGATGCAACGTCAGCACAAAGACAGTTCGTCAGGAACTGCAAAGTCTTGGTTTTCATGGCCGAGCAGCTGCATATAAACCAAGCATTACCGCAACCAATGCCAAGCGTCGCTTACAATGGTGCAAAGCGCGCGTTAAGCGACGACTCACGGTACACTATTTGGCAATCAGATGGTAGAGACTGGATGTGGAGAATGCTGGGTAAACGCTTTTTACTTGACTGTATTGTGCCGCAAGTTAAGTTTGGTGGTGGAAGCATAATGGTTTGGGGATGTTTCTCATGGTTCGAGCTTGGCACTTTAATTCCTTTGAAGGGAACTCTGAAGATGGAAGGCTATCTCGACATTTTAGGCAGTTCCACGCTGCCCACATTGTGGCAACAATTTGGAGTAGGTTCATTCTTGTTTCAACAAGATCGTGCTCCTATCCACACAGCACAGGCTGTATAGAGCTGGTTTGCTGACATGGATGTTGAGGAATTGGACTGGCATGCTCAGAGCCCAGACCTAAATCCCATAGAACACCTATGGGATGAATTAGAACGTCGGCTGCGAGCTAGGCCAAAATGGCCCACATCAGTGAAAGAGCTGACTAATATTCTTTTGCAAGAATGGCATGCAATTCCCACTGAAAAATTCCAGAAACTAGTAGATAGCCTCCCAGATAGAGTGGTAGCCGTCATTGCAGCAAAATATGGCCCCACTTCATACTAATTTTTGACTTCTTGTTGGTTTGTTGTATTTTTATGGCGCAAGGACAACAATGGTCATTCTGCACCAAGCAAGGTTTTTGACTTCTGTAAAGGAGAAGCAAAACATGCAGGTGTACGGATACTTTTGATCCTTATTTGCATAAATCTGGAATATTTCATTTTCAGAACAGGGGTGTTTGGTAATTTGGAATATGACAATTTGTGGAAAAAACCCTTATCATCTAGCTACTTTCAGAGAATTAGAGAAATACGGCTCACTATATCGTCGATAACTTTCTGAATTTTCAAGATATCCCACTGGTATTTTTTTTAAGTTGCTCTATACTATTGACTACAAAATTATGAAAGAAAGTTATTCATATCTTTCGCGCATGCGCAGTAAAAAATTATTTTCTTCAAATGCTCATATCTCATCGTGTATTCAATATATTAATTTCTAATTTAAGTATAATATTTTTTTTGTACGTTGACAAATGTTCTGTAAGTTTCGTGAAATTTGACTGAAAATTGTGGATATTATAAGCAAAAAATATGTGACAAAATTTGGGTTTTCTTAAAGAAACGTTTCTATCTTCATGAATATACATGTTTGTTTTACAAAAATGCACACAGGCATTAAGCATAGCTGGTTAAATATTTTCTGAAAGTTACAAATAATTTCCAGCTTTTTATGATACAGGGTGATCAAATATATTTTTTCACTTTGTCAATATGTGGGTGGTCCCCTAAATGCACAAGTCACCGAAACTTTATTGGAAAGTGTGCATTCAAGCATGTTCTATATATTGGCCGTGTAGTTTTGTGGAAATTTGAAAAAAAATAAAAAATCCAAAGTGTCTGGATACTTTTGGGCATATAGTGTATATCTAAAACTTAGATGAGTGAATTCCAGTGTGCATAATAAATACATACTAACATTTGAACTTTTTTAAATCAAAAATTCTGATTACACATGCTGGCTCTCAGATATCCTTTTGGCTAGCATTTTGATAAACAGATAATTTCACAAAAATTATCCAGGTGTGTATCGCATTTTTTTCAAATGAGGCCCATGAAACCCCAAATAACACTAATACTTTATATTCATCAATTCGTAAAAACGACGCTCAGTCTGTTCTTAAGTTATTACAAGTTTTCCACGTCCCTCTGCTAAAGATATACAACAACTGAACTCTTTAAAATAAGCATAATTCAGAAATATGAAAATTTACCCTCTCTCTTGTCAACATCACCGCATTCTGGAGGAGAATCTCGGAACAAGCTTCCGCTTTATATTCTCTTCCATTTCTAACCTAAAAACTTAAAATAATTTAATATAGATCTTCTCTTACATTTCTATAATTTTTATACTTCTCAAGCTATGTATCACGAAATATTGTATATCGGGTTGAATAAAATTATTATTAATAGTAGTAGTAATATAAAAAATAAAACAAAATTAAAGGGCGTATTGTTTGATCCGTGTTAAATTATACTTTTTTCTGCAAGTTACTAACTTGTTCCTTTGATTAAATAGTATAAACTTCTACCGACAGATGGCATTCAATGACTACATTCGTTTAAAATGAATTTATTTCTTTACGAACTTCGGCAATATATATATATATATATTTTTTTTTTACTTCGAAGAAAGTATACGTGTTTCTACCTAAAGATTTTCAAATGACCAATTACAGCATTTCAATAAGATAGTGACTGTAAATTCCATTTTAGTACAATTTATTGTAGTTTGTGAACTTTCAACTACCCAGTTCCAATTTTTTCCATTACGTTTAAATACTTTAAATCTGCTTTTCTTTATTCTCCTTTGGGAAACTGGCAATCTATGCGTAGCTTTTTTGTTAAACTTTTGTAGCACGAATTGCTAAATGAAAGGTAGGATTTGTAGATGATAGATAGCAGGCGTAGCAATACCTTATATCCCCACATATTTGTTGCTACTGGCTGGTGTAAGCTTCGTGATGTCGTTAGTAATTCAATCATTTGACTCCATCAAAGTAAACATTAACTATTTATTAACAAAACATAACTTAAACTTTAAGGCAAACTAAACGCAAAACATAACTTAAACCTTAAGGCAAACTAAAACATAACTTAAGATAAAATAATAAACATGCGTATCACAGCTGCTATAGCCCTTGCTCTTGCGCCACACACAAGATACGATCACAGGCTTCATACTATTGCATTGCCGTTTTGCGCTTGTTCTCTGATGCAGTGCGTTGTCTATTCGTTACCAGTTTGTTGGCAATATGCTAATCATGTCTGACCGCGACAATTTATTGTAGTTTGTGAACTTTCAACTACCCAGTTCTAATTTTTTTCATTACGTTTAAATACTTTAAATCTGCTTTTCTTCATTCTCCTTTGGGAAACTGGCAATTTATGCGTAGCTTTCTTTGTTAAACTTTTGTAGCACGAATTACTAAATGAAAGGTAAGATTTAATCATCTCCTGGGAGTTCAGTTCAAACTTCATAAACTATTTCAAAATTTTTAATCGGAAATTAATCTGGGAGTACACTTCGCTTAAATATCCATTTGTTCGCTAAGGGTCATTAGGCGATGAATCGGGTTTTAAGTTCCAAACTAAATGCGGATTTTGAATTTTCTCATCCGAAACACTAAGGCACAAGAGGGACCAATTGTTTCCAAGTTATCACGATATATATGTATGTGTGTTTGTGTGTGTTTAGGGGAGAGAGCAAAAGGGAGTGCGCCGTTATAATAATTAGCGAAAATTTAGCGAATAATCCTCATTCAATAAGCTCATAACAGTGTAGAATACACAAATCAACGTCTTATATTTATTGCAATGTTCAGTACTCGATCCCTAACTCTTAATAATAAATCATAATAAAAATATAAACTGCTCAAAAATTTATTTTCAGTTAACGGTTGAGAACGCTTTGTATCTAATTGAGTGGATGTAAATATATATCAATAACTCAAATAGATCAAATTTAATTGTGTAATTATTTCTTTATTGAAGTTGGGGTTGAGGCCGTAGGATTTGGAAGCTGCTGCCCTGTAGGATTAACATGGACGATTTACGTTCCATAAGGTCAGAATTGGCGTTCTGTACACTACAATAATAATTAGGATTATAAAAATTAGCGTAGTTAATCAGTAAGCAGATATGGCAGGGTATGGAGCTATTGCTCTACTTTCCCATATCCTTTCGGACTAGTGCGTAGTATAGCCCAGATGCTCTTGCGCCATAAAAATCCAAACAAATCTTTCGGACCAGTACTTCATATGGCGCCAAACCCATAATGGGATGATCCTTGAGCCCATTGCATCATCTTTTTGTATTTCATCGTAAATCATATTAAACTAAACACAGTGGCTTCTCGATAATGCGGCATCCAATTAACGCCGATTTCTCGTTAATGCGGACAAATTCTCTTTTCCTGTCTGAGAAGTAAGGACATCAAATGATAAGTACGCCGTTTAATGCGTACTGCTCGTCGGATAATGCGAACAAAAATTTTAAGATTTTCGTGCACAAATGCCTTTTGCAGGAAAAATCACGCTTAATGCAATGGAGGAGTATTGCAAGGGTATGATTTCGTTTATAGGGGTGTGTTCACCTGCTTTCAAAAAAGCGCACACAACTTCGCAAATTCTTTCGATTTTCTTTTATCTCCAGTCTGTGAATGTGCGTGTGGTAAAAAATTCACGGGATAAAATTAAATTCTGGGCAGTTTTGAGACAGGCAAGACTCCGGGGTCAAAAGAAAGGAAAATTTGAGAATGATGCTGTGACAAAAGTCTTCCTCCCTGATGACTCGAAGAATCGTTGCTATTTTTTAATCAAAAATTACCAATGTAAAGTGCAAAACTCTTTGTTCACATAATTGCTCATTAATCTCATTAAGTGAAAATAAATGAGTTTCCACTGTATGTATGGTTTTGTTTCGTTTTAAATGTTTCCTGTGTATTCGTTCAAAATATTTTATTTTACAAATTTACCTATTTACGTTGCACATGTATACTACAATACTACGTAAATTATTGCTGATTAGCCTGAAGTTTTAACCGCTAAAATCTGTCGTCCTCGGCGCAGACTCCCGTTTGTTCCGCCAAAAATCGCCAGCTCTTGACTCTTCGAGGATACACAGTAGATTAAGATGATCTATTGTGTTTTTACATAAATTAATCAGCATGGATATCTTTAATTGTTATTTGATAATGCATATTGTTTACTTTATATCACGCAGAGCTCTAAAATCTGGTATGCATCTGTGAGATACGCAGCTCGTACTCTCTTTACATTTGTTTCTTTTGAGGACAAATTTCTAATTAAAATATATAATTTTATATTGAAAATAACAAAAGAAAATGTCAGTGGCCATGTTTTGTCACAGCATGAAGCCCTCACATATTTTTAAAATACGATGAAATGAATTTAAGAGAGAAATCTCGCTAAAATGCACTGCGCTTCCCTGTGAGAATCTTGGGGCATACTTTCAAAAAGTTAAAAATATAATTATTAATTATCATTTTATTAAAGGCGGAACATAACTCCTTAAAAAGGTTGTTAACGATTAAATCAAGGTGAATTATTTTAACGGACCGATGGCTTTTTGTTTAAACTCATTTTAGTTTATCCTTGGTTAAAAAGAGCCGAAAAAAGAATGAATAAACTGAAGGAGGATCTCGAACCAATCATTCTCATCCTAGACTGACTGGGTACATGGTTCAATTCCACCTATGATACAGCTGTCTCCTTTTTTTTTTTACTTATATAAATCGTGGTGAATAAGAGGCTCTAGTTTTAGTTTAAAAATCGTCGATATCAGGAAATGTCGATTTGATTTAATTTATCCATTTATCCTTCACAATCGTTTTTTCTCAAGAAAGACTCTAGCCATGAGCGCCCACGGCTAGACAATTAACAGCGTTCACGACTTCTCCGTATCGGTCTGTAATATTTGCATCGTTTTTTAAGTTAAAATTTATTAAAAAATTGAATTTTTTAAGCTGACGTTAACAGATAAGTTGATATACACTTTTCACATAAAAACTTGGGGGATATTGAGATTTCGAAGGGAGAATGTGGTGATATGAAAATTTGGAAAATGCTACAGATAACCTTTATCAACTGACTTGCTGCGTCTTATATAAATTGGCATCATAAGAGACATCACAATACTTAACGTGCAAATACTTCTAAGAATATTCTGCAAGAAGTGGACAACTGAACATTTTACCGCTTGCTCAGATTCGTAAATCAGAATGGCGCTAAGTTTTCAATGTATTCATTAGAGCAAAAAATATCAAGAAAATGTTCACTTATAACTAAATAGGTAGCTCTTCTCACAGGTATATCGTATATTAAAATATTTCTATTAACTAATAATTTTGTTGTCGTATTTCATTTTTAAGTTTCTTAAATTACTTACACCTTAAATTCCTTTAAATAGCCAACACATTATTCTTAAAATTACTTGATTATTATTATTATTATTATTTTGATTACTTAGAGACATGTTGGTCTTAATCATAGCACTAAGGCTGAAAAATAGCCCCTTTTCTTCAGATTGTATAGTAAAAGTTTCTGATGAAATTACTCTAACTTCAACTTTGATGGTTTTCTATCCCTTTAGCGTCTTTTATGACATTTTGAAAAAATCTCCACAAGGTGAAATTTCGAATTGCTAGCCAAGGAA
Organism: Dysdera silvatica; assembly: GCA_006491805.2. NCBI lineage: Eukaryota > Metazoa > Arthropoda > Arachnida > Araneae > Dysderidae > Dysdera > Dysdera silvatica. The sequence goes on from QLNU02015360.1 coordinate 80,508,647, forward strand.
AACTCTATAGTTGAATTGAAAAAGAGATCAGGTGAATGAAGGCCTGTGCTATCAACGCGATTGGACGAAAAACAACCAAAAAGAAAATAGCCAAGAGAACGTATAAAAGGAGACCCAACCGATCTCGTACTATTTCTTAGGTTTAACAGAGTAAACGTGACTCGTGGGAGACGTGTTAACTAAATGTATTTCTTGAGGAAAACTTCGCATTTTCTTCTCCTAAACAAATTTTTATTTAGACCGTCCAATCACTTCCTCGCTGATTTGATAATACTATACCTCTTTTAACAATATAAAAATAATTTCTTGCTTGACACATAAACAAACACACTAACAAAACGCTGTTATGACCAACTAATCGCAAAAAATACTCTCACGAACAAACTATGTCGTTGAAATATCGGTCATGAACAAAAGTAGCCAAGTAAAAGTATGGTCTGAAAAGTAAACAATTAGTTTTGTGAAGATTTTCTTGCTAATAGGGTTAGTTTGGTTTGCAAATTTGCTGATGTGAAGTTATTAATATTTTAGTTTGGTGCCAAACCGTTGATTTTCTATTGTTAATGGTTAAAGCAGCTCCCAACTGACTTCATATTCAAAGGTGCTCATGAGTAGTTAGCCTTGTTCACGTTGATCTAACTGCTAACTAAAGAAAACTGGCAGTTTCGCATAAACTTGAAATATTTTTAACCTTGCATCGGCGAATTTGTGAATGAAAAGCCATCATGGTTATGCGTCAGACATTCGTCTGGACTTATTTTGTAAATTTTAAGGAAATCAGTGAGATCGTCATCAGGCACGTTCCTTGTTCGTCTCTCTTTGAAATAAATTTCATTAGACTTGTAGGGCTGAAAAGGTACTGCCCGTTCAAGAAAAGAAGTCCGATGGTACAGTTAGAAATATCGGGGGTGACGTCACAAACCAGCCAGCCGCTTACAACAATGTAGGACTCCAACTTCTTCATTCGTTTTGACGACCGCCGAAAACAAATTCTGAGATTGAGTCCTACTGTGCTGTAAGTGAATAGCCGGTTTGTGACGTCAGCTCCCGTTATTTCTAACTGTACCATCGGATATATTTTCGTGAACAGACAGTAATTTAAATTAGTTCTCAATAATTACAAGCTTTCACTTATCTAAATAGTTGTGAAAACGGGTAAACTTTTTTAAATTGAGCTGTTTTACAAAATGGTAGTCCAATGTGGAAATAATAAAAATCCGAATAGAGGCTACATTATTTAACGAATCAGGTACTAATGATAACAGTACACGTGAGGCATTGAATATATATATATATATATATTATTTCACTTCATTATTATCATTGTGTCAAGGGTTATATTATGAATAAAATAGTGAACCTTTTAATGCAATAAACAGACAACTAAAAACGAAAACAAACAGTGAACATAAAAGTAATGATATTAATCATAATTCATTTTCCACCACTCAGATATATTTTTAAATGAACGAGGGTATACTTGGGAACTTCAGCATAACTAATTTAAAATATGGATACATAAAATATGAGATATTTTATAATATTCTTGAATATAAAATACAAAACTCTCTGTGACAGAAAAAAAATTCACTGACCCTGTAAAAAATGAAATAAAAATCCGAGAAAATTACGTAGGAAAAACTTGGTTGCAAATTAATTGGACAGATATATACGCATATATATGCATGTGAATTTCTTTTGACTTTTCAATTTTTCTTAATACAATAAGCTATTTTATTTGCAGTTAAGAATCTTTGTTAAAAAAAACCATTGAACTTGTTTTTGAAGAACTTGATACATAAAAACCTAATTATCTGCCTGACTTCATTATATAGACTTTATTTAATAAGATTAAAGTTTTATTAATATGAATTAAATTCCAAACAATACTGAATTTTTTACTTTACTATAAAACAACAGTGTAAATAGGCATATATATGGAATAGTTAAAAGCAAATGATGAAAATCTTATTTAAAAATACAAAAAGGCAATGAATTTTCATTTAAATATAGGTGTATAAATCTGTAATATTTGTTATTCTTTAAACCACTTTATTATTTAATATTTTTTAGATTCTTTAATATTTATTATTCTTTAAAGGTTTCATATGATTCATCGAAGTTACCTTCTTGAAATTCTTTAGTACACTATTAATGTACATGGGTGCTCATACGAATACTTCTAGGAGGGGCTGAGAAAGATTAACGAGTAATTTTGGGGAGGGGGCTGAGAAAAATTATTACCTCCTTCTCAAAGCTGTCGAGAATTTTAGTGAATGTACAAGATACCAAAACGCTACAAAAATAATTGATACTGCTTGACAATTAGTAATGAGCTAAAAAGTACCTTATTTTAAAATGTGACTGTAAAACTTTTGAAAGTAAATGCATAGCAGGTTCGGGCAAATAAAATTTTTAAACGGCTAGGAGGGGCTCGAGCCCCCCTCTTCCTCCCATATGTGCGCCCATGTTAATGTATACGATTGTCTATCCGTTACATGGTTTTCTATATTTCTAAATGTATAGTTATATAAACACAATTTATTATCCATAATATACAAACGATTTTCAAATCTCCATACTTAATAAAGTAGTTATATTTTATGTGGGATGAGTTAAAAAATAATGAACGGGACATAACGAAAATGGCAAAACATTAAAATACAAAACAGAATATACAAATACTTTTGTTTTCCATGTTCACATATTGTCCAGATTATATATGCAATTTTATATAAAATATTTATCTTTTAAAATGTGACATAAAAAGGGGTAGTATAAAACTAAAAGTTAAGTCGTCTGTCACTGAAAAAATTAGCCAACCTCTCTATCGCAGATCCAGACTATTTAATAATTGTATTTTTAATTTTTTCTCAAATCCCCTTTATGTTTTGCTTTCTTTTATTATCTCCGGCAATTCATTCCATAACTTTAACCCATAGTAATTTATATTGTGTGATTCCATTTTAGTTCTTACATTTTTTATTTTTATCCCTCGTCCTTTTCTTGTACTTCTGACATTTAATTTCTACTCTATTTGTATAATCTCTCTCTCTCTCTTGATGTTTATTTAATTTTATTCTTTCATAGACCATGTTCAATATTTTAAATGCATTTATTTCCTTTATATTCAATATATTATTTTCACACTTTATTTCATGTAATAATTTATTTATAAATTAATATATTAAATTAATAAATATTGAAATATTATATTAATATATGCACATATTTAAAAATTAGGATCCCTAAATAGTTTCTATTGTCCCTAGTTATGTAAATTCAAATTTGTATGCATCAAAAGTTAATAAATGTTTCTTTTACAAATTTGCAACATCCATTCTCTAAAGATCTTCAATTTAATTTTTTGTAGCATCCCAACTGATGAAGGAGAAAAAGCCGTGCATGCATTTCAGAATCTCATTTTTCTGGTTTTTCTGTGTTTGACAGGAGACTTAGCTAATTTTTTCTTCTTCATGAAAGTTTGAAGTAAGAAAATGCGAAAACGTGCTTTGTTTCCTCAGAAAAAAACGGAATATCATTGCTGAGGTTAATATGTATTATTCAAAACCGAGAAAGTCCCATATTCTTTGAAAAGACGGTGTCATTTTCTATCCGAAATATATATATATATATATATATATTTCACAGAATCGGTTGTGTGCTTTTTGTTATTCTATAACGCTAATACATTTGCATTTCAGATCCTGTGTTCAAAAAAAGAAAACACATTTTCTTGCACCTCCCGTTTTCAGTTTAGAAAAAAAAAAGGAAGTCCTAAAAATAAGGATAAAAGCATTCATAAAACGGACTTCGAATTCAGTTTTGGTGTTTTTGGCTTTTCAATTTTTACCCCAAAACCTTCTCCTTTCGTTCTTCTTCGATATCCATAGATAAAACGAAAAGCGTCATGCCTGAACCCCATAGTATTGGATTTCTTCTCGTAAAGAACAGAGAATAAAAGTTATTCTATTGCATAGCAAATAGGAAAATAAATACGTATAGATATTGTTCTAGAGTCCAGTACTAAAGGTGATTTATTACTATATATACATACACACGATATTGTCAAAAGACACCCTACATCAAATATATGGAAAAGAACTGTCCTTAATTTCAAATTTCAGTATCGAGTTTTTCCATCTTTATCCTTAATATGCTTATAAGATAACTACCTGACGGCGATCTCGTCGATTTGCCTGAAATTTACAGGTTCAGATGACTGTCCATAGGATAAATCCAGCGGCTTTTCGTTCGCAAATTCGCGAGCGTGGTGTTATTAATATTTTAAATTGATGTAAAACCGCTATTTTTCTATGGTTATCGTTTAAAGCAACGTTAGCACCTGTAACTGCGCATGCGCGCATTTGACTGTAAAGTCTGCCGGGTGTTATTTTAATGGCTAATAATGGAAAAAAATAACTGTTTCACATCAATATAAAATATTAATTAGTTTCCATGGACGAATTTTCGAATAAAAGGCAGACAGGGTTTTGGTTTAGATATTGGTCTGAACCTATTTTGTAAATTTTAAGCGAATCAGTGAAATCGCTATCTGTTACTTTCCTTGTTAGTGATCCTTCGGAGAATGCTTTCTACTAGAGTTTAGGAAGTGATTTTAAAATTATTCTTCCCTCCTACTAGTAGTGCCACTGACATTTCTTGTTTAAAAACAGGACAATTTCCCAAATTTCTACTGTCACTATGCTATTATTTCCTAATACTATGCTTCCTAATGTTGTACTTTCTAATACTATGCTTCCTAATGTTGTACTTTCTAATACTATGCTCCACTAAATTTCTGATACTATTCTACTACCCTTGGGCGCTCATCTGGAAAGGTAGTGGGGGCTTAAGCGCCCCTAGCCGTTGTTTAAAAATTTGATTTGCCCGATTCTGCTATGCATTTGCTTTCAAAAGTTTTAGTCACATTTTAAAACAAGTTACTTTTCAGCTCATTACTAATTGTCAAGAAGTACCAATTCCTTTTGTAGTATTTTGTACATTTATTAAAATGTTTGACAGCTATGAAGGAGGTAATTATTTTCCTCAGCCCCGCCCCTAGAAATACTCATGTGAGCGCTACTGCTACAACCTGAAAGGTTTTTATTGGGTTCACATAAGGACTATGTGAAGGACAGCCTAAGACAAGAATTGGGTTTTCCTGAAAGCCTCCGAAATAATGTCTGCTATGTGAGCTGGTGCATCATCGTTTTGATATAAATAGGTCCCAGCACCGTTATAATGCCAAGGCATTGAACAGCAGGATTATCCAAAATGTCCAAACAAGCTTATTAACAAATTTTTGCACCACTTTCAACGGACATGATTCGTAAACAGCTCCACACGTAAACCATGTAGTGTACAGGGTGTTCCAAAAACAATTCACTAATTGTATATTTTCGCAATCCTTACGCCATACTGAGCAAATTTACAAATAGTTACCATTTTCTCAAATCGATACCTAATAATATATTTCAGATAATATATTGTCCAATACACACGATCTCCTCTAGAAACCAATTGAAGCGTTAAGGTGGATTTTCTTGAAAGAAAATAACTGAAGCTAATTTTATTGGTTTGTGAAAACCACGTCACTTTTCGGGAATTCCTACTTATCGATTTAGAAAACACGGAAAGGCTATGTTCGCATAGTTTCATAAACGAAACACAAACATGAGATAAATATTAAAAAGCAATTTATATCTTTTACTAAACATTCTTCTCTATTTTATTATTAAATCTTAAATAAAGCAATTTATATTCCCACATACTTAGAATTTTTATCCTCTAAGCTAAATTTAAGTCATCAACAATCCATTTTTGTCAACAGTCGTGTACTTACCAGTAAACCACATTGATGATTTTTATTTTAAAAATATCTCATTTCTATTATATTCTATATATTCCTATTATATTTATTTATTTCATTTTTTTCATTTGGTAACTTATAACATTTATTGAAGTGTTCGAATCAAGTTTTCAGAGAACCTTTAACGACGCCAAAGCAAAAAGATAATTTAGTAATGTAAGACAATTTGACATAGCATTACGCAGATAAGGTTTATAAGTAAAGACAGCGTTATAAGCGTAAATAAGATACCTTATTTACACCTATAACGTTGTCTTTACTTATAAATAATTAAGTAATATTTGGCTTCCTTTGTACAGCAAGCGAAATCGATAGCGATCTAATATTCATACTCAGCTTTCAAATAATAATTACGTTTTTGTGTAAGTTGTGAATAAATTTTTCTGAAAAACATTTCAACGTGTTTTTTTTTACAGTTTGGTGGTGACTTTAAACAAAACAGTAGCACTTTCATTGAATCATACACAAGAAAGATTTCTTTTTCTTCTAAATCCACTTTTTGAAATCCCAGGTTGATATCAACTTTAAACAATTAATTAAAGAAATGTTCGGCCTTTCGTTTCAAGGTTGGAAGGCCCTTTCTTTTTTTTTTTCAGACAACATATATGAAATATATTATTAAATATTGATTTCCGACCTGGTAACTATCTGAAAGTTTGCTTGATGTGACGCAAGGATTACGAAATTATACAGTTAATGCCATGTTTTTTAACACCCTGTATATATCAGAGGGAGAAACTAAGCTTATCTTAAAGTAATAGTTAAGAGAAAATTTGTTTGACTCAAAACAGGTACTGTCTGTAGCAGAGTGATTCTCATCAGGGAGAGTTTTCCCTCACAACATGGACTATTACTTCCATAAGCGCAGCCAGTGGGGTTTTGGTGGTTGTAGCCCCTCGTCACAATGAAATTTTGTATATTTAACATAGGAATATGTGAGTTGTAGCTCTGTAACCCACCATTGAGCCTATAAACCCCTTATGAACTTTTTGCCCCCGTCTCTGGGTATTTCTGAAATTAGAGGACAGTAATCCGATAACATTGAACCTTCCTATAACGCCTACAAAATATTGGAAAAGGCGGAGGAGGAACAATTAAACAATAGTTTTCTCCACAACTGCACATCCCAGAAATATAACCGAATAAAATTAGTTAGGTTATATATAGTAACATTGTCATTTTCTAATTAATTTTGGATAAAATATAAGCCCCGTAGCTGGATTATGTTGGGTTAAAAAATATCAACACATCATCATCATTATTTCTTCAGATTATTTAATTATTCAAAATTAAATCTTTTAAAACAAAATGCTGGGACTTAACGTGACTAAAAATTATTATATATATACATTCGTATTCAAGTTTTAACTTATTTTTATTATTTTTAATTTTCTCCACAATTAGTTCATATTATCAAAAAGATAATATGAACTGATATATATAAAAGATAAATGTGATTTAAAAAATTATCGTAGACACTTTCTGCCGGATTTTTAATTCTATATTTCAGGTCAGCAGTTCGAATTCGTGGGCCACCATACCTTGTTTCCAGCAGCAATATAGTCGAACTGTATTCCTGTGGTAATTCATTCATATATACTATCCGAAGAACTTTCATCTTACGGACTATACCAATTACATATATCCGAAGAACTTTAATCTTATGGACTATACCAATTACATATATCCAAAGAACTTTAATCTTATGGACTATACCAATTACATATATCCAAAGAACTTTAATCTTATGGACTATACCAATTACATATATCCGATGAACGTTAATCTTATGTAAAACACCATTTACAAAGAAACGTTAAACAATGACATTATAATTCGAGAAGAAGGGACAATTAAGTATTGTTAATTTTTTATGTATATGGGGTTTTCATTAATATCCCTATAGTATTTTGCAATATACAGCGTTGTTTTTTATGAAAACGTTTCTAATTGTTGTGTGAATTATTGCACTTCAAATGAAGCAATTTAATTTATATTTGCTATCGTGTTGTTAAAAAAATGAACGTTAATTAACCTTTTCTACTTCTCCATGAAAATTCCCCTAAATATGCTAATTTCTATTCTATATTTCTGATGCTATTTCTCTCTGTATTTCCTAAAATTTAACTTCTACATTTACCATTTTCAAGTTGATTGATTTTTCAACAAGATTGTGC
>QLNU02015360.1:80516795-80531234 GCA_006491805.2 Dysdera silvatica
GAAATAGCAGTTTTTAGGTACACTGATTGGCCAAAATTATTTTGTTTGCAAGTTAAAAATGGGTTTAAAAAATTAAATATGATAGGTAGGAAAAAAACAAAAAGGTGGATTTGTATGTTAAGGGGTCCTACTTTTAAAAAGAAAAGGAATTTAATTATAAGTGCCTTATTTATATTCAGAATTTTTTTAAGAGTGTTTTTTACTAGTAAAAATCAAATTAATTTAAATTTTACACCTTTGTTAATTCAACAGGCATTTTTAACAAGTCTTTTCGTTTGTCACATAAAAAACAACTAAATTTAAAGTTCTTGAAAAGAAGTTACAAAGAATTTGATTTTGTTTGTATGCATGGATGGCCCAGGAAACTTGTTTACTTCCTATTATGCCCATGATGACGGTTTCTTTGGACGAACGTGTCTCCTCTTGAATGGAGGTGTCTCCTCTTGAACGTTAATTAATCTGGCATAGTGTTATAGACGCAGTGTACAAATAATTGGAGGTACAACTCCATCTGAAAAAATTAAATAACAGGCGGCAGAATATCGAAAAAACAAAAACACTTAACAACATCTAAGCATATATTTATACATAGTGAGAGAGAGAGAGAGAGAGAGAGTGTATGTATTTTTTATTTAATTATCTATTTATCTGCTCCTGGGTGTTTAGATTTAATTAGTTATTTTAAAAAGAGAATTTTCAATTTTCACCCTAACAGAAGCAATTTAATTTATATTTGTTATTGTGGTGTTAAAAACATAAACGTTAATTAACCTTTCATACTTCCCTATAAAATTTTCCCTTGTTAAGCTAATTTCTATTCTACATTTCTTGTGCTATTTCTCTCTATATTTCCTACAATTCAACTTCTACATTTGCAGTTTTCAAGTTACTATTTCTTTTTTTTTCAACTAAGATTGTGCACTTCGTATTCAGCTGACCATGAGTCATCGTATGTGAGTTTACTTTCGACCACAGAAAGTTCGCAAAATCAACAATATTGCCTCATATGGAAGTGGGTCCTAGTCCCACACTGAAATAGACCAATAGAAATCATTACAAAGGGGAAGGTTCCCCCTTCTTCAAAGTGACCACTGGTTCCCAGAGAGGCGAGATCTCTCTGACTTGGATATTCTCACGCTTGGTCAAGCCTACCACTGTCTGGCCATCATCGCCTTGGACAAGGGCCGGTTGGCTGATTTCAATATGAAACGGACCAAAGTTCTAAAGAAGATGTTCGCCAACATTCGCCACCTCTCAGCTGGGAATGGTAACCTACGTCTGCCGGGAAAGTGCGGATCTCCCGCCTAATTCGACAGTCCCAGCTCAACCACCTACTCTGCGTTCGCGCTCAGTTGGCGCGTGATACCGTTAGCAGACGGGTTAGTCCATTGCAGTTTAGGGAAGGCCGTCTTGGAGGAACTGGTTTTTCCCGCGCGAAAAACCAGTTTCGGCAAGACGCCCTTCCCTAAACTGCAATGGACTAACCCGTCTGCTAACGGTATCACACGCCATCTGAATGCGAACACACAAAAACTTGTAATATGTAAAAGTATTCACGGCCCTCTGAGGGATCCAAGCCTCTGAAATGGTAACCATTTTTTCTTTTCCTCTATCTTTCCCTCCTACATTAAATAAGCCCTCTAACTTTATCCCCATTGTTGATCCATTAATTAACTAATATATTTATTAACTAATATATTTTTATAAGTTATGTTATATGTGCCCCAAAAGTTATACTATGGCCACATACATTAATTTCGTATGGTGAATGTTCACCAAGAATTTATCATGTAAAACAACTTCACCGACCTGTTAAAATTAGTAGTAGTTAAATTCGAGTAATTGTCATACTGGGCTGAAGCATTTAGAACACACTGTTCACTCATCCCCTGAATCAATCTGTATTGTGTTTACCTGTAGGCCCGCACTGGGCCCCTTATAATGTTAATTGTATTCTTTTATCTTTTTTTAACTGATATCTTTCCTGTTTCGTGCCACTACGATCTCCAGCTTTCGAGTCTGGGTTAAATATTCCGTGGGTTGGTATGTAACTAATTCACACACAACGCGGTGTTTGATAATGTACAAATCTAAATATTTAAAATTGTTTAGTTTGGGAGTTATTCCATTTGTTCCAAGGTATTGGCTACTTGGGGAAATTTTATTGCACTATTGCCATCATTTGAAACGGCCCAAATATTTTCATTTTCATCCGCTAATAAAGGCAATTTTCTGTGAAATGGGAATTCGAATTAAAGAATTGTACCTAAAAGTAAATACTGAGGAATTGAACTGCTAGTTGTTTTTGAAATATTGAATCAGTGTTTAATGTCAAGGAAATCGAACCTGGACTTAACGTTGAGAAATTGAACCTGGATTCAACGTTGAAGAATCTAACCTAACTACAGAGGAATCGAATCAGTATTTAAGCAAGTTTTAATTACTGATAGTAGTTTTGGTGTCATTTCAATCTCGTCAAGTTGGCGACCAAATTACAATAACAAACGTGGTATTTCGAACAATAATAATTGCAGCCAACGGGTTGTTAATTAATAATAACCGTAATCAAATATCAACAAATGAAGTCATCTAAGTAATCCTAAGTCAGCCATCATAATAATAATTAATTAATTAATTAATTAATAATATAAGCAAAATATATCGTACAATTAAACCCAAAACATTGGGGACTAAACTCGCTCTGTAAATCCTAATTAAACTCATCGATAATCGATAAACGAAACAAGAGAGAGAGAGAGAAAGGAAAATGTTACTTTCCCGAATTTTAAAAAGTAAGATTAAAATAAGACAGAGTGAGAAAAAAAAGCATTCTGTTTCTTATTGTTATATTTTTAATTTTTCTAAACTGATAAATTTTAAAATGGACTCTTTAGTTTTTCTGCATCTCTCTTTTTCTATTTCCTTCGATCGATTTTACTTTACTTTCTTCCTTTCCCTTTTCTTCTATACCCCTATCGAAAGCAAAAAGATAGAGCGATTAAAAAATTAGCAATTCCATGCGCAATATCGAAGAAAAATTTAGAAATATTGCGGATATTCAGTTATTCTAGAGGCCATTTACAATGCACAATAATCTCAATAACTCTAATTAACAATTAATAATCGTAATTAAGGTGTTTCTGTTTAACGATGATATTTTATGCTTCCGGCAAATACTTTACATAATTACATACAATCGATTACCGTCATCCTTGTTTAGCTCCCTTTTCTCTCCATCCCCTGTAAGCCTTTAATGAAAGAGATCACAGTATTATATGTATCACGATGAAATATATAAGGACATCGGACGCTCCTTGCCATAATTTTTTCTCTTAACAAGGGAATTTGCAGCTCCAGTTCAGTGTTTTCCTCCCTCTGCTTCCATGGTTGCTTTATCCACGATTTCAATAAATAGGGCATCGATCGCAAACTTGTATCAAGCAAAGTGGAATGCCGTCAGAGAAATAGACAAGGCAATTGACAGCACCACGATTTATGGCAAAAAAAACTATTTTCTTCTAAAAGAAGTTTCTTGATATGCTTCTCCTTGAGTTTATTGAAAAATATTACATCAGTTGCTGTTAGAGCTGATACATGGTAAAATATATACATTTCAGTGTATAGAGAGAGGGAGAGAGAGAGAAAATGAAGGGAGAGTTCTTTTAAGAGCTATGTAAAGGTAACACGAATGCATAAACATTTGGAACGGCCGCATGAAAATCTGATGAAACCGTAGATCTCAACCTTTTTTCCTATGTACGTTTTTCACCATATCTCAGAATTTTGTTACCCCTTTTTTAAGGTATTTTTAGTTAGCAACATCAATATCCATACAGTTTGAGTCTACCAATTTGAATTCTCAATTCTGCCCCTCAAACTCTAAAATATCCTCTTGATTGAGAACCCTTGTGATGTGAGTTCCTTAATGTTTTTTTTCTCGAATAACCTCTTTTTAAAGAAACTGCAAGATATGAAGGAACTACAAACAACCAGATCATATCAGGGAACACCAAAGCTGATTTAAAATTATTCTACTGTTTTATCACTGTTATATCGTTACGAATAATTTTTAGAATATAATAAAGATGTACGAAGCACTGCGCATAAACATTATATAAAATAAACACATAAGCGCAGTTTAAATTAATAAAACGGTTGATAGCTATTTCGGAAGCACTTTTAAGCCTCCTTCAGAATCCTAGTTATCCTAACGTGGTCCACATGCTCGAAGTCTAGCGATGCCAATATGCTAGTCATGAATTAGTTCGAGTAAATCAGCTGTGGGTTCGTAGCTGTCTAAACATTATATGAAAGAAAACACGTAATCGCAGTTTAAATTAATAAAACGGTTGTTAGCTATTTCGGAGGCACGTTTAGGATTCCTTCTACTACTAGGATGTTGTCATCGATAGATTTTTTAGCACGTGTGTCACATTAGTGTAACTAGGGTTCTGAAGAAGGAAGCCTAAACGCGCTTCCGAAATAGTTATCAGCCGTTTTATTAATTTAAACTACGATTATGTGTTTTATTTTATATAATGTTTACAGCGGCTACAGACCCACAACTGGTTTACCCGAACTAATTTTGGACTAGCAATTTGGCATCGATAGGCTTTCTAGCATGTAGACCACGTTAGTGTAACTAGGGTTCTGAAGGAGGCTTAAAAGTGCTTTCAAAATAGCTATCAATCGTTTTATTAATTTAAACTGTGATTATGTGTTTTATTTTATATAATTTCAGAATGTAGTCGAGAAAACCAAAGCTCGAAAAAAAGCTAAATAAAATTAGCCAATATTGCTCAAAAATATTTAGAAACAAGAAACTGATGCATAACATGAGACATCCCTCCACAGTTAATTCAGTATTCACATTTGTATAGAAAATTACGTTGAACTTAAGAATTTGATTTATTTTTTTGTTTATATCCTTAATTGCTATAGGTATTTTTCCAATAGCCTTTACAACGGAGAGATCGTAAAAGTGATAAAACTCCGTTTTGGTAAGCAAAACTCTGTAGTCCTTTTATTGATAATTTTGTTACAGGAAGTAGTTTGGAGGCTAGAGGACAAATATATGCCTTATACCAGATAATATGAAAGAATGTGCAGATTATAATAATACTTTTATTATTATTATTATTTTTACTTCATTCCATTCATCTATTCATTCCATTCATTCATTCATTCATTCATTCATTCATTCATTCATTCATCTATCCATCTATCTATCTATCTATCTCAATCCAATCCAATAAAATCCAATCCAATCCAATCCTATCCTATCTATCTATCTATCTATCTATCTATCTATCTATCTATCTATCTATCTATTCTAATCTAATCTAATCTATCTATCTATCTAAGTTTATTTCGATTTGTTGGTAAGAAAGCAACTTTACGTAAAGTCAAGTCAGTACAATTAATCTGCTTAGTATAATAAGCAACACCATGCCACCTGCTAATTAAGCCCATTAATCTAGTAGGCCACGAGAATTTAATCTATGGATTCGAACTCACTGGACCCTATTTTTTAAATTAGGTCGAGATGCTTTTACGTGTATTATACTTCGGAAACTAAGCACGTCAAGTTGTAGTAATCAGCCACCCAAATGATTTGTTCAGTAGGCTAGGAACATAAAAGTCGAATGCAATCATCTAATTTCTTTAGCGACCCAAACGACCTATTTAGTATGCTGCGAACAAAATAATGTAACATCATCGTCCAAATTACATAGACGTCAAAGTTTGACTCTTTTTATAACTTATTCAGGAATAACGTTTTACAAAATATGTTATGCATTATATTTTTATCAAAATTTTAAAACAAAAAAATTCTCATAACATTTGTCAGTAGTGAAAAAGCACACGTCACAAATTTTCAATATATTTTTCAAGTGACAAATCTTTGAACGTATTCTTATTGAATTCCCGCAAAATACTACATTATTTTCTTTTAAAGAATACCAGAACGCTTTAAATCCAGAGGACTCGTCCGCTAAAATCCAGGAAGGACAAACAGTCAATAGTCCATATTCTCTTTTCCACTACAATATAGTACAAAATTTCATTATGCAGTTTTCCACTGTAGTATAGTACACATTTTTTACTCAAACGTAGTACACATTTCCTACTCAAATATGGTGAAAAAATTTTCACAGAAATGTGGTACAAATTGCATGAATTTTTTCTTTTTTAATTGTAATATTTGCTCCACTTCATTTTCTCTCTAGTTAATAGATGTACCCCCCAACTTCAAGTTCTATATCCCAACTTCCCACCCGCCCTGAGACATAAAAATATAAGGATCTTTATTATTGTAGTGTTTATAATGCGATATGGTTTGTATATTCCCAATATAGAATACCACCGCGAGAGATAAATATTATATTTCTGTACTTAAAATAGGTTAAGTGAAATATATATATATATAATTTAATAGTAATAAAACCTACCACGTGCAGCTAGACTCCGCAAAACGCTACCCGGCATGGAGCTTCTTCGCTATAACGTGGATTGTCAATTAAATTAATTTTAAATGACAAAAATTATTCCAACTAATATCTAAGCAACTTACGAGCGGCCGCCATTACCGTAAGTAGTCAGTCGGCCAGTAAGAGCGCTCTTTATATACGCTATATTAACTAGGGTTATAACGTTATGAAGACCGCACGTTGCGTTAATTCGCATACCGTTTCATTTACGTAGAACGCATGCGGACTTTAAGCACAGTTTGGGTGCTTATTGAAAAGCAATTTACCTTAATAAATAAAATTAATTAAATTTAGTACAGTAATGCAGTATTTTCTTCTTATCAATGTATTAAAAAGACAACGAACTAAAAAACACAGTATGAAATATTTCATTTTAAACGTTTGCATGTACAAACGTTGTACAAGATCTATGATACCTATACCCATGATCTCTATACCCATAAAATATCCTAAATTACTATGCATCTTTATAAGAAACGTACATAATGTTAAAATATAGATATAGTATATATTTTTTTTACGAAATGTTAAGTACATTTATATCATTAATCGGTTTTCACTTTGCTTGTAATTTTCATGCTTTTGATATTAAAAAATCTTCAATTTTGATTATTCTGACCGGTATTTCTTCCTGAGGGGGTAATCACGGGCCGGAGACCACAGTTTGGGTAGTGGTATAGCATATAAAACAAATATTATTTAGTAAATATTATATTACACTAGATATTTAGTAATTAAAGTGTGGAAAATTTTGGAAATTTTTTCGGAAAATTTTCCGTTTCAAAATCTTTCGGAAAATCCACATCACTAATCCTGCGTATATGCACAGGCGCCGCCATCGGCACCTGTGTACAAGGCAGGAATTTGTGCCCACCCAAATTTTTTTGCCTAGAACCGCCACTGCTTCCAAGGTTTCTGACATCGTAAGAGATTATGTTTGTTTTTTGTTCTTTTTATATCTAAATGACTTTATGCTAGTTAGTTTCACTTTTCTCTCATTTTTTACTAGTTGAACATAGGATAAACTACAACGTGAAATGGGAGCAAAAAATGCTGGGAATTTAATATCGGGGCGTGTTTCCAAATACGCCCGATTTTTTCTCCTCTTTATTACCGGAGCCCTCTACCGGCATCTTCCGGAAAACAATGAACCGTTATCTCAAATTTACTTTCGATTTTGTCGTCATTGTGCTGTCGGAATCGGTAAAAGGGGATCCAGGGAGCGTGGAGGAGGGGGAATGATTGATGAGACATTTTCTTGATCCCTTTCTTTGGCATCTTTCGTTTTGTTTTTTGGTCCTCCCGTTGTTTTCGGAGATAACCCACGGTGGAGGGAGTTTTCTCCAATATTAAGTTGGTACATATTTTTCCTTCTAGAACCGAACCCACGTTAGTATGAAACAACCCTGCTCCATGCCACGCTGGCCAGAAAATCACCCGGTCGTCGTTGGGTCTACGATAGAAAATACTGTAGTAGGTGGCGAACTCCTGATTTCTTTTTTTTTTTGTCCCGTTTTTCGTCGTACTGTATTCTATCCACGTCTCCAGGCCGCCAAGTGAACAAAGATTTTTCATTCTCCTCTTTCCTGTTTTTGTTCCCTCTGCCTACCCCGTCCCGGAATTTTTTCCCTCTCGCCATCTCCTCAAATCAAATTGCATTTCGGATTTCCGTAGAAAGGAGCCCCGATTTCCCGTTCAAACATCCCAAGTTAGACTATTGGAGAAACTCGCTTAAGAATTTCTGTGTTCTTGGTATTTCCTATTTCGTCTCGTTCCTTCGTATTCCCCCTCCACCATTTTTCAGAAAAACGCGTGTTATTTTCCCGCATATACCGTTGACATTGAACATTTTTCCGGAGTGATGTGTTTGTTTAATACCCATGCTCAAACGCCTCAAACTGCCTGGGACATTTTGACCATACATCCATGTTCCGGCTGTGTGCACAGAAGAATCAAACGCGTGTCAACCTTGGCAGCCACGACCATTGTATTTTTAAATAAATTGTTGAAGGTTGTTCTCCGAGATTCTTTGGTCTTTCGCGAAGAAAGTGCACAAAATGGTATCCTAACACAGTCCCCGCTAACATATATGACAGGAAATAATAGTTATTATAAACTATAACATCTAAGTATGTGAAGGAATTTTACCATTTATGAAACGAAATGTAAATGGTGCGTTGCCGAAGGAATCAGCGTGAAGTAAATTTTTACCACCATATCTTAAATTCAAAACATTAGGACTCAGCATTAGTCAAGGAAGGAAAAACATGCTGTGTGTGAAAATTGAACCAGAAACTTTTGGGGTGCTAATTAAAATTTTGACCTACCTATTTCTAGTACTAGTTTTGTTTCGGGTTTTTTGTGTGCTTTGTTATTTATAATCGGCGGATTCTTTTATCAAATTATAGAACGAATATCGATTATTGTTATATAACAAAATAAAAAAACGATGCACTGAAGGTGCATCTTTTTTATTATTTTGCTATGAAAGTATAAGTACAATGTCTAGGAGGGATAACTTGCAAGTAAAAGATAGTGGAAAAACATAACCTAAAATATTGAAAGCACCATAAATAATATAATAATGTTATATTAAACCATGTATGAAGATATAAAGGATGGAGATTTAAATACATGGATGGAGATATAGACAGTGCGTTATTTCCCAATAAGCTATACTAGGCTATAGACTAGGGCGGCAAAATTTTGTGTATTGAGTCTGATATAACAAAATCAATACCATATGATATAATCAGATATTTAGCCGGGAAGAAAGCTAGACATCATTTAAATACTAGTGCTCAATAGACATTTATTTTTTGTTAAATTAAAATTTATTTCAATAAAATTGAATTTGATTTATTATATACCAAGAAGAGATAATACTTCAATATAAGTTAATATTGTTTAATGTTTATGTTTCAATTTATGAGTTTGTTTTTCAACATATTTATTGTCAACATAAAAGTTTTTGGCATATATTAAATGTAGTAATTTTCATGTTTCTACCACTGATAGGGGCGGACGGGTAGGAAGGGGTGGCAAAATGGTAAATCTACCCATGGATATAGATATAAATGTGTGGAGACATAACGGCTAATACTTCAGCGATAAAATTCCTAAGTACGTCCTTTTTGCACGGAATTGATCTTGCTATATTGTAGAGATTTCTCAATAGGATGAATAGGGCGTGCTATACTAAAATTCGAATTTGAAGAAAAAAAATTAACTTGGTAGTCGGAAAGAGGAACCTTGGAAATGTTAAGTGTCTTTCCATCGCTTCTGAGCATTAAAAGAATCCTCAGAAAAAATTTTTCTCTCCTTATCTCTCCTTCGTTGTCTAACCAGCCTCAATTGGTACAGAAAGCCGTTCTTAGCATTTCCAAGTTTCCTCTTTCCGACCACCAAGTTAATCTTCGTTCTTTGAATTCGAATTTTAGTACAGCATGTCCTGTTCATCCTGCTAAATTCATCGCTGCTGTTGAAAGAGCTCTGCGGCATAACAAGATCAATTCTGGGCAAAAGGATATACTTAGGCATTTCGTCTCTGAAGCATTAGCCGTTAACTCTAAACCTTGGCCCAACATTCCTATCGCTGTCCAACTAGAAATCAAGGACCTTCATTCTAACACTGACTTGATCATGACTAGGGCGGATAAAAGTGGTCGGGTTGTAGTTGTGGATAAAGATCAATATATTGAAGGCCTCAGCGTCCTTATTGGTGATGGACCCTATACTCCTATTACAAAAAAATCCATCTTCTGCACAACTTCCTTTGGTTAGTAAAATCGTCCGGAGCTCTGTCACTTTACATCAAAAAACAAAAAATCAGTCGTGTCTTCAATTGCTAATGTCGCCCGTTTCTATGCTCTACCTAAAATTCACAAGCCTGATATTCCGCTCCGCCCCATAGTATCTAATATTGGTACATCAACTTATCTGCTTTCCAAGTACCTCGTATGAGTTTTGTCTCCGTTAATGGTTAACAACGTTTACACCGTTCGCAACTTTACTGATTTCGTTAAGAAGCTCAGGTCGCTCTCTCTGGTTCTTTCCACGATGGCTTCTTTTAATGTCAAATGGTTTTTCACTGACATTCTCATTCTAGGTTCTCTGTATTGTCTCACCCACAGATTACAAGAATTTGATTTTTCTAACGTCGAAATCAATGAACTGGTCCGGCTCACTTAGTTGTCATAACTCAAACATAATTTTCCTTCCAAGGAGTTTTATACAAAAAAAACTGACGGTCTTAACATGGGCAATTCTTTATCACCCATCCCATTTGACATCTATATACACTACTTAGAGGATCAGATTCTACAACGCATCTCTTTCAAATTGTGGACCAGATATATGAACGACACTTTCACCATTCTCCCGGATGGAAACACATATCTCTTTGAAATCGTGGATGCTTTGAATTCCGTGGTTCCACATATTCAGTTCATCTTCAAGGAAGAGAGCAATGGCACACTTTTTTTCCTTGATGTTCTCGTCCATCGAACGCAATCGGGTTTCCTCACAAGTGTTTACCGGAAACCATTTTGAAGTGTGTCTCCCGCCTCATGCTTCTTCTGCACATCCACGTGGTCAGAAAATCAGCACGTTTTATTGGTTGGTTTCTCGGGCTCTGAGATTTTCATCCACAGATAAAGCACTCAAAACTTAATTACATTCGTGGAATTGCAACTGATCGCGGATTCGAACCTTCCATTATTGATCGGGCCCCGAAGAAATTCACGCGAATTAAACTGTCTACTACTCTCGTTGGTTTCTCTTCTTTTGCGTTTAAAATTGTCTCTATCCCCTTTGTGCCAAAAGTCTCTACCAAGGTTAAAAGTACCTCGTTAAAAGGTCTCGTACCAAGGTTTTTCTACGTAAATTCAATTTTCGAGTTTCTTCACTCCCATTAATAAACTGAATTGCTCCACATTCAAAGACGTCATCCCTGGCCTTGAATTTTGGGGAATTTATTTCATTCCTTGACAATATGACCATGTCTACATTGGTTAAACACGCAGAGTCCGTCGAATTCGTTTAAAAGAACATGATGCTTATGTTCAGAAACAAGAACTCCACAGATCTGCTTTGGCTAAACACTCGTGGGAATCTTGCTATAAATTTTTATTTCATAAAGCACAACTTACCCAAAAAGTTTCCTTTCCACTGGACCTCAACTTTTTTTGAGGCCATACATATAATCGCCAACGCAGATATCGTCCTTAATAACACCCCAGTTGCTATCAAATTTCATTTCTCCCTTTTGGAAGAATTTTCTCCCCACATCGAACAATAATTCTTCATAAAATGTTTCTACTGACTCACGGCGTATTCATCCCATACAAAATAATTCCATACTACTAGAGACGTTTCTTTTTAGATTCACGTTTTACCAGGGACGTTTCATTAAACTTAAGTTCCACTACCAGAGACGTTTCCCCTAACTCATGTTCAATATTTATTTTTACAGTTCATTTTTACTATATCTGTTACCGCCGTTTGTAACACGGGTTGTATTACGCGGTGTGTTGCATCAGTTACCGTTCTGACGAAAATAGTCCAGGGCTATTGAAACAGCTGTGAACGATTAAATTTATTATTCAACTGTGTTAATTTGTTGCCTTGTCAATATTTTTTCATATATGAAGAATTTAGTTTTTATCTCTTCTGAATATTCGATCTAAACACTAAGTGAAACTCACCGATCGGTTTCAGCCAGGGCCGCTATCAATACCTTTGTCAACCTTTTTTTTTTTGGTCAATTTCCGATGAACTACCGAAAATGTTTAAGCACAAAATTTGTTTTATTTATGTCCAATTCCTTCTAGAGCATAACATAGAACTTAATTAACTAACAGTACGTATGATTTCTATTTCAAATGCGTTTTAAAGCAGTCAAGAAAGTTATGGCTGTTTTCCAATACATACCAGACAAAAGCGATTGTGTAGCCGCTTTCTAAAGTCTCATAATATTTTTACCTTTATTGAATTATTTAATATTTAATGCAAAATACAGGCGTACCCAAATCGTAGAGCTCCTTGGGTTCCCGACCACTGTCCCATAACCAATATCATTCCGCAGTGAACCATTAGCTACTCTTGTTTGTGGAGGCATCTAATACTGCTCTTAAGCAGTGATATATCTGCGCACGGAGCATAAAGAACAAATTTCGAATAAATAAATTAGCACTCTATTACTAGTATACTGGGGATTATGCGATGACTTCCATGGTAATGTTCGATCTCATTGGCGTTTGCTAATAGGGGCTAAGACGGCTATGGAATTAAAAAATGATTTATTTGTTTGCGGTTTAACGACACAATGAGCCTACGGTTATGCTTCTCTGCTACCTCTAGTTTTTCAAAGATGCCTAACCTCTGTTGCTATAGGAACCAAACCCCACACTATTATGTGGACAGAAAAACGGCATGCGTTCGATGATAACGGTGTAAATCGAATACAGGTTAGTGACACGATAGACAAAGGCTTTGCCACAGTAGGTTAGTGCCCTTTGTTTTTAGGAATTGGAACCTCTTATGGGGGAATAAAAAAAGAAACTTGAACACTATAAGACACTTGCAAATACAATTTTAAAAAAATTATCGAACCTGGAAATAAAAATAAGTGGAGAGCGTAGTTTATGAAACATGATATAGTACCAATTGACAAAGTAAATGTGATTTTAGTATACTAATATTAATTCATGAAAAAAAATAAAGAAACTAAAACATATTGGTTTCATAGACATACAATTCAAAGAATGTGATGCAAATTTAAGAAGAAAGGATTACATAGGATTACCTAAAATAAGAATAAAGTTATGTAGGAAGAGTATTTAATATGGAGGTATAAAATTATGGAACAATCTACCTGACGGCATTAAAAATATAAATAGTAGTAATAAATGGTTTAACAAAAAATTTTTATTCATTTATTAAAAGCCATTTAGAATCTTTGTGTTCTTTGGTTTTCCTACTGAGTGAAGTTTTGAGTTTTTGCGGCAATATTGGGGCATGTTAAATATTTTTATGTCCTTGGTATGTTAAATATTTTTATGTCCTTGGTATGTTAAATATTTTTATGTCCTTGGTATGTTAAATATTTTTATGTCCTTTGCATGTTAAATATTTTTTCCCCTCGAACCCGTCACAGGGTGGCATGTTTTGTGCGTTTGTATATGCAATTTATGTTTGTACACGCGACTTACCTAATGTAATACAGGAAAAAACCTGTACAGATTGTATGCATTGTATATCTCCTGTGTAGGGCTCAATTTCTAACAAAAAAAAAGTGAAGGAGCCCTAATATTATGATAAATCGATTAAAAAATTGAATGGCTGCAAAAGAATCGATAAATCATGCGAATTATTTATGTTCATTTTTATGGACAACAAAATGCTTGACCTTAATCTCAAATTTATTACTTTTTTTATGACAGCGCCTGCCGAGAAAATAACGTAACATTTTTATTTTTACAATTCTGGAGCTCAAATTATCATAAAATACGTGCCTACGAACTGTAAAAAAAATAGGTTTTTTTTTCTTTTTCTTTTTTTTGAGCTCGGGGAAATTTAGTTTGGTCGACTCGTTCATTGAGAATATTTTTCTGTTTGACTTGTTCTTAAACAAAACTTTTGTATATAGTTTCTTGGACTCGTTAAATCTAATTTAAAGGATTAGAAGGGAATGAGTATCATTTCTTGTATAGATGAAGAGACGTCAAGAGCAGGAGCACTAAACAATAGGATCATCAGTCATCGAGGTCGTATCCCAAGAATGGTGAGTGAATATATATGGCTACAGATAAACTTTTAGGTTTTATCTCGAAAGTTACGCCAAAAGGTAACATATGGCGCCCGAACAGGGACCTCGGTAGAATTGATGATAGAATGTTAACAAAAGGAGGCAATTAAGTAATTGATTGCGTTAAATATCTGGAGTGTC
>QLNU02015360.1:80531334-80544767 GCA_006491805.2 Dysdera silvatica
AAATGCTATATTAATTCCTTGCGCGCATGATAAAATTGATTGTTGTTGCTAAAAACTAAAAGCAAAGTTTTTTATTACAAACCTGTTTTGATGAAGCTTCTTCAAAAAGCACCAGACAAGTATGAGGGTCCTTCGGCATGCTTCACAGCTTCAGCTGCACCTAATTTTTGGCGTCTTTTCACTTGATGTCGGCATTTTGTGACATTGGTTGCACGACATAGGGAGTGTGAAATTCGTCGTCCATCAGCTTTTATTAAAATACGACTTGCCTGCACTCCAGGTTGGATGTCAAAAGCCTTCATGGTATGGAGACGTCCTTTACCCCCTTCATTGAACTGAATTATGGCTTCATTTGTAGCGATGTCTACAATTCGACGTCCTGACCCGGACGTTTTGGGGCAAAACTTCCAAATCATTGAGTTGAGAGACTCATTTGGATTTTGAGTCCTCCCTCCTAAGCAACAACTCAGTAATTTGGGATGGGACAGGTCGTTGAAAATCAGTTTTATAAACTTCATGATAGCCTGAGGTAAAGATTGTTTATGGCGAAATGTCCCAGTTATTATTTTTGTAATAGATCGCTGGTACTTCTTTATCGATAACTTTCACACACTGTTCACCAATAACAGTACACACACCTACCAAAGTTTACCATGTTTGGCGCAGTATAGCCCAGATGCTCTTGCGCCATAAAAAAGCCAAACAATCAATCAATCAATCAATCAACACCTACCAAAGACATATACCCTTTGGTTTTCCAGGTACCGTCCCCACTAATGATGATGTTCGATGACCCTGTAAGTAGTGCCTCATCTTCCGCAGCCTTCTTCATGGATTTTGTGGCAACTTTCGAGGTGGCTAATTCAAGGTGTTTGATTTGTCGATTATACGACCCTTCTGCATTTGGCTGTGGCAAATCCATTACAGCACAAAACATATTCATCCCCGACAATCCCTGACCCAGACATCTCATGGAATATAAAAACCGACGGTTTATTTCTGCAACAGCATTCTTCGGGCCAATAAATTTACTGCTGAGAAAAGAACCGATTTGTCCACAGCTTGAGCAATTCAAAATAAATTTAGATGCTAGTCCACTGGTAATTAATTCACTGATGGTAATGCTGCAACCACATACCTTGCAAGAAAGGAGTTGTTCCAGGGCCTCAAACATCAGACCCTTATCCAATATTCGGTACCCTTCAAAAGTTTGATCTACAGGAGAATCTTCTTCAAAGCACAGCTTTAATTTTTTGCTCGATGTGCTTTCGTCCAGCATTTTATGATTTCGTGTATGTACATTTCCGGTAAATTTTCTTTTTTTTTGGCCGTATTCCGGATGCACGTTTTTTAGTGGGAATAACATTCGCCATAACACTGATAATATATAGATAATATATAGAGTAAGAGAAACGACAAAATATAAATATATGTATTAAAAAAGAAAGAAAATAGGATTTCAAAACCTGGATCGCAAAAACGAGGTCAAAAAACCAAACGTGGAACAAGCAGCAGGCAATCGCAAAAACGTGGTTTGTTTTAGGGAACACTGGTTTGTTTACAAACATAAAGTGCGTAGAGTAGTTTACTTCATTTGTCCTGCATCTGTTGATAAAATAAGAAAGTATGTATGTAGACACGTCTCCTACAATGCGCATAAAATTCTTAAACGAATACATGAATACGAAAACATCGAAACTAAATGTAAACAAACTCTGCGTCCCTTTAAAATGGCATCCTTGAAGATTCAGTACTCTTTAGATTTTTTTTCATAACTCAACTTCTAATGTAGATATTTTTAAACGGTTGGTCTTAAAATGTTCAGAAATATTTGGGCTTTCTGATAAAAAAATAAAAAAAGTGAATTTTAAACTACAAAGCCCCCTTAATCCTGGCGCTAAGGAAGAATTCTCATATTTTACCCGGATTTCTTCTTTTGAAAAAATCGTTAGAATTGCAGCTTGGATACGACGGTTTAATAAAAACTGCAGACTCCCTGAATCCACCCATGCTAATGGAAACTTAGGCGCGAAAGAACTGAAGAACGCAGAAACACTCATTTGGAAGATGGTACAAAGAAATGTCTTCCAGTCAACTATGGATGAGCGTATTCAACATTTACATCCGTTCACTGACCCCTCAGGGATTATTCGGATAAAGACTCGACTCTTAATGAGACAAGATTTTGAAAATTTTAAATGTCCAATTGTTCTCCCTTCTGATCATGCTGTTGTCATGAGCCTGATTATGCATAAGCATAAATTATTATCACACTGCGGAGTCCAAACTTTGATGTCAATACTCAGAGAAGATTTCTGGATCTTGAAAAGTCGTAAATCAATTCGCAAGGTTCTACGCAAATGCGTACTCTGCAAACGATTCGATTCCAAACGTCCTGAAGTTTAGGTCGCTCCCTTAGCTGAGGATAGAATAAGTGATGCTTCAGCTCTTGAAGTGTGCGGAGTAGACCTAGCTGGTCTTTTGGTTTTGAAGGATGAGACAAAATCGTGTGTTGTCTTATTCACCTGTGCTGTTTATTGCGCTGTTCATTTAGAGATTGTCTCCTTGTCTACCGAAAATTTTCTGCTAGCATTACGACGTTTTATTTCTCGCCGAAGACCTTCTATCATTTACACGGATAATGGTACGAATTTCATTGGAGCAAATCTTGGACTCATGAAAATTAATTGGAACAGAATTGTTGAGGTTACTTCCGTGAAAAGAATCAGTTGAAAATTTATTCCCCCATGTTCACCTTGGTGGGGTGGATTTTGGGAAAGAATGGTAGGTTCAATCAAGAACCTTCTGAGAAAAGTCTTAGGCAGAGCTTCATTAAAACATGAAGAAATTTCTACAATTCTTTGTGATTGTGCAAACGTCATCAATTCAAGACCGATTACTTATATATCCGAGGATCTTGAATTAGAGCCTCTGACACCTGCAATGTTTCCCAGAGACATTAAAGAAAGTGGAGTTCTGATTTGGATCACATTAATGCTACCAACTTTAAAAAGAAAATTTTATATCGATTGAAAATTAGCTAAGACCTACAAAGACGATTCCGCTCAGAATATCTTGGACAGCTGAAAATTATGAAAAAATATCAGCGAATTACCATTACTTTTCTCTGGGGAGATGTAGTGTTAATCGAATTCAACACGAAGAGAGTGAACTAGGAAAAGTGATTCAATTATTTCCTGGAAAAGATGGTATTATACGTCTTGTGAAAATATGCACTCAACTTGGAGACGTACTTCAACCTGTTCAGAGACTGTATTCACTTGAAGTGACCCACCCTACAGATGAGGACATAAGAAAATCTCAAGGATATCTAAAGAGATGACCTTGTAAAGAGCATTCCGATTGATCTTCTAGTGGTTGTAGTTTCAGTTTTCCAAGATGCCTGACGCCTGGAGTTTACTTAACCCTGTGGACTGAAATGTCTCTCCGATACCAGTACATGTTCCTCTTCATTTAGATATTTATAACTTTTCTCTCCTCTATTTTGAGTTTCAGTGTGCCAAAACCTCAAAGTGGGGAGTACGTCGAGAAAATAACGTAACGTTTTTATTTTTACAATTCTCGAGCTTAAATTATCATAAAATACGTGCCTGCAAGCTGTAAAAAAATAGGGTTTTTTTTTCTTTTTTTGAGCTCGAGAAATTTAATTTGGTCGACTCGTTCACTGAGAACGTTTTTCTGTTCGACGTGTTCTTGAACAAAACTTTTGTATATATTTTCTTGAACTCATTAAATCAAATTTAAAGGATCGAAGAGAATGAGTATCATTTCTTATATAGATGAAGAGACGTCAAAAGAAGGAGCACTAAACAATAGGATTATCGGTCAGCAAGGTTTTATCCCAAGAAAGGTGAGTGAATGTATATGCCTACAGATAAAATCTTAGGTTTTATCTCGAAAGTTACTCTAAAAAGTAACAACGTCTATTCTGGGGCTCCAACTAATTTTTAAATAATCGCCAAAAATGAAGAAGTGCCTGCGCTAGGCTCCAGTGGGCTTCCGTCCAATTTAAGCCCTGCTTCTGTGACAAATAAAAATGTGTGATTACTATTATATTAAGACCTAGAGTATCATCCTCTGGATTACAATGAGCAGTTTGTCTGTAAGCGTTCGTTCTTTTAGGCACCGTTGAAAGACAAACAGGGGCGTATTAACAAATGGAGCCCAGGGTTCCGACCCGAACAGGAACCCTAGATTGGCAAAATTTATTATACAAGGTGGCCATAATTTAACGTGGGGTGTTTAGAGCCAGATAGCGAAAAATCTATTGGGCAAAACTGAACCAAATTTGGTGTACATACTCCTGGGACCATAGAATTTTGATTTTCAAAAAAAAAAATAAATAAATAAATAAAATGAAAAAATAGTTCAAAGTTTTGCCGCCACAAAGAAAATTGGCTCTAAAATCGCGCAACTGTCCATATTTACACTAAAAACAGCTAGACTATACAAATTTTAGTACATTGATGTCAATTGGTGTCTATAAAAAAGGCTGAAAATATGCTTGTTTGATGAAACTGAAGCTCTGTTCTAAAACATGATGGTGTTTGCTGATAAAATCCTGTTACCAAAAAAGTGGTAATACTAATTCCACACTTCGAAAATTTCTGAAATTTTCTTAACAAAAATCCCATGACCTCATATGTATGTACACCAACTTTCGTTCAGTTTGGCCCAATAGATTTTTTGCTATCGAGCCCTAAATACCCCACGTTAAATTATGGCCATTCTGTATTTTTTTATTGCAAAAATTCGGAAATTAAAAGTTAGTGTTAAATGGGCCACAAAAACGATAGAGCCCAGGTCCCCCGAATGTCAAGACTCCCCTAGAGTCGAACCCAAATTAATGTCTCTCTAACTGAACGCATTACCACTGCATCACCGCAGAGCCCATTAAGAAACGAAGAAGTATCGATTTTTTCGCGTGCCATGACTGTATCAGCCAATACGTTGTGGGATCATGTGGCTGAAAGTGGCGTTTGGACAGATTCTAAATAGCAATAAGATGTCTTAGCCGTGATTGAAAAGCGTCGTATGAGCGGATCGTCGTAAAGCGAGATATTTCTGCCTAAAACATTTAAATTAGCAATAAATATTACATTCAAAATGATACTGCGATTAGCTACCTTCATAAAGTGTTTGAGTTCAAAATGGACAGGCGTTGTATATTATTTTTCGAAGCGTGAAAATTTTCCAACATTTCAAAGCTTAAGCTTCTTTAGATTATAGCTGCTGAAACCAACACAACATAATATCCAACGTTTTTAAATCCCCAAATATATTCTAAACAAAAATAAATTTACGTTTTAAGGTAATGTAACAAATGTATGAGCTTCTTTTATCCTACCCGCTTGTGGTGTGGCCCTGCTTCGTTTAAAAGGCCAATCTGTGGATAAAATTCCCTTCCTCTCGCTGCCTCCACTCCAGACATAAGTCAGTTTTGACTATGTTCGCCCGATTGGAGGAAGTGGGAGATCGACCCCAGAGAAATTCGACTTCAATGCTTTTGTCAATTGTGAAATAACGAGCGACTGAGCGAATGTCACCCGCCAATCGGTTGTTATCTCCGATAAAGAGTTTTTCGGAGGCCATAAATGACAAAACTGACAAAAAGACGCTTGCTGACGATCCGTTCTAAAACGTTGTTATTTCCGGAAAGATCGATTGTTGGTGATTTAGTTTTTTGAGGAAGAAGGGAGAGAGACAGCACTTATTTTCACGAAATAGAAAAGAAGGCTTAAGAACTTCTTAACACTGTTTTTTTTTTTCCAAGAATAAAAACAAGCACAAAAGTTTTTACTTATGGGGCAAACAATTTTCTGCGCTATTTCGAAAGCCTGTAATTCGATAGTAAACGCCCAAACGTGATAGAAAATAATCCGAGAGATTATAATGTACTGCGTGGTTGATAATGAAAAGATACGATATTATATCCTTATCTTTGTAATACGTGTGTAATTTGGTTTATTAATGTTTGATATAGTATAATATTTATTCCAATAGCGTACATATATCAGTGGCGTAGTGTGGCTTGAATTAGTGCAACTTCTAATTTCTCACCACCTCTCCGAATGATTTTTGTCCTTGTATATAATGAAGTTCGGAATCTTCATTAAACTGTAGGTTCAGCTTGCCAACCCATCTGGCCAATATGGTGAGACTAGGGGGGCTTTCTTTGTATTACCTTCCCCGTACTACACGTACGTGCAATAACAGAGAGACCTCCATCCTGCAGTGGATTGAAAATGGTTGTTGTTGTTGATGATGATGATGACGACGACGATGATATGATGAGGAGAGACTTGAAGGTTTGTAGGAACTTGCCGCCCTTTCTTTAGTAATGCCAATTTTGCTCTTGAAACAGTTTGCTTCCAAAGTTGTTGTTAGCAGCCCTATAGAACACTGACACGTCATACGGATCTTGATAAAGGAAAGTCATAAAACAAAAACAGACTAATAAATAAAGCATCAGAATTAGTAGCGTAACGCGGTCTTAGCTTGAAACTAAAGCAATCTACAATAGGGGATACGTAATTTCTTGAGTCCACTCTTTCAAATGAGATGGTGTTGCCTATTTCGTAATTCAATGCGAAGAATAAATTTGGAGTAGCGTATGCGCATCGACGCTTCTTTTTCTGCCATGGAAATCTTTGGTTACAAAAACACTTAATAACTATGGGATCTTTCGGGTCCTCCAAGCGAAAAGAACTTGGGTTGACTATTTCACGGTTGCTCCGATGAATGAATGAATTTGGAGTAGAGCATGCGCATTGGTTCTTTTTGGTCTACAAACTTAAAATCTGGGCTTGAAGTGAGGGTCGTGTTCTTTGTTTTTTGATTATAGCTCGCTATGTATAGGCTTTTCTTTAAATACATAGACCCTGTGCACGAATTGTTCTAAGAAAATTTTTTCAAAAAGTAAAAACATCGTTAATCCACCTGAGATTGCCTATATTCCCTTGAATATGCACCACTGGTATAGGCATCAAATAAAACACATTATTAACCGTTACTACTACACCAAGCGATATGCAATACAAATGGCAGCTACAATAATTATAATAGGAAATAGTTTTACTATAATATTTCAGCCTAATACATTACTTATTCTACATTACTTACTACCATTCACCACTGTTTTATAACGTAAACATTTTATATATTAGGAACAATTTCTTAATATATTAGGCCGAAAGACTAACTGTTTATCGAGTTTTGTTTTTATAATATATTATTGAATATCGCTACTTTTCTCTATACTACTACAAAAATTATTCGAAGGATTTTCTCCATTTCTAAGGTAACGAATTTATGAAGCTCAAACTTAAAATTCGAATATATACTTTATGTTTTATTATTATCTTTTGTGTTTAAGCTCAGAATTCAGAAGAAAATATGCAAATCAAGATTGCGGATCGTAAAATCGAGCGAAAACAGTTTAACGCTGTGGACTAGGGTGGGCCGAAAAACTTTTTTTCGAAATCGATCTTGGCATAGCACGGAAAAGTTGCCTAATGGGTCAGTTAGAACACACAAAAAAATTTAGTCAATTTTTCTCAGTATCTAGTCGCGCCACTCTGGCATCGAAAAAGTCCGAAAAAGACGAAAAATGCACTTTGAAGCCCTTTTTTGAGAAATTACTTTTTGGAAATTATTTTTAAAAACCAGCATTAGCATAGCACGGAATGGTTGCCTAATGGGTCAGTTAGAACACACAAAAAATTTCGTCAATTTTTCTCAGTATCTAGTCGCGCCACTCTGGCATCGAAAAAGTCCGAAAAAGACGAAAAATGCACTTTGAAGCCCTTTTTTGAGAAATTACTTTTTGGAAATTATTTTTAAAAACCAGCATTAGCATAGCACGGAATGGTTGCCTAATGGGTCAGTTAGAACACACAAAAATTTTCATCCATTTGGCTCAATATTTAGCCGTGTCCCTCTTGCCTTCAATATGTGCATAAATGTCGCAAAATCGTAACAGATTGGACGTCTCCCACCCTTACTGAATACCTAATAAATTAGTCTACCTTCACAACTACATCTGATAATTAAATTAATCTAGTTATGATTCAATTTTCAAGAAAAAAGTTTAAAATGGTAAAAAAATACTTAATTTTTAAGGCAATTAAATTTAGAAATTTAAAAATAGTTAATAAAATGCCGAGTTTACCATGATAAAACTGCGGACATGAACACGGTTATTAAAATTTAATTATAAAGGAAAAGCTTAATCATTTAATATTTTTTCCATCCCATTCCTTTCCTTATCACACTATGGCCTGAAAGTGTAAAACTTCCCTCAACACCAGGCGGCGCTCTGCAACTTCCGCTATTTACCAAGGTCACTAGTATTTTTAGAATGAAGATAAGATAAACTTCCGAGCCGGCGCGTGCATGTTGTGTTATTCAACGTTATTTTCTGATGTGAAAGGGTAATGGAGAAACAAGGAGTTACAAAGAAAACTCGAGCAAGTGCAAGCTGCCCGTTATTTGGGGAAGGAAAAGATTTATTTCCTCCCGATACAATTCTTCTCCCCACTTATGAAGATGATGAAGTGATGAGGTGTTATCGGAGCACCAGACTGCAAATAAAGGGAGAAGGAAGTAAGGAACCTTCTTCTGGAAGCGCGGCGAATGCAGTTGCCAAGAAAATTATTGACATCGGGGTACGTGCCTCTATTCCTATTTTATCTGTAAAACGCGTGAGTGCCATGATTTTATCCTACAACCCTAAATTCAAGACTGTCGTGAAGCCTATAAAGGGTAGATGTACTCCGTTTTTGAATTCAAAACTACAGAAATTTAAAACAGATGCTGGGAAATTATTCGACATGTGTACTTGCAAGTTCCGTGATCTAGCTTTATGTACCTGCGAAAAAAAATCCAAAGTTCCCGAAAGGGAATGGCAAGTTTGGAATGATCAAAGAACCGTATGAAAGATGATACTCGGAAATGTTGATATCGCAACAACACAGACATTGCAAAAAAGGGAAGAAAGATAGCACCGAAAAACCAATTGATGTATTTTTCCAGATAAAAAGAACATATCGCTGCCAAGTACGAGTAGATTTCAAACGGAAATCCGGAAAGAAATTCCGGAGTGTCAAGACACTGTGGAAGAGAAGGAGTCATCAACCGAAGGGAAAAGCGATTACACAGAACTTGAATCAATGGATGTAGATAGAGACTTCCAGTGGACCTATCCCTTAGGGAAAAGTACGAATGAAAAAGTGAGATCATCATCATCAAGTCAAATGAAGGTTTTATATCTCGTACTGCATTGGCCGCAGATTTGACTGGCGTCTCAAGTAGAACCGTGGCCAAAATTACTATAGCAGTCCTTGCTGATTTTCGTCTAGTTTCACCGGAAAACCCAACGAATGTAGCTGATAAGAACACGATCAGAAGGGAGGTAAAGAGGGTAAGAAACAAAATCCGAGAAAACGAGTTAGAGGCACTAAAACAAACACCCATTAAAAGCTTGTATTTTGATGGACGTAAGGATTAGACTCTCAAACAGATATCAAGTCATCGAGAGATAAAATCTGAAGAGCACATAGCACTGATGGAGGAGCCGGAAAGCAAGTACATCGGACACGTGTCGCTAAATTCTAATGCAAATGCGAAAGAAATAGTCAAAAACGTAACGGCCTTCACGGAAGCGCATAATATCGATCTACAGAGCCTAGTGATCATCGGATGCGATGGAACTGTTAATATGGAGTGAAAGGGCGGAGTAATACGTTTGTTTGAAACACAAATTGGTAGACCTCTGCAATGGAGCATTTGTTTGCTACATACCAATGAGCTGCCGCTAAGGCATCTCATTCAGGAAGCCGACGGCCGCACAAAAGGCCACATTCCTACTCTGGACCTGTTGGTTCACGATTAACAGAGTGCGAAAACAATGCAGTAGTCAAATTTGACAAAATTGATACTACTTTCCCGCATTTGGATGCAAAAGATATCAATAATCTAAGCAGTAATCAGCAATACTTATATCGCATCTGCCTTGCTCTAAAAGATGGCAATTGTCCTCCTAATTTGGCTAAGGAAAACCCTGGAATAATCAGTCATGCACGCTAGCTAACGACGGCAAACCGCCTGTTACGGTTATACATCAGTACCGAAAATACATCCGATGAGCTTCGTATAATCGTAAAGTTTGTAATGCTGGTTTATGCACCAATGTGGTTCGAGATAAAAATAAAACCACAGTGCACGGATGGTGCCCGACATATCTGGAAGATGATTGCTCTCTCAAGGCAGTTGCCTGACCATGTCAAGAAAATTACCGACAAAGTAATTTCGAACAATGCATACTTTGTCCATCCGGAAAACATACTAGTGGCAATGTTAATGGATTCTCGAAGCCATATCCGGGAATCAGCAGTGACGCAAATCCGGAACATCAGGAATAAGAAATCCGAAGGCACACGCTTTTTCAAACCTCTGGAACTCAACTTTAATACCGTTGATTATATTGATCTAATCGACTGATCAACGTGCACCATAACAGAGCCACGACTTGCAAATCATATAAAAGATGAAAAATTGGAAGATATGTGCAAACAAGAAGAGGTTCCTCTACTAATATTTGAGAAGTTTCCATGTCACACGCAAGCAGTCGAGAGATGTGTTGAACTCATATCTTAAGCTGCAACGGAAGTTTGCGGTGATACTGCAATAGACGGTTATATACGGGTTAAGATTCAAGCAAGAAGAGAACTTCCAACATTTGACAATAAGGGACATTACTATTATGAAGCCCAAACTTTGTAAGTATTGGGCCTACTTCTTTTTACTTTATTATATTTCAATTTATAGATTTCTGAAATTGAATAAGTACTATACTAGTAAATATACTTTTGATTTTTAATATGCATATTTTTTTGTTCTCGCCATTTTTAAATGCCAGAAGCAGCAGCTAGACATTGAGCAAAATGTG
Source organism: Dysdera silvatica (assembly GCA_006491805.2). NCBI lineage: Eukaryota > Metazoa > Arthropoda > Arachnida > Araneae > Dysderidae > Dysdera > Dysdera silvatica. The sequence goes on from QLNU02015360.1 coordinate 80,542,304, forward strand.
TGAAATTTTTTGTGTATTCTAACTGACCCATTAGGCCTTTCCTTGCCATGCCAATGTCAGTTTTTGAAAATTATTTCCGGAAAGTAATTTCCCCAAAAATGGCTCCAGAGTGCATTTTTCGTCTTTTTTTACCTCTTCAATGCTAGAGGGACGGGGCTAGATATTTAGCAAAATTGACAAAATTTTTTGTGGGTTTTGACTGAGCTATTAGACAACTTTTCCGCGCTATTCGATTTCGAAAAAAAAATTTTGTCCATTTTCGCCCACCCTACTGTGTGGGCATTGCTTTCATTTGTTTGTTGAAAATACAAAAAATAGTACAATGTTCATCATAAATAGTAAGGACGGTTATGAAAATAGATAACATAATGGTATTTCTAGCAACGGCGGCTCGTGGCGAAAATTTAGAGGGGCAGGAGTTAAGCCAATTCTCCAAAATACATTAACCTACGTATTTACTTATCTAGTGAAACCAGTTTCTTGGTGAGTATAGATCGTAATGCAACTTATTTTGGTGAACTAGCCTAGTTCTGTCCCACTAAAATAGTGACACTCCGGGCTAAACGGAGGGACCCTGGTTCGAATCCAGGATGGGGAAAGCGTCTCTTTTTCTCCAAAACAAATAAGCTCTAGTTTGAGCTAATTAATACGTGGGTGGCAAAAATTATAAAAAAATTATAGTACACTAAAATAGTGCCACGAGCCTCCACTGATTTTTAGCTTATTTGTTGGACTTCTATGGCACAAAAAGTAAGCAAGGGTCATTCTGCGCCAAACAAGGTAATGGTGCTTCTAGAATTCATAGTCCAGAATCATGTGGAGAAAACATACGAATTTAAAAAATCAAAGTCCTCGTGTTCCTTCGCTTTCCGTCCTCAATATTTAACATTATAGTTTATCAAATGTTAAGAATAATAGTACGCACCCTACATGCCTTTAATAAATATAATCGAAATCTAATGAGAAAGATGCTTATATTACGCACCACTTCAATAACATGGTATAAGACAACACACACATTTCTTTATTAAGCCCCTCCAGATTTCACCCCCATTTAAAGGGGCAAATAAAAAAAACCGCTTGCTAACTGTTCGCTGCAGTCGGGATTAGATTCCTTAGGCCTTGAGAGATTCTAATTCCTCTGGAAAATATAGGTCCACTGCAAAACGGTGGGTAACGCCTTCATCTATCGTACCCTTAACTAAGGTCCAACTTCAATAGTATCGCAGAATGCGTGTCGTTTTCTGCGATAGATTCGATTTTCTGCAAGCATGTTCTATATATCTCCAAAGTTAGAGAACAATTGACCGTGTAAAAAAATTAAAAAATCCAAACACCCCTGTTCTGAAAATGAAATATTCCAGATTTATGCAAATAAGGATCAAAAGTATCTGGACACCCTCCTACGTGGTGGATTCTGTTAGTGACGTCAAATTTCTAGCTCTCAGACAAGTATAAAAGAAGTCTGACGAGTTAACAATTATAATTTCAAAGCTAGAAAAGTAAAATGGGAGGAAAGGGCGAGCTAAATGATTTTGAACGTGGTGAAGTCATTGGTTGTCACCGCTGTGGAAAATCTGTTCGTGAGATTTCTGTGATGTTACGAGTGCCCCGTTCCACCGTTAATGTTGTTATCGTAAAGTGGGAACATACGGGGACTACAACGGTGCATCCACGACCTGGTCGACCACTTCGTCTAGTAGACAGGGAACGCAGAGTGATGAAAAGAGTTGTGAAAGTGAACCGCATGAAATCGGCGGAAAAAGTTCGTGCGGATTTTCAAGATGCCTCTGGATGCAACGTCAGCACAAAGACAGTTCGCCGTTAGCTGCGAAGCCTTTGTTTTCATGGCCGAGCAGCTGCATATAAACCAAGCATTACCGCAACCAATGCCAAGCGTCGCTTACAATGATTCAAAGTGTGCAAAACATGGAGCCTGCAGCAGTGGTGTCAAGTGTTATGGAGCGATGAACTACGGTAAACTATTTGGCAATCGGATGGTAGAGTCTGGGTGTATTTGAGTGTGCGAATACTTTTGGGCATATAGTGTATTTATTAAACATCTAGTCCAATCGTCTCAATCGCTTTAATTATGAAACTCGCTTGTTGACAATACAACGTCTAATTTTTGGGCGAACATTTCTCAAAATTATTGTGCAGGCCCAAGCACATAATATGTGCATTTATATATTATAATATAGGCCTATGTAAAATTGCAATTTATTTCAAATTATTAGGAGCGTGGGGTCCACATAACTCTACGCCAATGCTGATGGCCGGTCCTTGAACAATTTGAATACTTTGAAATTTTTTCAGAGTACATCATCGGAAAATTCTCAGATTCACTTATTCCAGGTTTCAGAGTTCAAGTAAAATAAATACTATAAACGACACAAATTGTAAATTTACGGCAAAGCCTCTGTATAATGATCACCCATGGATCTCTGCAAAAGTGACATCTTTC
>QLNU02015360.1:80564092-80577479 GCA_006491805.2 Dysdera silvatica
AACAAGTATAATAAAAAAATTTTTTTTTAAAGTCAATTCCTTCAATGCGCTGCTCAAATAAAAGGGAAGAAAGGGAAAAATTGCGAAAAGCAATTTTGGCGACATTTGGCTGTAATTGGCGGCAAGCATTAATCGCCAAATACACCAAAGGAAAGCAAAAAAAAAATCATTTAAATTTAATTAATGAATTAATATTTGAAAAAACTGTATTAACATCAAGTGTCATCCACTACAAGTTTAAAAAAATTTATTTGAACTTGATTGGATGGATAGAAAGTATTTTATTAACGATTGAAAATTTGAACAAGATATATATAGGGAGAGTGTGAGCTAATAGAAGGAATTGAAAAAAAATAGCCTACAAAGGGTGCCGAATACTATACAAATTTTATGTTCACTATAACAACTTACTCTAAACATATTTAATATCTAGTGTTATTTAATAAATATTCACACAATCCTACATTTGTAACTCTTCATATGGGGCATTATTTCCCATATAGTTGATAAATATTCCACCATACATTTTAATCGTTCGATTAATTTTTGCATGCCATGCATATTTAAAGAACGTCGTATTTCCTATATTTTTAAATTATATGTCTCTCGAATTTTCACATACATTCTACACCCATTGATTGCATGCCGGTTACTTATATTTTTATTTTGAATTTATATAAATAGATAATAGATCAATAAACAAACAAACAAACCTGGAAAGCGACTATACTGGTACCCAAAATTTAATTATAAAGTCTACACGTCTCTTTTCTCTTTAATAGGAATCGAAGAATTTAGATTTGATGAATTTTTCTCAATTGCTTGCAGGTTCCGAGATCTAACAATCTTTATTTATTTGAATGATATTTTCCTGTTTATGTATGAAATTATTGCTTGAAAATAAACAGTTGCGAAAATCAATAACGCGTAACTAAATTAACGAATAAGCCAAATAAAGAAAAGTACCTATAATTTTATAAAAATGTTACAGTAAAATTCGAATTTTCTGAACTTACATTGCATGTCAAAACAAATATCAAATTAAAGTATGCTGGTCATAAGATAAACGAGATTCAACTGTCAGAAACAAAAATACGTTAAATTATTAAGGAATACTTAAATTGTTAGGCCTATGCATAGTACAAAATATAACCACGAAACATAAAACGATATTCTTCAATTATACATATGAGCTTCCTTAGTTATTTCGAGTGGTTATTTATGAATGTAATTAAAAAAAAATTACGAAGATCTCTAGTGAAATGGCAAATGTGTGTGTTTAGACTTAATATACTTTCTTCGCTGCATAAATTGCATGACGAAACTGCATGATGCCGATATTCAAGCTGGATGAAACTTCGTTCAACTATAACTTAGTTTGGAGCAGATGTGGCATTATTCCAAAAGAGGTTGAGGAAATTTAAAGTTCCTCCAGGAGAACGGAGTATTCTGACCATTTGTCACATCGGCTTTTCCGAAATTTGCTTTTTTCCCGATTGCGAATTCTGTCCAAGTTCAGAGTGATGATTCTATCTCTAAAACCATTCATGGAGAAGAGTTCTGTCGAAACTAACGTATACAGATATTAAAGCTATATAAATGTAAGAAAACTGATTATATAACAAACAGAAGCATTTAATTTTAGAGGAAACAAATCATATCATTGGAAAGAAAGAACATTAAAAGTGTTTTATAAGCCCGAGGAATATTAATAAAATATTTTATTCTCAAAAGATATTGCAAATTATTAATTAAAATTTAAGAGACGTTAATTGAAAAAAAGTGATAGAAAGAGAGCAATATTCCTCTCTGTTGTAATTCAAAACAATTAGTAAAACTCCTTTTTGTCAAAATACGGAAACAACTTTAGAGAATGAAAAAAGAAACAAAGAAGAGAAAGGAGCTGAATACATTTTTGTGGAGCACAAGACAAAAAAATAAAATAAGAAGTAAAGAAAAAATTGTGAAAGTTAAAAAATATGCAAAATGAAAGAGAGAAATAATATTTCCCATTAAAAGTTTCGTGACGTTTTGAGAGCTAATGTTCGTTTTATCAGGTGTACCGTTTAGAATATGCAAATATTATATTTAAATATAATATGCCGAAAGAGCGAGAAAGGGGGAAGATCTTCTATTCTGAGTTGTCCCAAACTATTCCATCACTCGGATTTTTCCTATTTCTTATTTAATTTCATCAAACTCTCCACTTTCTCGTAAAAATTCAATAAGAAACTTTAGCCAGGTGTGAAATGGATATATCTTTTTCAGGTACTTGACAGGTGATCAATTCACTAATTACAATTGGCCTCATAAATCAAGACCGTAGCCCAGAATTAATTTCTGGGGCGGAGTTCAAAAACATTTACAGCATGTATCGATACAATTACAGCATGCAAGTCCGTAGCCAAGTCCCATTAAAAATTTAGTTTCGGGGGGGACCGGTCCCTAAGATCCTCGCCCCCTCTGAATACGGGCATGCCATGAATCACTATACCTTTCAGATCAATGTTTAGAGAGCATAGTTTTTAAAAATACTTTCTAAAACTCCTGTTGATACAGGGATCATAACTGAAAATGATTAGAGCTCTTTAAATCTGGCCTCAATGATTTAAACGAGCTAACATTTGAACTTTAAATACTTTATGATATGGAAAATTGTGTATCTACTACATTTTTAATAAAAAAGGTTCTTTTCCTCCTGTGTCCACTATTGGTTGTTATTCTAACCATATCTGTGTCAAATAGCTTTATACTGTTCGCTGAAAGCGAAATATCGTTAAGTCGTTCCTCTATAAGGGCACCATGCAAACGATTGATATCATTCAACGATCCGTACATACATGACTAAGCTTTCTTGGGTGTCTAACCCAAACCCAGCAAGTCAGAGGGTCGTAACTATGCCCAGGGGCGGATATGGTCCTCTCACAAGGCGCATACCTTGGATTTTTGGAGGGCACGAGTCCTTGCCTATTCGAAGGCACAAGGTCCTATTGCCCATGAGGGGGCGCTCTGGTCCGGGCGCTGGCGGCCCAATCCGCCCCTGATCATGCCCATTAGGCTAATATAGTAAAATATCGTTGTATATCGTCCTTCTGACCCGTTACGTTGACTGCATTTGGTGGTATGGACTGATGAAGACCATATTGAATTGTACTGGCGTTTTCCTGTACTTCATTCCGGTTCCAGTTAAGCACGGTCACCTTCTTTCTTTTTTAACTATTGTGAGTGAAATGAAAAGGTTATAGTTTGAACTAAATCGTGGATATACAAAAGTATTCTAGTAACGATCATCATTGAAGGTTAAGGAAAAAAACTGGTCTCTTGCTTTTTATAAATATCATTACATCATGCATAGAAAACCAGACTGCAGATATTCAATATATTATCACGTATCTAAAATGGCAGTATATTTTTTTGTCAAGTAGAGTACAGAAAATAACCCACCAAAGCCGCCCACTATCAAGTAAACATCTATGCAATGCCGATAACTAAAAGGTGTAGCATCGACTGCACTTGCGCACTGACTTCGCTATTTCAGAATCGACCAAAATGTTTTTCCATCCAGTTCGAGTCCATCCCATTTCGACACAGAACATCAAATAGCGTTTCCCCTTAAGATTATCGTTTTTCATTCGAATGTTTCCATTTCGTTATCTACTAATATACAGCAAGCACAAGAACGAAATGTGGGCAGACGTAACCGTTAAATTTTCGCATTAGAAATATTTTATTTGGGATTATCAAAGACTAGACTGGTCCTGGTTTCATTGTTTGGAATTTACAATTATAATCATTACTTTATTGTTAGAATGATATTGTGCCCTCCGCAGGGATAACACAATTGCCAAATATGGTCAACACAAGAAAGCCTCCGGGGCGAGAATTTTGTGAGTTTTCGTGGGGGAATTTATTATACTATAATTTTTGCCACCCACGTATTAATTACAGCTCAAACTAGAGCTTATGTAATTTTGGAGAAAAAGAGACGCTTTCCCCATCCTGGATTCGAACCAGGGTCCCTCGTTTCCCAACTTGAGAGTGTCTTGGACCCAGCCGCTAGACGAATGAGAACAGGAAACAACAACTCTCTTTCTCCATTATATAAAGAATGTTAAGGTATTATTACCCTCCGCGGATAACACAATTGCCAAATATAGGGGTTAACACAAGAAAGCCTCCCATTAATTTTGAAAACGCTACGTTGATGACCACCTTCATATTCTCTCTCACAAACTTTATAATCTTTAAACTATAAAGCTTAGGGTTTCCGCAAGGATATTCAGGTAGGCTTGTATTGGGGTTCCCAAATGAAAACAATACATATTCAACATAAATTAGAACTGCCAAAGGAACCGGAGCTATTCTATATTTGGGAGACTATAGTCTGTGGCTTCAGTTTCACGGATTCCTTCTTGTTTTCCACGTTAGTTCTGAAGGCTTCAATAATATTACATTAACAGCTTGGGGTGAATACATATTTATAAGAATAATGCAGAGAGAGAAATAAAATTAGGTGGTGAAGAGTTAGTAATGTCTTAAGCATATTATTGCTTGGGGATAATTAGACATTTAATCTGAAGAGTTCGACTGACGCCATCGAGAAAATTGAAATTGCGAAATTAAATTAATCTAATCGCAAGTGCTTGTATGTAAAAGGTAAAAATTGTCATTAGCAGGCAATGCCATTTACTTTAAAATAGATCGCTTTGATCTCCGAATCTCATTATTATGGTGTTGAATTAATTTTCGCCAGAAATTGTTCCCCATCGTCTAAATCCTATTTGCTTACTCTTAGAAACGCGAGTTGCTCATTTTAATTAATGGTTACGGAAATCCTACTTAAACATTTTTCACAAGCGTAGAAATTCAAATTTACACCTGCTTTATGTTGGTTGGGAACTTTATCCGTACCCAATCACGCACATACAAAAGACGATGCTTTAATAATTGCTTGAGGACATATCTTTAGGAGGAAAACCACTCTGTTGTTTCCCATATATTTATTAATGGTCTAAAATGTGTGGTCTCTGCACTGGGAGGAAATGCTTCCTTAATTGCATCATTTTCCGAAACGTCCTTTGAATTGTGTTCGCTTGTATGTATTAGGTCAATTCTTTCGGAGGTAAATATGCTATTCTTTCTGAAGCTTAGTTGAAAGAGATCTAAAATCATTACTCTTTTCAGCTGCATATGGCTTTCGTCGAAAAAGAACGTGACAGAATCCCAAGGGACCTAATTTGGGAATGTTGAACAACAATGGCATATCGTGTATATACAGGGTGTCTCAGCACCAGGGTTACAAACTTCAAGGGGTCATAGTTCTCATCAAGGTGAACGATATTTGTCATAGAACCTAAGGTCTCAAACCACCCACAGCGCCAGTTCTAAAACCGTCCAGCATTCACAAATATTTACAAATAGTGCGTGAAGAGCGCCAGATACTACTCAGGTCAGCTGATCAAGTGTATAGTTGATTAGGATAAAGCATATTGCGCTTCTCATGCACTGGTTGTAAATATTTGTGCATGCTGGACGATTTTAGAACTGGCGCTGTGGGTGGTTTGCGACTTTAGATTCTATGACAATTATCGTTCACCTTGATGAGTACTATGACCCCTTGAAGTTTGTAACCCTGGTGCTGAGACACCCTGTATATAATTTTGAAATAGAGAAACACTTGCATTAAAACTTTCTTCTACGTGTTTCAAATTCATTTCAATTTACTGAGTTTAAAGTGACGAAATGGCTTCGGGCAATAAAGAACAGTAATCTATCTCTACTAATAAATCTATGTGCGCTCTTATTTTACCAACTGCTTGCATAATGTTAGGAGAGAGTATTAATGAAATGCTTTCTTTGCAACAAACATTTACAGCAAATAAATGCTTTACCATTAATTTGTAGTAAAAGTTATTGAATTATAATATTATTATTTTATTATTATATTCTTGATTCTTGCATTTATTATTACTGGTAGGCATCGAAAGCTTAAATGTAAACTCTTATGAGAAAATTATATCCTAGTATTGTTTATATAAATTTTTCTATGGGCGTGGAAACTAATTGCTATTTCTTTCCTCTCCCTCTAATCTGCCTACCGGTCTGCTTTTAATCGTACATCTTGTTTATAAATCTGCATTGCAATTACGATAATGAGAAATTTGGCATCTGAAGCCACCGTTTGCAGATAGTTTCGAGACGTTATGCAAGTTTGGTTTCGAAAGCTGCATTTGTGCCAAACAGAAATTGCTTTCTTAGTGGAAATTCTCCAACGTACCTTCTGTCCTCCATTTAATGCACGATATCAACACTCTTACGCGAACTCATATGCCAGTGTCAATCAGTTATTGACTTTCTTAATACTGCTTTAATGGTTTCCAAGAATTTGAATGTTCCATAGATGGACCTACAAGTATGCTGGCAAAGAAGCTAATCGCTTGAATGGAATGCTGAGTGCCTTTTATCAATTAAATTAAAACGTGTTCCGTCATTTAAAATGTCAACCTAACTTTTTAACCCGGTAAAGTGAACTCCCATACGCTCATCTGTCTCCTAGATTAGTGTTTCTCACCCTTTGGTCGTTCGCGAACCACTAAATGTTTTTATATAAATCGAACACTACGTAGATTAAATCAAATAATAATATTAATCAACGTTTATTGGCGTAGTGATACCAGCGCCGATGTTATGGCGTGATTAGATGGTGAAACGTTCGAAAGAAAAGAAATGTTTATGTGTTCGATGGAACCTGAACCCAGTGGAAGGTCGTGGGTTCAGGTTCCATCGAACGAAGAAACATTTCTTTTCTTTCGAACGTTTCACCATCTTGCCGCGTCATAACATCGGCGCTGGTATCACTACGCCAATAAACGTTGATTTATATTGTTGTTTGATTTCACTAAATGTTTGGAGGTGGGGTCTGGAAACTTTCCCAAGGGAGAAAATTGAGAAATATGTTGTCTGAAAACAAGGTTGTCAACCATACTCAATAATACTAGGATCTACTCAACATCATCCGTTTTAAATTAAATATTTTTGCTCTGTTCACCACTATTAAAACGTTAAAAGCTTCCTGTGTCAGGATTTTCCAATACAATGCGGATTTTCTCAGGTTATTTAGACATCCTCAAATATGGAACATTTTGAAATTGTCTACATCGAACTTTTACTCTTCAGCAATTACAGGCCCCCTTTAGAATCGTGCTTTTAAATGCATAGGAGTTCATTACTTCCTGATAATACACAAAGTTTTTGTTCTTTTTGTACTTATGATAATTCAAAATGTGATTTCAAGGTATGAAATATTCATTATTGTCTATATGATGATCTCACTCCGCACTGAAGACCATGGAAATGGCATACCTGAACTTCAAGTGAAGACCCCTTTGAGTTTTGAAGGGATTTTGAAGAGAACTCTTCGCAGAAGTTTTGGATATCTGTGTGCAAGAATGTGCCAGAAAATGTAGTCTTTTGATGAAACGAGCCCAAAGATAAGAAAAGAAAACCTTCAAAATTCTAAACTACTTTAAAGAAATGAAAACTAAATCTAGTTTTAAATAAAGTTACTGGATTTTTCTTTGCCAAGTTAAAGGTAATCAACTAATTTTAAACTAAATTAACCACAACCAACTACCAGGGGCGGCTTAAGAGCCGGCAGATCCGGGCGGCCGCCCGGGGCCCCGTTTGGATGAGGGCGCCAAACTGAAGTCAAGTTCAATTTTTTTAATTGACCCAACAGTAGAAAATCTCTCTAAGAAGAGATACGTTTAGAGAAATTTTTAGAGAAATATCTTTGGAAAAATCCTTTCAGAGAATTTTGGTCACTTTTATAGGGCACTTTATACTGGCCATCTATAATCTCTGTTTTCACCCAGAGGAGGGGGGCAAAAAGCAATCTGTGTCAGGCCGCCCGGATTCAAAATCAACCTCGAGCCGCCCCTACCAACTACTGCCAAGCTAAATCATCAAACGCGAAATAAGCTTATTTAGCCTGTATTATCTATCGTACTAAATAGTACAAAATTACAAACCGCAGTGAAGACGATTGCCTCCACATTGGTGTCCCCTAGATAACGTTAAACGATAGTCATCTTTCAGTCCATCACCACACTACACACTCTATTAGAGTGCTAGTATATGCAATTTACATTTTGTGTTGCGCCGTGCGACGCCAAATGACCATAAGATGAAGAGCGGGAGTTGGATTAAAAAAAAATGTCCATTACTTTTTCTCCTGAAATTTCTTGAAAATCTTCCGGATCACTCAATAAGCCGTCGGAGCCTACGCTTTAGGTAACACTGCCCTAGACATTTACCCCACTAAGCGGTCAATTTCAATCTATCTGTAATAAATTTGCCCCACCAAACCTTAAAAATTTCCTCGTGTGGGGCAATTTAAATATTGATAAATTACGATGAACCTGGAGGAGTATGTTATAAATTTACAATTCAGAAATCAACGCCTAAAATAATCTTGTGAACAATAAACATTCAGCCAACTGTTACCGAAACGTTAAGAATTATGAAGATCGCTAATAATTTCGAAGTTTCGAACACTGCAATCATGTTAGCAGTGAGAGATTTACGAATAGGCAAAACAAAATAAATCCTGCACCGACAAATTTTCAGCGAAAAATTGCAGAGGTGCGACGACGCGACTAAACTTTTTGCCTGTGCTTGAACTATTTATTTCTCATAAATGTTTTCCAGTTATCAAAACATCGTACGATTTGTCCGTCCGCCGCACCTATTATTTAAATGAAAATAAATAGCGAATAGGTTTTTCTTCTCCTGCGATAACGTCACAACAAATTAATAAATTTTAAAATATATGTTAATATTTTTGTAATAAAAACGTGTAATTTTTTTACTGAATTGAGTTGTTAGTTTCGTTTTATGCTCAATGTTTATATTATATTGTCAACGTGAAAGTGAAGGATATTTATTATCTTATAACGTCCTATTTATTGTTAAAGATTGCTATGTTTCTTTTATATATGTTTTACAGATTTAACCTTTTCCTTTACATATTTTTATACAGATTTAACCTTTCTATTTTATGTGTATTTTATACAGATTGTCTTATCTTTGCATACAGGATGTTGTTTAGGTTGATAACTGATAACTGTATTTTATACAGATTTAATCTTTCTATTTTATGTATTTTTATACAGATTTAATCTTTCTATTTTATGTATTTTTATACAGACTTAATCTTTCTATTTTATGTATTTTTATACAGATTTAATCTTTCTATTTTATGTATTTTTATACAGATTTAATCTTTCTATTTTATGTATTTTTATACAGATTTAATCTTTCTATTTTATGTATTTTTATACAGATTTAATCTTATTCTATTTACCTACCTTTTATATACAATTTTTGACGTTATGTGCAGGGCAGTAGCTAGGCATTTGCAAAGAAAGAAATGCCAGGTGCGCTGCCTCGAGAGAGGCTCAAAGGCATCAAATTCACTAATACTTGCGGAAAGACGAATTTGAAATATTCACCACACACAGGGGTATCAAATAAAAATTTTTATAAGAGAGTCGAATGGTTGAATCTTTAGCTTAATATTTCTTTTTTAGTTTGCCTCTGGTTAGGTTCAGTGAGACTAGACGACAAAATATATCAATCTACAGACTGTAAAATCGTAAATCAACATCTGCATGCTAGTAAGCCCTTTAAAGGTTTATGATATTCCAACATAAACTACAGTAAAAATGTATGTAAAAAGAATACTAGAAAAGAAGTGATATCTTTACGAACGAAAAATGCGTGATGTATAAAATGGTTTAAATCCTTTAGCTATGGAAGTTTAGAATGGGTGATAAAAGATTTACTTCAAGGATGCAACTGTTTTTCTTTATCGCTGAAATATTTTTATTACATTGAAGTGGGTAATGTAAAATGAATTTCAAACACACGCGAGAAATTTTTAAAGTAAGTATTATTTTCTATTACAGTGGACTCTCGATTTAACGCACATACAAGAATCCCCGAAAAAGTTCATAAATGGAAATTAATATCGGTACTGCAAGGTACTTTTCGGGACTAACACAACAGTTCGTAAAAACATGTAGTTCGCATATTGGAGGTTCTTAAAAATGCTAATCCACTGTATTACGATGCATAACAAAAAAATACATGTACATATATACGATATACTATTGTACTAATCACATACATGTATAGGCGTAGATTTATATGGTTCTGTGGAGCCTGAGCACCCCTAATTATAAATAATAGCAATTTTACATACATCGTAATGTTTAAATGCATATAAAATGTGTTTGAGCCTTCTCCCTCCACCCAATAATTTTGAAAAATCTACTTTGATATGAGGATAAGTGTTCAGACTCAAGTCTGAATCAAACTTGTATTGGGCTGCCAGAAATAGACTGACGGCTAAAAGGCCTTTGTCCGGCGCAGGATAAAAAATAGACTCAAGACTATGCTTATGGAGAAGTTGGGGGTTAACCTCCAAATTTTCTGAACCATTATATTAGCTGAAAATCCAATTCCATATATGATAAAAGAAAAATCTTATCACTCCTTCTCACATTTTTCAAAATTATGTACAAAACCTGATCAAAATTATGCAATATTGAATCGAATGCTTACTAAAAATAAATTCAAAATACCCTTTCACGTCCAGAAGAAAAAAATGCATTTTGAAACTTGAGTAATACTGACAATTTAAAATTTTACGTTCAAAGGTCAAAGAAATTACATAAAGGACATTAACATGAAAGAAATTTTGTAGCATATAAACTAGCTAGAACGCAAAAATACATTAGTATGAATTCAAATTTTTAGAAAATAGCCAAATAAAAAATAATAAAACTGAGGAATGTAGAAAATAAAGAAACAGGTCCGCATTTAAAATTACTTACTTCATATTGACTTTAATGTAGTAAAATTAAAGTAATCAGTATTTATAAAGTAAATTAAAATATTAGTTATTAAATATGATTTAATATAATTATTATTGTCAGGGTTAATACACATACAGATTTACACACATTATTTACACAGAGTTGTGTAAATTTTTATAAAATTCCAAATATAAATTAATGGAGAATTAGTTTTCTTTATATAAACACGCTTTTAAAATGGTCTGTTCTGAAATAATATTATTAAAGAGAGAAATTTGTTTATTTTACCACCAAAAACATACAGAGTTCTTTTGGCCATAATTATACTTATAATGTACTTACTTGAGGAATGAAATCAAATTTTGGCGAAAATCTTTAAAATCAATCGCCTGATCAATTCGACATCACAAATATCGGACAGCTGATTCCTCATTTTGGAACTTACATATTTTTAGTAAAGGGAAAACGACAAGTATGTCTTCAAGCCCTCTGATAGAAATTGATACCTGACGTATGTTATTCGGTAAACTTGAATATTTTGGCGCAATGAACACTGACCATTGGAACTATGCAATGGACGAAAAAATCACAGCACCCCGAAAAAGTGTCCTGGAACCCCCACACTCTGTATGCAAATAGCTTCTCACCAAACATGGAAATTGATATAAAGTCAACAATAAACGTTCGGAGCAATGCTAGAGTTCATGATAAACACGTATGTTTGCATAGGCGTAGCCAGAAAGTTCGTAAGTGGGGTTTAGGCTCAACAAGGAGGGGGTTACAGAGCTACAACTCATATATTCCTATGTTAAATATACAAAATTTCATTGCAATGGGGGGTTACAACCCCCAAACTCCCCCCCGGCTACGCCTATGTATGTTTGGCATATATATAAGGAACGTCACCGCACGACATGCATCTAGGAGACTAGAAAAAAGATACAAAGTACCAGGGAAGAAATTTACGCACAAAAGTGTAAACACTGGTAAAATATCAGATTAAAAAGATCATCCAAGCTTTCAGACGCCTTAGCAGTTGTCCTTTATCAGGAGTAATGTGAGGAGTAAATCCATAAAGCATAGAAACTTTGAAGTGGACTGAGGTTTACCGTGTATCAGTAACAAAATGTTCTTTTGCTGCGATAAACATAATAAATCTAGCTACAAATTATAAACCATGTTTAACGTTTTGTAGCTGCGAACAAGGAAACAACATCTGCTAGGAGAATCCTTAATTTCTCTAAATTTGGGCCACTTGAAGAAAGTATATTCCTATGCAGAATTTGGTAGAAAAATAGAAGTAGCAAACATATTTAAAATACCAGAAAGTAGAAGCTTAATATACTAGCGTGATGGCAAACTGTGTAAACATTTAAAAATTGAGGCGACCTTCCAACTCAGTGACAAACATTACGATTGTAACGGCGAAGAGCGAAACCTTCATCATATATTCCATTCGAAACACGCGCTGCTAATAAAATAAAAGGAGGTTTTTCTTTGCTGAATTCACATTTTCAGCCACTGATCCGATAGTAAAATTCGCTCGGGGAATAAAAAGCGCCAGCGATAGTTCACGTCGCTCGGAAATATCTGCCGGTGGAAAATTGTTAATCAGGTCGCTAGTATGTTTCAGAAAAGGAGGTTAATAAAAAGGTTATTTTCCTTAAACAATTACCACATTTGCGAGTGGACTGAATAATATGTTAGGAGAAGTGCTTGTTTATGGAAAGAACAGTGCAAAACAATGCAAAGTAGGTTAGCAACAATGGAAAGTAGGTTAATAACAATGGAAAGTAAATGAGCAACAATGAAAAGTAAATGAGAAACAATAAAAAGTAAATGCGCAACAATGAAAATAAATGAGCAACAATAAAAAGTGAATGAGCAACAATGAAAAGTGAACGAGCAACAACGTAAAGTAAGTTAGAAATTTGCAGAATTCAACGATAATAAATAGTTAAAATTAATAAAATATATTTATTTTAACTGAACTGTTAATCTTTCAGAACGGTGTAATATTTTTTTTTCGAAAGATGCGAATGATGATGATAAGTTTAAGAGATGAATGCACAGCGAGAATTTATAAGAATATTCCTTTTTAAAAGAACAATCATCATTCAGGATAGCTTGCAGTGATTGAAGTAAACTTGTGTGGAACATCCAATATAGCTCTATTTACGATGCATTATAGTTTATAAACATACTTAATATAACGCCTTATAATACTTAATATAAACGTTGATTAATATTGTTGTTTGATTTAATCTGCGTAGTGTTCGATTTATATAAATACATACTTAATAATTAAATATATTTTCTTTTTCTCATTTCCTTTCCAAGTAATTCAAATCTTAGTGGCAGTTTCTCGTTGAAATATGTTGGAATACTTAATAACATCTTCAACAGCTTTCTTCAATTTTGACCTTCTTTCTAAATGTACGATATCATTACCCTTCTTAAGGCTAACACAATTGCCAAATAATGATCAGCACACGAAGCCACTGGGA
>QLNU02015360.1:80577579-80595370 GCA_006491805.2 Dysdera silvatica
AATAGTTTATAACGACGCTGGTTATAATGACCAACCGCATATAATGATGGAAATTTTACAAGAAGTTTGCTATTCTACTCCATACTAAATATATCGGTTATAGCGACATCGTATATAACGACGAAACCTGCTATAACGACGGCGATTTTGTAGTCTACGTAGATTCTAACTAGGGAAATTCGTATCGGATATAACGACGCGACTTGACAGTCATAAGTCGGAACAATGTGGGTTGTTGTGTTATTAAAATTTAAGCGTTATTTTAATCTTGTTTATTTACAAATGTCTGAGAAATTTTTATTACTGCTAAACCTGAATATTGAAGATAACGAACCGTTAAAAAAAGCCACGTGATTTATTAATTGAATATTACAAGGGTAGGATTCCTCAGGGGTCCAATTATTTTTTCAGTCTAGGGCTCATGAAACTTTTAAACAGGCACTGTTCGGAAGTCATTGGTATAATATAATAAATATTTTTAATACATTTGTTTTCCATATTATATATTTTACATAGTGTTTTTTACAATTTTTTAATTCAGAAAACTAAAATATATGCATTTAGTGTGGCTATAAATATAATTTAATGGACAAAGTAATTGAATTCATCAAAATTTAAATATATTTTTATTTAATTTTGAAACCAAAAAGTTTAATACTTTTTACTATCAAAATAATTTATAAAACTCTGGAGTATATTATATTTTAGGCTACAATCATTTTAAAAAAAATATTGTTTATAACGACTATCGGTTATAACGACCAAATTTCCAAGGTCCCGGTCGTTTATAACCAATTTAATTGTAATATATATATATATATATATATATATATATATAATTAACTCAATGATTAGCATAATATCATGTAACATGCCACCAAATAAATCATTTTATATGTCATAAATTATGCATAATATAACATATGTAAATACACAGTGCTGTCCAATTGAACTGAGTGCAATACAAGGCGTGCAATACAATAAACATATACAATGTAATGCGAAGAAAATTGCATTTGACTGTGGCAGTTGAAGTTGAAAATTATATCAATATCCTCTCTAAATAATTGCTATTCAAAATCCATTTTCATTTTTAAAAAATGGAATATCCAATGCAAATGAATTACCAATCTTTGAGAAAATCATAATATTAAGATAAATCAATCTTTGTGAAAATGATAATTTCAAGATGAATCATCACTCTTTGTGAAAATCATAATCTCAACATGAATCGTCTACCTTTAAGAAAAATCATAACCTTAAGAAATCATAATCTTAAAATAAATCCCAACCTTTAAAAAAAATCATAACCTTAAAATAAATCACCAATCCTTAAGAAAATAATAATCTTAAGATAAATAATCAATCTTTAAGAAAATCGTCATCTTAAGATAAATCCTAATCTTTACGAAAATCACAATCTTTGAGAAAATCATAAACTTCACGAAAAAAAATAAGCTTTAAGAAAATCATTAATTTTAAAACTCATACACTTTAAAGAAATCATAATTATTAAGAAAAATCATTATCTTTAAGAAAAATCATTATCTTTAAGAAAATCATTATCTTTAAGAAAATCATTATCTTTAAGAAAATCATTATCTTTAAGAAAATCATTATCTTTAAGAAAATCATTATCAAAACAACAATGTCAATCAATCAACGTTTATTGGCGTAGTGATACCAACGCCGATGGTATGGCGTGATTAGATGGTGAAACGTTCGAAAGAAAATAAATATTTCTGCCTTCGGTGGGACCTGAACCCACGACCTTCCACTTGCCGGGCGGAGGCTCTACCCACTGAGCTACGAAGGACAATATATAATCTCTTTACGAACGTATATATATTGTTGCCAGTTATTTCGCAGAATGGTGTAGTACATAGACTACTATTTAAACCAAATTGCAAAGAGACTGGTATTAAATTGATCGAAATGCACGTTGCAGCATACAGGTATGTATTTATTTTATATAAATCGAACACTACGCAGATTAAATCAAACAACAATACACCTGTCTTTTCATTACATTAAATGATATCATGGTAGTCCATTATATTATAGATGTATATTTCTTCATATTAAAGATGATATTTCATTATATTAAAGGTATTCCATTATATTAAATATGGTATTTCATTATATTAAATATGGTATTTCATTAATTTGAAATGATATTTCATTAATTTGAAATGATATTTCATTAATTTGAAAGGATATTTCATTAATTTGAAAGGATATTTCATTAATTTGAAATGATATTTCATCATATCAGCGATACTAGATATCAATCGAAAAACTCTGCATTCTAATTTTTTGCGAGGTTCTTAATTTTCTCTTTAAAAATCAGAGTATTGTCCTTCCTAAAACAATTAACAGACTAAATTAAGAAGATTTAAATAATCTCCATTCAGTTTTTAAAAAGGTCCTTAGCAATGTCTTCAAAAATCAGACTTCTTTCAAAATTAAGCCACTAAAGAAAATAAGCTAGTATTGCAAAAAAAATCGCTTTTAACCGTAATTGGGACTGTAAAACATTTTAATCTAAGCTCAGTACTTACAACATAAAAGTTCATTTTTGAAATGAATAGGTGTATTAAATTTAATTAATATCATCGTTGAAAATCTAAAACCATGACAAAGTGGATTTTTTATGCATTAAATTACACGGAAAAAAAGCACATCCAGCTAGTAAGACCACGTGACTGAAAATCGATTATTTAAACATTTTGAAATCTTTTTTTTTTTTAGTTCCATAGTTTCTCTATTTCGGTGTGCTTTTCACGCTCATTTCCAAACGTACAAAAAATTTTCTTGTTGACATGTGATTTTGCATTTCAACGAGGTTATTCTATAGTTTGTGCGTGTGTTAATCTTACGCTTATCTTTATACAAAAGTCTTTGCAATGCTTTCACTCCTTTCGAAATTCAATGTATCCTTAATTATTTTTTAATTGGAATTGTATGCTATTTTGTTTCCTACGGCTTTCCAAATTCCACGCAGAAATATCATTTCGCCGTCAAATAGTATGAAAATTGGGTGCGACACAAAACATGTACCATTGTATCACAATAATACGCGATTGTTTATTAATTTTTTCATTGTTCAAACTAAAGATTTGAAAAATTTTCAAAATTCTCCACGGCTATTTATTACATGAGACGTTATAATGAGCGTCAATAGTTCTATTTCCTTATAGCAACATCAAAATACAATGCTTTTTATTTCATTAGAAGAACGCTAGTGAGAGGGTATGAACAGATGTAAACTTTTGTATATATATTCGTTTCCGATTAGTTGGTTATTTAGTATTCGTATGTAATTAATTCCTAAAAGTTTTCTGGAAAGAGATTTAAGTTTTGAGTGCTTGTTTCGAATAATATTGCAATAAGTGAGGGTAGTAATTTACAGACAATATTGTTTTGTGATTGATAAAGGATCATTTTTGTAACTTTATGGGTAAGAGCCTACCGAAATATACTTCTGCCTTTACTGATTAATCGTATACAACTCTACTAATTTATCGTGAACAATTCTGCTAATTTATCGTGAACAACTTTACTAATTTATCATCAGGAACAACTTTACTAATTTATCGTCTTGAACAACTTTACTAATTTATTGTCTTGAACAACTTTACTAATTTATCATCTTGAACAACTTTACTAATTTATCGTCTTGAACAACTTTACTAATATATCTTAATCTTCAATGCGGCAAAAGTAGATACCAACGAAACAATGAGCCTACCGAAATATACTTCTGCTTTTACTGATTTATCGTATGCAACTCTACTAATTTATCGTGAACAATTCTGCTAATTTGTCGTGAACAACTTTACTAATTTATCATCACCAACAACTTTACTAATTTATCGTCTTGAATAAATTTGCTAATTTATTGTCTTGAACAACTTTACTAATTTATCGTCTTGAACAACTTTACTAATTTATCATCTTGAACAACTTTACTAATTTATCTTAATCTTCAATGCGGCAAAAGTAGATACCAACGAAACAATGAGCGAACTGAATAAAAGGTTTAAGTGTAAGTAAAATTAATAAACGTAGAGACAAAAAATGACGGTGAAAATAAACACTAAAAAAACTGTTTCAGCTGGGCGTTTCGTCATCATTTCCCTTTATTGGTGATGGTTAGATAAAAATCCAGCCGAAACAGTTGTTCAATTGTTATCTTTCAACACCTTCAAAGACGTTTTTAATTGTCAAATCTGAATTTTTAGTCACAGTTTCACGCACTTTCATAGGTTTTCTCCCCAACGAATAAGTCTTATTTATGTGAAAAATGCTTTAGTACGTAAAGAGCTTTTTAGTAAGTTCGCACGTGTGTTTTACAAGTTTAAATTTTTACGTACGCACGTAAGTTTGGTATGAGTCTTTTAATAAACATATAAAGATTATTTAAATAAATCGAACACTACGCAGATTAAATTAAACAACAATATAAATCAACGTTTATTGGCGGGTAGTGGATTCAGGTCCCACAGAACGCAGAAATATTTATTTTCTTTCGAACGTTTCACCATCTAATCACGCCATAACATCGGCGCTGGTATCACTACGCCAATAAACGTTGATTTATATTGTTGTTTAATATAGAGATTATTTTAGTAGTACAAGTTTGATGGAAAACTTTAGCACGTTACCGCACACAAGTTCTTTTTCATAAATTTTTGCAAAATATATCTAATTTTATTGTTTATGCAGTTTTTATTCACCCTCTAGTAATGTAACTAAAAACAAATTCATTTGAAAAATCGCTTATATATGCAGAGAGAATGTGTGTTATTTAATTAATAAACACTCATCAAAGTCACAAAACTGACTTAATATGTATGTGCATATAAATTAGTAATTATTATATAATTAAACAATTAATTTACTCTTGACATTCATATTAATTATCTGCAGCTATTTAGTTCTCTATTCATAATTAAGCTAAATATTTCTATTTACTGTACATTAAATGCGAATATATATTATTGTATACAAATATTAAGCTCTAAACAGCCAATAGCATTTAACAACAAAAATTACCATTTTACGTAAGATACAGAAAGTGACACTATTGTACACACACACACACAACAATAAAAATAATTACAGGGATACTTTAACACTTAATTAAACTTAATAAACTAATTCGTAATATGCAAATCCCATGTTTTCGGATTCTAAATACTTTTGCATATTTCGGAAGCGTGGCCCTATGATAAGCATAGGGAACCCGGAACTCTATTCCACGATATTAAAACAATAACAAAAGTTGATTCTTTAATGTACTGTTTTATTAGAAAGAGATGAGATCAAATTTTATCTGGCACGATATTGTGCTTGAGCCCCGAAATAAGGAATGTATGACGAAACTTCGGTCAGTTTCGAATGCCTACGAAATACGTATCACCTTATGACTGACTTTCGTCCATACAAACAGGCCTCATAAATCATATCTAAGTTGATTGTGTATTTTTTAAACCGCGTTTTGTCACACATGCCCTGTGCTTTACAATCTAGGAGTTTTGAAAAGAGGGAGAACAATTCACGATAACAGCATTAAAAATGATCTTTTTTCAGCTTTAAATATCTGGTTAGATAATGTTCCCGGGCGGAGAGTTTTGGAGAGAGGAAAAAAAAGCAGATTTTGAAAATGACACTGTACTATAATATTTTAAAAGGGATCTTGGGGAAAAATCACCACTCTGTCTTTGGACCAGCTTGCTGCATTTTGCAATTTGCACAACGTTGGAAAAGTAATCCCTTATTTAATAAGGGTATAATTTATTTTGTTTTGGTATCAAAGTGGTGGGCCTTTTTAAAATTTTTCCACCCTGTTGAAAAATAGCCAAAGAACTTTCAGAAAAATTTAAGATTGAGAAATTCGAGATGATCGACGATACAGGGGTAGATTTGTGGGTGAGGGTCTTTCGTAGGGAGGGGAAGCATATGACGTGAAATATATTCTTCCTTCCTTAATTTAGTTAGTCACCCATTTGTCAAAATAATAACGCGCTTTAATCTCAGAAATCCCTCGTTGTTTTTTTCTTCAGAAAAACGTACTTTATCCTAACATATTATGATACGAATTCCACCCACATAGTTCTATTATATGTTCACAGATTTCCTTCGGCGTGATTTTTTTATTTACTGATCGAAGACAAAGATATTTTTTAAATAATATAAATAAAACTTGTACATTTCGCATCACGTCTCGTCAGTTACGTCATGAACGTTGTGTGATATAATATTGGTGACATGAAAAATCACCGACTAATGTAGATTAGTCGGTGATTTCAAGGAAATGTTCCTGCCATTTTGGGATTGGATTCGCTTACATCTTATACCTTGGTTGGAAAATTTCTATACAGCAATTTAAGAGTCCATCTGAGGAGCAAAATTTTGGTTGTTGAACCTCAGTTATCATAGGCCCAGAGTTTTCAAAATTATTCGTGTGTCTTTGGGCCCCACAAATAACAGATGTTACTTAAAATAAAATATATATAATATAGCAGAACCCCCACCCCCCGAACTCTTTACTTAATCGAAATCCAAGTTAACCCAAATAACCTGGCTTTTTTTTTATTTTATAATTTTTATTTATTTTCTTTAACATACATTCATTTAACGTTTTAGGAAAAAAACGCTCATATTCATTTTCATCATCATCAATATGCTCCGGCCTTACTAGAGAAACCACTATAAATGGTAGATATTAGATATGTAAATAAATATGTACTTTGTATATATTGAACAATATTATGATTTTATGATATACTATGGTATTGTATATTTTCAAAGCAATTAATATCTTAATACATACATATATTTTGTGACGTTTTTCACTATCAATATAGTCGTTTTGTAATATGCAATTAAAGGTGTTTTGGGATGAGTGGTATAGGTCATTTGCACTTTTATACCGAAAATTAAATTTCTGGAATATTTGCAATTCCGCTTGTTAGAAATCGAATCCGTCCGCTTTATTTCGGATAATTGGAATTTAGAATAATATTTTAAACATAAACCTTGTTTGAAAATGCCTCAAAAAATTCTCGTAAACTAAAATTTCGTTTTATTTAAAATATCAGTAAATTATTTGTAAAGGAGCTCAAACCATAATAAAATGTATTGGAGGGGTTCGGGCCCATATAACTCTACAGCTTCGTCAGTTACTTTTATTCTTGTTGGAAATTTCAATTTGTCTTTAAAATCGGACATTGGTAGGTACTTTTAGAGGGAAGTACTCAGTTAAATTCGTTATGTGACGTCATGCAACGCAGTTTACATAGAACTTTTAAAAGTTTATTATATATGAATGATTGTTAAAAGGGACCCAAGTCCTTTACATGCGTAACATGGAAAATTTCATGATTAAACAAGACAAAAATTACACGATACTTTCCATTGTCACAGTGAATATTTATGTGAGTTTTCGTGGAAAGATTTCAAATCTTATTAGGCCAAACAAAATTTTTTCGGAACGATGTTACGAAACGGCATATTTGACTTAGATCCCTTCTAACGATCACCGATTCACCTATTTTATACATTGCCATTCGATTTTACGTACTATAACGATTTCATCAATACGCACTGTAAAGATTTGATCGATACGTAGCCTACTATAACGATTTGATCGATACGTAGCCTACTATAACGATTTGATCGATACGTGCTATAACGATTTGATCCATACATACAATAACGTTATGATCGATAAATACTATGACAATTTGAGCGATACTTGTTATAACTGTTATACGTACTACAACTTGCTTTTACATACGCTACAGATGAATAGGTAATTCTGCACAAGGTTTTCGTATTGTGGACTATCGACTAACATCAAGTAAGCATGGTAACATATGAGGAGGAATACAAATGATAAGACTCATCTTCTCTCTCTTATTTCAGTCTACCAACGTGAATTTCGCTAAAGTAGTCTACATATATCGTGCTTTTCCCCATGTTTATGCGTTTTGCCTCATAAAATCGTTTAATTCAGCATCTAAGACAACTGCAAACATCTCAATTATTAGAATCTAAACTGTAAATGGGAAGAGAAAGCCTTAAAATTTGAAATTTATGAAATATTAAAAAAAGTTTTAAAAGAAACGAGGGAACACATGCGATACTTCCATCTCTTTCCATAACTCTCAAAAGACTCTTCTTTACTACACCTCTTCCATCAAAGCAAACGTCATGTATAGTGTCAAGAGAAAGCATTATTTCTTTAGTAAAATAACTGCTATTTAGAACCCTGGTAACATTTCTATTAAGTTTGTTAAAGTTTTTTTATGTATTACTGGCGAAACCTAGCAGGTTTATATACAGAATGTTCTCTCTTTGTCCATACTTTTCCCATAATCCTCCTGATTTTATTGCGCAAATTTCAAGAGAAATGTGAATTTTAGGTCCAGAGATATCGCATTATGAACGAGTTGCCTTTGACACGTTACTGCGTTCCGGTTTAAACCCAAATATTTGAAAAATGGATATTTGTTTCGTTTATGTATTTTCGTGTTTGATGGCGCAAGGACAGTCAAGGTCATGCTGCGCCAGAATCTAATAGGTGCGAATAGAAAAGATCCGAACCCAGAAACTCAAACACCAGAGTAAAGATCGGTGGAATGAAATGGCCAGTCTTTTGTCCAAGCAGGGAGTTTTAAACTTGGGTTTTCTCCATGTTGATAAATTCTTTGCCTCTGTGACATCATATGACTAAAAAATAAATTATTTTTGTTTTGATTTAATATTTCATAAACAATTATGATCCTAAACGTACTTAAAACCCTTTACCCTTGATTGAAACCTTCCAATCAAAACATGAAGAATTTGAAATAGCAACTTTACTAAGACTACCCTTATATCTTTGCTACAAATCTATTTATCCTGAAAAATGACGCACAAACTTCCTTTCAAAAAACCCCCGCCTAATGGAAGCGTTCAAAACTTCGTCTTTGAGATTTATTTACCGCAATATCGAAGACCAAAGCTATCTAAAACTGGAGCCTTCTAAGAATGAACGGCAACTGGAATCACTGGAGCCAAATCAATTCTCTAGAAGGCGACGGCGTCACTACAATTGAATTTAATAATAACAATGTGAAACGTTTGTTCAAAGCATGTACAAGTGGCATTGTGCCTGTACATATAATATTTAATTCAGTTAAATTCGTCGCTCACATGGTAATTATTATGACTATTTTGGCATGGTAATTACAATTATTTCACATGGCAATTATTATGACTATTTTGGCATGACAATTTCAATTATTTCACATGGTAATTATTATGATTATTAAACATGATAATTATTAATGTTATTAAATATGATAATTACCGTATATTTAACATTAATTCATGATTTCCTCCCATCCCCCTATTTTCTGCACTTTTACACCCTGAGAACCTACTAACAAGATAATACAAAATTTCATCAGGTGATTCCATAACAGTTATTTGGAGAACCTTCTGTTGTTCATAAGTTTTCGTTCAGTAATTTCAAGGTACCAGTGATATTAACGTTAAGCATCAAAGTTTAAAAATTATCATTTATAGCTTTTAAGAATCCTGGTTTATGATTGCTTAGCAGCTATGATTATTTCTTATGCTGATTTAACAATCATAATTTATGAGTGGTAAAAAAAAAAACATCGCAATGGAAACTCTGCACCTATGTGAATGAAAACACTACTCTGATTTTTGACATTTTAGTTTCGTGTATTCCCAAAAAAAGGACGAGCGATTTGTACGTCCGAAACGCTTTGATTATTGTTCATAAATCATTGTAGATACGTTATTAACGTTGTTATGAATATTCCTAGTTTAACCATAATTTATGATTGCTTAACATTTATGGTTATTTCTTACGACTTTTGTTATTATTTTACAAAATAATTACAGTCGAACCTCGTTAAGATGAACACCAAGGAACAGAAAATCTGTTCGTATTAACAGTAATTCGTAAAGGATGGAGAGGTTGTACTCCCAAGTTATTTATCCCATCTCCGGTTACCATATACATATTTTGCTATTATGTTTATTATTAATTTATTATTGTATTTTATTATATTTCTTCAGTATTATTGTTTTATTATAGCACGCACATTTTGTGACAAAAGCAATAATATACACGAATATTTAACGTGGGTATTATGTGCAGTAGATGAATCTTTGTTTTATTATATGTACATATTATAATTTAATAAATATTTATTTGTTTTGGATTGCATACTGTGCCAAGAAAAATTTTTGAATTGCAGTAGTACACGTAAAACTTCAGTAATTGCAGACTATTTTCGCTTTCTGTCGACACAATGTCGCGAAAAATAATCAAGTTTGTCCATAGTTTCTAGACCTCAGAATCTGCCTCTTGCGTCACAAAACGAGATCACAAAGTTGTAACCTGGATGTGATGTTTCGGGGAAGGAAGTCAAGCTCTGTGACTTTTAAACCCTAAAATGGTGCAGTATGCGCTAGAATGATCTAGAATTAGCCATACCCTATTACCTTGTTTCTGGAACTTCCGGTCTAGTTGTTTTACCCATTTATTGGGAAGTTTGGAAGTTATTTACACCTTTTGCATAAAGTCGTACGTTACCGGTAATGATGTTTTTAGAGATTTAAAGCACCGTGACTTCGCTAACTTACCAATAACTAGCAACGGCAACTTCTCTATTCCATCCATATTGCAAACCACTAAAGCAGTTTTTTTTTTTACTGCACTTTTGCTTCCAAAACATTTTAGACTTTTAAGGATAAAGTGCGATTGAAGTGCTCTGCAGAAAATTGCAGTCTCATCCGCTTTTACATATGTCAGACATTGCATGTCTCCTTCAAAATCGTAGGCAATTTGCCTTTTTTTTTATTTTTTTGGTTTTACGGCTCAAAGACTACAGTGGTCATGCTGCGCCGGGACCTACTGTTTTCCGAGGAATCCGAACCTCTTAAGGCCTAGGGAACCAAACCCCGGACTACAGTGAGCAGTGCGATCTTTATGAGATCTCTGAGTAAGCGTTCTTTTTGCACTGCTGGGAGTCGAACCCGGATTAGCCGCGCAATAGGAGAACGCGTTACCACACTGCGCCACCGCAGGGCCAATTTGTCTTTTAAGAATTCGTTTATCGTCTCAATGTTTACACCGGCTTCTTCACCACAAACCTTTCTGCAATTTATCCCATGCCTGTCCTTAAATCTTTTTAACCATCCAGATGAGCATTTAAACTTATTCTCATTCGGAACATCAGCAAAAAGTGGGCTTTCCTTGTAAAACTGCACCCACAAGTGTAAAATTTAGTTCTCGGATCTCTCTGATCGATCCCATCACCACTATTTCAACTTCTTCATTTTTGGAAATTTTCATTCTTTTTCAAGCAGGCTCAAACTGATTAACTGCACAAGCAGCTTCAATTCTTTCATGTTTTTTTAAACTCATCGATAAAGTACTCTTTGCAATCCCAAATTTTAAGGCGATTTCTATTTTATTCAACTTTGCACAATCTAGACTAAGTATAATTTCTAACTTTCTTTCTAATCTCAACGACTTCTTCGCTTTGAGAATCGTTTTTACACTTAACCGTTCAAGGAATCAAGTAGATGAACAGATGGAAAAAAGGAGCATCAAGCAGAAAACAGACTTCACAAATCAACCATCTTTCGACTGTCTCGCGATACGAATTTAGCCCTCTAATGCACTAGATCACCTCAAGACAGTTTTCACTTGTATAGCATTTATAACAGAAAAGACTTTGTAGTTTCTATCGCACGTAAACGCCAACAAGAAGTGCTTGTTGTCTAATTGTATATAAAAGTACTGCCACTCCAGTATGTTTTGTTTGGTAACTACAGTCTGTTGAAATTATCAACGAGAAGCTCTGAGCTTATAAAGCAAGTTTTGTTCGTGTTGAGTGGAGGAAGTTTTTCAAGAGCCATTGATTATCAGGTCGTGGTAAACGGTATTTCGTTTTAACCATGTTCGTATTAAAGGAAAAAATAACTTGAGGATTTCTGTATAATGTGTTATGGGTTTTTTTTTTCAAATTTCGCCCTAACAAATATGACGGGACTTCAGAAAACGGTTCGTATTAAAAGTAATTCGTCTTAAGCGTGTTCGTCTTAACGAGGTTCGACTGTGTTATGATTATTTTACGTGATAACACAGTCGAATATCGTTAAAATAATCGACTGTGTTATGATTACTTTACGTGATAATTTTTGTGATCTTTAATTCAAAATTGCAAAGGGGTCCGGAAACAGTTTGCCTATTAAATAATGGCGTCTGGTAATTCAAGAAATAATTAAATAAAATAACATAGGCTTCGAATACTTTTAAATTGGCCGGAGAAGATAGTTTGAAGAATAAGACCCAATTCCATTTCTATTAGATTTTTTGACATTTTTTTAGTATTACTTGCAAAACTTACCAGTTTATACAGGGTGTTCAGCAACCCTCGAATAATAACCGCACAACGGTATGCCTGGAACAATTTTGAGATATAGAAGTAGTCTTCGTTTTTGTGTCAGATCAAGACATTTTGTGATAATCGCAAAAAAAGTCCAACCAGTGAGCATGGTATCTGCATCTGCTAACGCCTTCGTTGGTTAGTTTAAGACGAATTGCAAAAAATTTGTTTCTGAACGGGCTCAGTGCAGTTTAAGCACTCGGCAGTTTAATTGGTAATTTAATTTCAAAAGTGAAACGCATGTTTTTTTCAGCCAATTGGGTAGAGATTTTACGTCAGAACTAGTGATTTTAGTGTTGTAATCGTCCAAGAAAGCCATCGCCTAGTTCTGACGTAGAATCTATCCAATTGGCTGGAAAAAAAAACTTGATGAATTTCGCTTTTGATATTAAGTTACCGATTAAACTACCTAGTGCTTTACACCCCACCCATACAGAAACAAGTTTTCTGTAATTCGTCTTAAACTAACCAGCGAAGGTGTTAACAGATGCAGACAGCTGGCTCATTGGTCGGACGTTTTTTGGCGATTATCACAAAAAGTCTTGACCTGTCACCAAAATGAAGGCCACTTTTATATCTCAAAATTGTCCCAGGAATATGGCTGTGTGGTTATTACACGAGGATCGCTAAATACCCTGTATGTAGAACGTTCTATCAACTCTTTTAATAAGGTTTAAGTTATTTATTATTCAGGTATTTGAATTGTGCTATTAATGTCCTAAATAATCGCATAAATCTTATTCTGCCAATTGTGGAACCAAAAAGCGTCTCACATGAGCACCAAGTATTTATTTTTCAATAATTATTTTGAAGAAAGTTGATTGATATATGAGAGAAATATGAGCGATACACTGCGCAAAAATAATATTTAAAACAAATTACACACAAACGCAGTTTAATTTGAGCAGGAGAAACATTTTACAATTGTTTCGGTGGAAAATCAAGCGTCCACCATCGTCAGAAAATTCATCCAAACTTGGAACGTATTACCGTTGCTCCATGGCAAGGGCCTTTCGCAGTTGTGGCCGTATTCCTTACAGGATGCGATATATTATTCCGTGATTTTGTATTTTCTTCTTATTTATAGAACATGGTTTTTCTTTGGCTCAATTTAAGACTTTTTGGAAAGTTTTGCATTTGGTAATTAGGCGGAAACTCATTTCATTATTCAAACTAACTCTATATTTGTGCATATTACTGCCATATTGTCGTTAGCGAATAAATGGCGATCTTCATTCCTGACAAATTTTCTCAAGCCGAACTAAAACCCAAACTGAATCGTTATACTTTAACATCTCATTATCTATAAGTGCGAAGTTACCGCAGCACTACGTAGAAAATTTTAAATGTTAGTACGAACGTTATTAAGTGTAGATTTTTAGTGTTGGAGAGAATGTATTGAGGTGCGTTTCGGACAGGCGTAGCTGTTCTTCGCAGGAATTATTATCTATTCTTTCCAATGCTATATGCACTGCAATATTTTATTTACTTTCTCACTTACTGCTACGTCAATAATTTTTGTATTAAAATGCAATCTAAGATTGGTATATCCTATATAGAATAAAAATTCTCAAACAATATATATTATTTATATAGAATCTTTTATTTTTCAACGTGAAGACGCGTTTGGAATCACAATATCGAACTCAGAATTCTATATAGTTGCGGAAAGCCACTTTCATGGCTTAAGATTATCAAACTGCCAGCAATTAATCTTAATTGAATATATCGCTCCATTTGCATGCCCAAATTAATTTGAAAAAAAAAGGTGTTCGCAAATCCTATATCAAACTTCAGATATCAGATCCTTTACAGTGACGAAAGGCCGTTTTTATTGTTAATGACCATAAAACTGCCTGCTATTAAGCAGTTTATTCCATTACTTTAGCTTTTCTAAGTTAATAGCGTTATAATACCTTTTTATAGCAAATGGTTACATTTGCGAAGGCAAAACTTTTTTTTAAGAAAAAAGAAGTTGTTCATACACAAGTACGGTTTCGAACTCGGGACCCTGCGCCTTCACAAACGACCACATTCGTGCTTTATGGCCATCAAACTGACTGTAATTGAACGTCTGCCACCAGTTTCTTCAGGGCTAGCGCTAGGTATTATACCACTCGGGGCGAACGCGTGTTTTGCCGTCCCAAAATGACTTTATTTTTTATAATGATCTCATTTTACCGCCCCTAAAAATCTGCCGCTCAAGGCGAATGCCCTATTCGCCCCCTTGGCGCCGGCTCTGAGTTCTTTGAATATGTTATTTTATTTGACCAAGCTAGGTTTTTAAGTTAAAAATAAGGCGCTCTCGCTCTTTTGGGTTCGAACTCGAGACACTATATAGCAGGGGTTCCCGAACTGGTATGTAAGATTGAATTTCGTGGGGTACGACAAAAAATGATTTGTGCCCTTGAGTAACAAGTCGTCATTCAGCCAGCTGCCAGTGTATCTTGAAACGTGGGAATGAGATGAATTAGAATCTAACCACTCAATATATATTTGCACTCTATAAACCAAATTAAAGTCTTATTTCTTAAGTTCCATTTGTTCATCCGCAGTAAACACTTGATTCAAAACTTAGCCTCACATTACTTCATCTTCAAATGTCATATTGCTTTTATGGGACTGCGAACATCAATAAAACATCTCCTAGGAATGTAGGGTATCGAAAACTTTGGGAGCCCCTGATCTGGTGGCTGGTCGTTCATTTGGAAAAATAAATAAATATAAGAAAAAGAGAATATATTATCATATATACATATACAAGGTTCACATAAGGGTGGCGTCGAAGTAGTCACACAAAGTGGGCCGACTACGGCCGGTCCTGGTGGTGTACATTGGATAATGTATAAAACCTATTCTGAGAAAGAATTTGACTTTTTCCTAGATACCTTTTAAAGTATTATAGCAGAGTATCATTCTGAAAAGGTTGGGCGTTTTTTATTTTAATTTTTTATTTTAATTTTTTTTTCACAATTTCTGCTCGGAAACATTATCTATCCAGATATTCCCAGTTAAAAGAAAGATCGCTTTTACTGCTGCTATCACCGGGTAGCCCCCATTTTCGAAAACCTTACATTGAAAAGCACGGGGCTTGTGTGACAAAAAACGTGCTAAAAAATACATAATCTACTTAGATATGATTTATGAGGTGAGTTTGTGGACACGAAATTCAGCCATATGGCGATATGTGCTTCGAAGCCTTTTGCGAGTAACCAAAGTTCCATTTCATGTTCCTTTTCTGGGCACTAAAAATAAAACAGGGCTAGTTAAAATTTGCATCTCCCGCTCTTTAAAACAGAAAAGTACACCATTTCATCGATTCTATTATTATTTAATATCCTAAAGAATATACCAGAGTAAATCATATTTTGATGGATCTGTAGATCTTTTGTTTTTCTATAGATCCTTTGCGGGATCTATAGAAAAATCATCTGGGTATTTACCGAAATCAAATCCAATTACTGCAGCAGGCAAAGGCGCTTCCATTACGCCACAATAGGACTAATTTTCGAAATTAAAGTCATGTTTTCAGGAAATAAATGAATATTGCAATCTGTAAGAACAAAATGCGTTTTTAAACGAATATTATTGCATATGTTAAAGTATTTTGTTATTCATTTGATTGCTCTGTATTGTAAAATGTTGCGTTTTATTATTAAATGTTATAGTTTTTAGTATGGCCGCTTCACCAAGCTTGGCTGAGATAGCAGTTAAATTATTTCTTTAGCGTATCAGTCTTTACGCTTATTACACATTCTTAAACTTTGTATTTGTAAGTTATAGTGACGTATGAAGATCCATATTTATAGCAGTGAAAACTATTAATTGAAAATCCGTTAAAGCAAAATAAAATGTGAATAACCTGTGAAAAATTTACACTCACTTTTTATTTAAGCACACGTAGAGCAAAGCTAAATATGCGATTACTCGTAGCTATGTCCGCATACTGTAATATAAACAATTCAATCTTTAAATAATCGCTCTGCCAGTTGATTTTCCCGAAAAATAGCATTTCAATACCTACTTTACGCGGAGTCTAAAAGCAAAATATCGAAACTCACTTTACACTAATTTAATTCCAATCGCTCCCCTACATTTGCAAAGTAGCAAGGAACTAAACACATCATATTTCGATCAAAAACCGAACTGTTCTTTCAACCACTAAAAAGCATTGGTACGTTTTAAAACTATGCAAAACATTCAGTTTGGAAGGTAAGTTCCATTTTGCGTCTATAAATTTCCATATAACTTAAATACCCTTTACGTTTCATACCTTATATATTTACTAACAATTTAACCCTTACAGGACATTTGTTCAAATATACTTTATTATTGCGCAAAATTATACTTACCGAATAACATAAAACAAGTGAGAAAACACAGTAATATATAACTACACGACATAATAAAAGCTGAAATAATAACAGAGTACAGCCCACGAATGTTTTATCATTGGTGCCAATTGATTTGACAGTTTTTTTTCTAAACGTTCCCGTTTCCGTAATTGCGTTCGGCATACGTTCTACTTTGACATTCTGTAGAAAAAATGAAGATAAGATTATAATTAAATACGACAATCACCAATTTTAAAATGGGGATAAATGTTTCCCTTAGTCGTGAAAGGGTTAAGTTATTTAAAAGCATGTAATTGGTATCTCGAATCATCTAACAATTTAAAATAATTGTTTAGTTGGTGGAGTGATCTAAGAAATGTCGATTTCAGAGAAAAGCTGGACATCGACAATGAAATAGATGGAAATCGACATATATATTTAAATGAATGCACTAGCATGTCACTTCATCGTATCAGTAGTTCAGTGGGTATAATCATCACCTTCTATCTCTTTGGGTTTAGCTTCAACTCTCAAGGAGTTGAAGCCGAAATGCTTTCCACCAAAAAATTTGAACCAAGAATATTTGGGAATCCCAAGTATCCTTGATTGCATGTATTCAGTATATGTATGGTGGGATGACGAATAGGCGTACGCAGAAAGTTCGTGAAGGGGGTTCATAGGTTTATAATAAGGGTTACAAAGATACATCTCCACATATTCATATGTACCCTGTGTATACACAATTTCATCGCAATGGGGAGTTGCAACCTCCATTAATCTGTCCTTTGTACTCCAGTAGGGTGATGTCAGTCGTCTGTCAGTTTCCCCTATGGAAAAATAACTGATAATAGTACGCCTTTAACTGTTAAAAACAGTTATAGAAATAAGACTAACTCGCATTAACAGTTTAAAACAGACGGACCAAAATATAGTTCATAACTACTAATGTTATGGGTTAGGGAAGAAAAATGATAT